>VZRW01001983.1:54128-67529 GCA_013398125.1 Aegotheles bennettii | reverse complement strand
GGTTGCCCAGGGAGGTGGTGGAGTCACCATCCCTGGAGGTGTTCAAAAGGCATCTGGATGTGGCACTGGATGATATGTTTTAGTGGTGATGTAGGTAGGTGGTTGGACTGGATGATCTTAAAGATCTCTTCCAACCTTGATGATTCTATGATAAGGGAAAAAAACAAGAAGTACACACAAAAAAAAACAAAAGCAAAAAACCACAAACCCACCAAGTCAAAACAAAACTGTACAAGTCATGACAATTAATAGGAAGAATAGGTTATAAAGGGAGTGGAAAACTTTAAAACCAGGCAAAGAAATCATTGTCCTGGGAGTCACAGAGGGTCTTTTTTGTTTTCCTCAGTCACAGCTTACATTTTATTATTGTTGATTCCAGCACACTGAAAATGTTCAGCTTTGGGACTTCAAAATTTTAGGAAAAAAATGACTGGCAGAGAACTGGGAGAGAGGAAAACCAGGGTCTGGGGAACTTAACAACAAAACAAAACAAAAAAAGCCACCTAGAATTGTTGTATTCATAAGATGCATTTACTTGGCTGATTTACAGGAAGACGCAGGGAAGAGGGAGAGCCGTTACACCAAGCCTGGGACTGACCACAATTAATAGGTTGTGACCAAGACAGACACAAGCAGTTTCACAACAAAAAGATTTCTATTGTTCATTAGAAGTTAGAAAACTCTGCTGCTTGGAAAAATACTAACTGTATCCAAGAAACTGTCAACTGCTGTTATCAATATTGCCTCTCAAGTCTTGACCCATTGCCCAGAAGTCCACTGGGTGACCTTGATCTCAAGAGCTTGTGGTGGAAAAGAAATATCTATAGATAATGCATTAAAAATGTCCTTCTATGTTGGCAGACTCACATTTGTCAGACATTTCCATACTGTTCCAGGCCACATTTTATGGTGTTCTCTTAATGTGTTAAGCATTTTTCTTCAACTGGTTTAATGTGGATTTATCCCTTCCTTAAATATATGTTTTAGTAGGGACTTGTCTCTTCATCAAATGTGATCTGAAAAATAACAGTTGGTGAGTAGAGTGGGGAGAAAAAAAACAGTTTAGGGATATCAGATAAATGTTGGCAACTTTATTACTTTTTTGATGGTGTTTATTGTAGGGGAGCAACTTGCATGCTAATGGAATTTTTCATGTAATCTGATGTTTCAAAGTGCTTTGCAAAGCAGTTAGTTACATTCTTAGGAATACAGAATACTATTATAAGCAATTGGGCATAAGCAGGGATGTGACTTACCTGCTAAACTCAATAACTGCCTCTTTATCAACAGAACATCAAAAACAGGGATAGGTAATGACACAAGTGGGCAACCTCTGCTTTAGTGTAGGATCACCAGCCACCTAACCCAGCTTTCTCATCCACTCAGATCTCCCAGTAATGGACACTCCACCCTCCTCCTTGACACTCTACATCTTTACTTAACTATCTCCACAGTTAAAGAGTTTTCCCAAGATCTGACACAAATTAACTCCTCAAATTATTGAAGTCTGATTCCTTGTAATTGATTTTCTTCAACTGTTCTTTCCTAATTGATGCATTTCTCCTTTCTCTGTCACTTTCTCTGCAAGACTTTCTAGTCAGAATCAAATTTGGTAGCTCTCCTCATTAATTCCCTTGTTAACCATCCATACAAAAAATTTTATCCCAACACAGCCTGGTAAAATTTGGGACAATCCCTGCTGACTAGCTGCAATCCATCCCTGACAGGTAGTTAAAAATCTCTGTTGACAGTTGGATGTTGGATAATTTTGCTAGGTTAAATTCACATCCATCTGATCCTTTTGATGTGATAGAAATTCCCTTATTTTATTATAGATTTATGGTAGACAACTACCCATGAAACTATCCATGTTCTTTCGTCTTTTCTTCACAACCTTGAGACTATCAAGAGGACTATTTCTCTGCACATCTCGGACTGTTTTGGTGTAGGCACCCTTTTATTCACACATGATTTCCTTCTTTTCTGTCAGTCCTTCCTAAACAAACTCTGCCCTTCTGTTTTAATGCTCAGTTTTGTTTGTCTTCACTTAACTATGATTGTGCACTGAGACTATGGGATTCTCCTGGTTTTCCTCAGATTGCCTATGGCTTCCTGTGAGCTTGTGATGCCACCTCTGAGCCCCACTTCCATGCCCTCCCTCTGGTGAGAATAGCAGGTCTCAGACCAAAGCCATCCCCCTTCCTGCTGAGTGGTGCATCCCATCCCCATGCTTAACAGCATCTATGGCAGCCCCAGGCAGAATCTGGGGCAAAGTAATGTCCTTCAGCAACAAAGACTTGCAAAGATATCGCTTCACTTCACAAGCTGCACCAGCCTGAATAATCAATACAGGTATATATAAATGCAGAGATGCATCTTATTTTCTGTAATTGCCTTTTATCCCAATCCTGAAGAATTTAAGTATAAAACTGTGTCATGCTTGACATACACTCAGAGTGACATCCTTCATGGGGCTGAGGGACACAGAGAAATAAGAAAACAGGCCACCTTGAAGAAAATGCATGTCCAGCAAGGTCTCAAACCTAAGCAACTTGATTCTAGGGGAATTCAGCTTTTAGGTTTCAAATTAGTATCATACATCCGAGAGAGCACATTTGGAGCAAAGGTGTCCTCAAAACCCTACAGCAGGGCTGTGCCTCGAAGAGGTATACTCTGACAGGCAGCCCTGGGAGACCAGCAGTGCTATGGTTTACCTTCAGCTCCTGCAGCTGAGATGCCCTGGAGAAACTCTCAGAGTCAGCAGGAACAGGAGATTCACATCAGGCACTTGCTGACTCTTTCTCTTCCTGCTTTTAATAGTGCTCTCTTATGGTTGTGTCTCCAAACTTGTTGTAATCAGGATCAACCTTTGATGCACTTGATGCACCTTTTTTTTTAAAACACTATTTCAGGTTTTGACAAGATTTCAAGTAATGCTGTGAGCACAAGGCACATTTCTTTCCCAGAACCTCCCCACCCCAAAAAACATAATCTTAATAATACACTGTTACATAAAAATCCCTTCAGTGCCTAGAAACCAAGACAAATTTGGAGTACCTTAGCAGCTGGGATGTGTTTCCCACCAACCTGCTAAAGTCTTTTGAAGGGTAAAAGCATCAAAGTCCAAGACATGGAAAGAGTCATTCCAGTGAGACACTAACCAGTGCCTTCTGGCAAAGGACAAGTGGCAGGGACACTGTCCAGGACTGTAGGAATCCCCATGTTGTCACAATCTATAAACAAGTAGTTTTGGGAAAGTTTCCAGGATTTCTTGCCACTTTCATATCATCCACACAAGTTGCCAGGAGAGACTTCTCTGCTTTTTCCAGTGCTTATCAACACACAACATGTATCCCAGCTTCTTTGCCATGTGAAATTGTGACAGTAATCACTCAAGCTGGTGCCTCATGGACTGCTTTGTGTAAGGGTGACATGAAACACTGCCTCAGCTGGTAGAATGTCATATGGATTAAGTAAAGGGCAGTAGATAACCCATGAACTTCTACAAACACTCAGGACAATACTGGCTAATGAAGAGTTACTTCTGACTGGGGAAGAAGATGGTCCCAAGATTACATGATCTGTATGCTTTTTTAGATTTGTGTGCATTTTCACAAGTATTTAACCATCCTTTGTAATCACGATCCATTAATTGACTTTTCTGGGCTCTGCTTCCTATAAGAGAACAAAGGTGTTCATTGTATGATGCAAGTGCATCTGTTGGTAATAACCAGGACACCAGGTAGACATTGAGTCAGAAAGTCATGACATAATTATCAGAATGATTCTTCAGCTAATTACTGTCCTGGATGGAGTAATTTTACCTTGCATCATGAACAATCCTGATCTGCTGTCACATCACATCAGAGACAGGAATTTTTCCCAACCTTAAATAAGTATTTATTTTACTAATATGCTTTAAACAAACACTTGTACAACCTGCTTACACCAAAGAATCACACACATTCAATCTCACTTGTCAGAGAATCCGAAAATATATCAATATATCAGATATTATAGAAATTTTAGTCAGAGAAATTTTAATTCATAGCCAATATTACAATATTTTTAAACCATGTTAACACAGATATTGAAGCAACTCACAAACTATGCAAAGTATTTGGAATTGATTCTAAAAAATTAAAATCACTGTTAAAATCACCAGCAACTTATCCTTCTTCACCTCAGCTAAAATGTAATGACATAGAAATGCAAGCACAATTTTAGCTATAATATCACTGGTGTTTCATTACTAGTTATGCTTGCAGTAGAGACAGAGCCCATAGTCTGAGATTGGTATGTAAAGCATATTTTATGTTCTGTAGTTCTGACCTCTAAATGAGCACCCATACCAGTATCATGCAACTCAGCCTTTAGAGGCCACAAATCTTGTTCAGCTGAGCAGTCTAATAGAGGACTTGGTAATTTGCTGTATGTGCAAGAGCTCCTCACACACATGTACTCATATAACAATATCACACGTACAATACCCTTACATCACAAAAAACTGCTTCCTGCTTCTCCATGCCTGTACCTAGCCAAATAAAATTGCAGTCACTACTGAAGCCACCAAATTGAAAGACAAGAGTAGTCTGGGCTTTTTTCCCAGACAAATATAAATCCACTGGCTTTGGGCCCTAAGGGGCACTGCAGAAACACAAGTGCCTGATGCAGCTGCTCAGTGCTGCTGCCAAGCAGGCAAGTCAGTATGGACAGGGGCCCTGAGGGTAGTGAGATAGCCTGGAACTTGAGCACAGCATCTTTGGCCTCACCCAGACGAGAGACCCCTCTGGGTCTGATCATCCTGAAGGATCTTTGTTCTCAAAGAGGCCACACAGAGCTGGAAAGCCTTCAGAAGTTCTTCTTTTGTTTTAACCCATATGGATATTGTAGGTTGAGAGTGGTTCTCCCCAGGCTATTGCCCTTTTCTTGTTTCTCTTATGCTTCACACAAGTAGGATCAGCAGATCTTGGTGATAAGTTACAGCTAAGAAATAACCCTGATGCACTGGCCCAGCACTATACCACCCCTTTTTAGCTTCAAATAGCCTTCATAACACATAGGTAACAACTATGATCACTGAAAGTCTCTGTTTTCAAATTTCAGGTGCAATTTTTTAAAAACCTTGGTAGGTCTCATCCAAACTCAGTAGACTTACAGGCACACATGAGCAAAGGGCTGCAGGTGACATTAAGAGCTGAAGTTATTTTTCACAGTCCCTGTCCCAGGTTATATTTTTTATTTATATTGTCTTAGAGGGGCCACCAGATTCATTAAGAGAAATGCTTTTTATAGCTTTTCTTCCTGCCATGCTCAACCTCCAGCCCTTGCACTGCCCCACAGTGATAAGTACCACATCCAAGCAAACCAAAGAGCATTTTCCTTTTAAACCTCTGAGCTTCTCCTGATGCATGCACTCCAGTGCCTGTCTGCTGCAGGAGATTTGGGGCATCACACTCACAATATGTGACTGGCCATTGTGGGGATGAGGACATGTCCAGCAGCTGGCAGGAAAAGTGACATTCTCTTACACTTGATGTGGTGTTTAATCCTGGGCTCAATGAAAAGTATGGCACAATATATTAACTAGCTGAGCCATCCTATAAGAGTAGAAATTAGCTGTAGCTGTGACTGACTGTGAACCAGTCCAGAAAATTGACTGAGGGTTTTCTAAGAAAATTACCATCAGATTTAAGCATCTTCCACATAAGCAGTTGTCTTCCTTTACCAAGTGTTCTACCACAAAGCAGCAGCAGCAGAGCAGGCAACGCGGCCCGTTCCTGGCTGACTGGTTCCTACAGATTTTTGGGGGAGGAGAGAATTAGCCATTACTGCACTGCAGATCAGAAGCTTTTGACAATGGATACCAGGGGCCACCACTTGGCAGGGACACTGGGGAGACTGCAAGCTGAAAGTTGTGGCTTTGGCAGAACCTCAGCCCATCGCAGCTCTGACTCTCCTTTTTTCCTTACTCCTGGGGAGTCAGTCTTGGCTATTCACATTCTGCTTCCTAATCGTAAGACAAGCCCAGGCACAAACGTACATGCATGTGTGTGTATATATATACATTCACACTTGACTACATACATATATGTGTGTATATATACAGGCACCAAGGAGAGATATGATGAAGCTGTGCAGGATTCAGCACATCACAGCTTTTCTGTTCGAGCCATGTACAACAGAAGTACATTATTGGATTTATTTTATTGTATTTTATTTTATTTTAATCTTGCTGTTGTAGACAGGAACGTTCTGGGGGAGGGGAAGGATGCCCAGAGGCTACTTCCTAAAGCTGTGGTGTTGCTGCCATCTAGTGAGGTGCCTCCGCTCTGGGACACTAACACAGCCCTCCCACCGGTGCTCCCCTGTATATTAAGCTATCAGTCCAGGCTATACTGGAGATCAAATTGTGAACATGACAAGAATTTCTGCACTGCATATGAGTCATCACAGGAGACCTCGACACCTGGGAGAGCAGTCTGACACAGGTAACAATTAAATGCACCTTCTCTCCAGCAAGCACTTCCATTGGAGAAAGGGAGCCTTCCCACCCACAAGACAGCTCTGTTTTCCAACCTATAGCCAGTACTTCGGGATTTAGATCACGCTGCATTAGGCTGGAATAAAAAGCAGAACCTGAGACAATTAAACATGGCAGTCTCGTGCACAAATACAGGCTGGCTGAAGAATGGATTGAGAACAGCCCTGAGAAGAAGGACTTGGAATTGTTGGTCAATGAGAAGCCGAACATGAGCTGGCAGTGTGTGCTTGCAGCCCAGAAAGCCAACAGTATCCTGGGTTGCATCAAAAGAAGTGTAACCAGCAGGTCGAGGGAGGTGACTCTCCCCCACTACTCCTCTCTTGTGAGACTCCATCTGGAGTACTGTGTCCAGTTCTGGGGCCCTCAACATATGAGGGACATAGAGCATTGGAGCAAGTCCAGAGGAGGGCCACAAAGATGATCAGGGGGCTGGAGAATCCCTCCTGTGAAGACAGGCAGAGAGAGTTGGGGTTGTTCAGCCTGGAGAAGAGAAGGCTCCAGGGAAACGTTAGAGCAGCCTTCCAGTGCCTGAAGGGAGCCTACAGGAAAGCTGGAGAGAGACTTTTGGCAAGGGCATGTAATGATAGAACAAAGGGGAATGGTTTCAAATTAAAGGAAGCTAGATTTAGACTGGATATTAGGAAGAAGCTCTTCCTTGTGAGGGTAGTAAGACACTGGCACAGGTTACTCAGGGAGGTTGTGAATTCTCCCTCCTTGGCAGTGTTCAAGGCCAGGTTGGATGGGGCTTTAAGCAACCTGGTCTAGTGGGATGTGTTCCTGCCCATGGCAGTGGGGTTGGAACTGGATGATCTTTAAGGTTCCTTCCAACCCAAACCATTCTCTGATTCTATAAAAACACAAAGTACATAGAGCTACCACCTTTACTTGTAGAAAGCTATGCAAGTCATATGTCTTATCCCAGCATTGGAGGAAGAGAGCATCCCAGAACAGAGGCACCAGTCTTGGAGGGACTCTATGCCATATTGCACCAAGAGGCTGTAATCTGGCAAAACCACCCCATCTACACCAACTTCCTGTGGCCCATCTCCACTTCCCCAAGTTGCCTCCTGGACTCACATCGCATTCCAAGTGTATGTTTAGAAAGAAGTCCAAGTACACGTGTGGGAAAGTGAAGGAATGAATGAAGAACAGTGTGTTAAGTTAGGAAGGGCATTAGTTTTAAAGCTATTCAATTAAGCACAAGAGGAAAGCAAGAGGCCTGGGCATTTGACATGCTTGCTAGGGTGTTCTTCTTCAATCCGTGGCACATCAAAGCAGTTTCTCCACAGGAAGCCCTAGGCACATGGTCATCTTTTGATGCAGACATTTGGCATATTTTCCTAAAAATGTTGAAAGACCTAAAGATTATACTGTAAAATCGAGTTTGCTGAAACATCTGAGAAGTGGTAGAAAAAGAAAGCATTTGTGGTTTTTTAAGTTATTAGCCATGGCTCATCATCATTGAAATTTAAAATGCCAGCTCTTCCAGGACTTTCTGTAACCTGGACAAAAGTTCAGCCATTCATCAGTCTTTACTTCTGTTCTTGCTTTATGGAAACCCCACTGATAGATGTGATTGCTCATAGCTCTGAACCATGCAGAAATGAGTGTTTTAGAGAGGTTTGTCTTTTGGTTTGCACTGAGATAATGGGTCATCTAAGAAAATATGATTTTTCTGTTTCATTCCTTTTTTCTCAGTCTCATCTAGATTCTGGGAATAAGAGTGTTCTTACACTGCCAAAGTTTTTTAAAAAATATATGGATTTACTCTTGTGCCCTGATCCTGCAACACTTACAAAGCTTTCTTAGAATCATAGAACATGCCCAATTGGAAGGGACCCTCCAGGATCATCAAGTCCAACTCCTGTCCCTGTCCCCAGAGTCACACCATGTGCCTGAGAGTGTCATCCAAATGCTTTTTGAACTCAGTCAGGCTTGGTGCTGTGACCACTGCCCTGAGGAGCCTGTTCCAGTGCTCAATCACTCCCTGGGTAAAAAAACTCTTCCTGATATCCAACCTAAACCTCCCCTGATTCAGCTTCCTGCTGTTTCCCTGAGTCCTGTCATTGGTCACAAGGGTGAAGAGATCGGTACCTGTCCCTTCTCTTCCCCTCTTGAGGAAGCCACAGACTGCAATGAGGTCACCCCTCAGCCTCCTCTTCTCCAAGCTGAACAATCCAAGTGACCTCAGCCACTCCTCATAAGTCATCCCTTCTAGGCTCTTCACTGTCCTTGTGGCCTCCTCTGGATGTGCTCCAGTAGTCTGATGTCTTTTTTGAACTGCGGACCCCAAAACTGCACACAACTTTTAGCTTCATGCCCTTAGCCTAGTACAATTTAACTGGATGGCAAGATTAAACAGCTATGTAGATCTTTGCAGGACTTGGGACTGCATTTTGTAAATTGAAGATCTAAGGCAGTGTCGCTATGATATTGTAGAAAGGTATCTGTGAGTACTGCATTTGGCTGACTACCTTCTAGCCAAGGAAACTGTCTGCAAATTGTGACAATTTCACGGGCAATAATCAGCCTTTCCCCTGGAAAGATATAATAAAAATCAATAGTCTAAGATTCAAGCTTCCCCTAAAACAACCAGTCAAGAAGCAGCCTCTTTTCTTTCCAACATGAGTGAGAAATCACACCTCTCCCTGAATAAGAAACTATAGATGCTAAACACTTGAGACAAACTATTTCCAAATGCTTGTCAGGCTAAAACCTATATGAGCACAGATGGCACTCAACCAGAGGAGAATGAAATAACCTCTAAAACCTGGACTGAGTTGTGATTTTTTTAAAAAAGCAAGAAACAGGGTACAGCTTTGAAAGCAAAAAGTTGAGGCAGCTCTTCTGCCAGATCCCTGGAATAGGTGACCCCAAATTCCAGTTGAAATTTAAACAAGACTTTGTCCTTGAAATAAGTATGATGGTTGCATCACCCTCTCCTGTAATGGGGCTGTCACCAGACAGAGGGTGAAATAGTAGGGTGATGGAGTGAAGGAGGAAAATTGGTAGAAGGATGAAACTGTCAGACAGAAAGGGCCTATTTCCCTTAGACCAATCGGGTCTGACAAAGCAAAGGATCTGGTTAAACCTCAGTGAGAAAAGAAAACTCGATGCAGATCCCATTTGGCTTTCTAGGGACCTTCACAGCTCCTTCGCTGGTTTTCTTGCTTTCTCTCACTTTCCCACCAGGCTATACTCACATTGAACCACAAGCTATTCCACACACAGTTTATTGCCTATAAAAGAGCCACAACCAACACAC
Organism: Aegotheles bennettii; assembly: GCA_013398125.1. NCBI lineage: Eukaryota > Metazoa > Chordata > Aves > Caprimulgiformes > Aegothelidae > Aegotheles > Aegotheles bennettii. Next base: position 57,720 of record VZRW01001983.1, on the reverse strand, counting down.
ATACTGCACAGGAGAGGCAGGGTATTTAATTTACCACTACAAAGAATTTATACCTGAAGCATAAGTGCAGAGATTAAACTCTGAGGCCTGTCAAGATACTGCTGCTGTTTGTTGTGCCACACCAAGCAATAAAACTGTTGTTAATCTTTGCCACAGGAGGGATGTATTATAGTCTCTAACATTCTGAGCAAGTCTGGCATGCTTTCTAAAAGGAGGGGAGCCAAAAACCGCAAAGGAAAACAGAAAGGTGGGGCAGTGAGAAGAATGAACCAAAAGAAAGGAAACCAGCAGCTGAACCATCTTATCCTGCTATATCTGCCCTCCCTCCAGACACCCTTATGGAGCTATTTTAGTAACATTGTATAGTTATTATAATGTAAGCTCTGCCGCTTGATTTACTGGGCCTTTGCTGCCTCAAGGAGTGAGAAAACCTCTCTCCCTTCTCAGCTCTGAACAGAAGAAAGTTTTGTTACCATCTCCGTGGCACACCCTGGCCCTTTCTAAGGGATGATATTTCTGGTGCAGACTGATTGAAAAATGCTGCTGTCCCCCACATGGCTGCTGGTTTGACACTTTCTGACATTTCTAAACAACTCATGCTCTTCCTGCCAACTCCCCATTGCTTTCTAAACCTTTTTAATCCTCAAGAATGCAAACTAATCTGCTGAGAGAAGAAAAAGAAGCCAATCCTGGGAAGCAGAGCTGAAAATGTCAGAGTGGTAGACATTATAAATATACCTGCTAGGGAAAGAGAGCCAATATGGGAGGGGGGCTGTTAAGAGACATCACTACCTCTGTGGCCTGTTAATGTTATCTACTGTAAAGAAACACACGGTATATTATTAACCAGAACTGTGTAATATCTTCTTTAAAAAAAGAATGTTTTGGAGGCAAGCACAAAGCATGCTTAACCAAGTGGAATAAAGTAGTGGTCCCTGAGGGAGGTTAAACTACTTAGACCTAAGTATTTCTAATAAAATTTTGCAGTTCAAGAGTTTCCAAAAACCTTTATTATTATTATTGTTCTGTCATGTTTGATCTTTTGAATAGAAAGGTCAAAGAGATGGTTGTGTGCTAACCTGATTGTTTTTTTCCACAGAGCTTTCTGTATTCAGAGAACATCAGTGCCCCGAAACATTCCTTCTTCCCTCTTCTCACTTTCCACCCTGCACAATTACATTTCAGCAGGCCTCCACATTCCAGAAAGAAAGAGATAAAAGTTTCTCTTCTAACTATAACACCATAAAACTATAGACTCCAAATCTCCCAAGCCTTATTTATACAGGCAAGATTGTCAGAAATTGGGAGCTGAGTTTTTTTAAAACTTCACTCTAAGGGCTCACAGAAGGTGCACAGCATTCAGGAAACCTGATCCTCATCTGAATGCAATTGGGGTGATGTTAAGACTGCCTAAATATCACCTAAGTTACATTGCTGTTCCAAGATAGCAGAGGCACCTGACTGGTAAAATCCAGAAGTTCGAGGATAGGAATGGAAACTCTCCTGTTCAATTCTGACCATAAGGCAGAGTACGCGGAGATCAGACTGTCTGGCATTGTGTTTATTTTTATTCCTGCTGTACAGTAGAAGAATGGATTAGACATTGGCATTTCACATAACTATCCTCACAAATAACGTAGGAAATGTATCACAAAGAAAATAAGACTTTTTCTTTATAGTGCAAGACTCACCACTTCTCTAGTTTCATGGACAATACACCAGCAAAGAGCAAAACTTAGCCTTCACCCAGTTTCTTTGTTCCTACTAAAGGGCAAGATTGAAAAGAAATATAAAGACATCAACAGCGACAATCTATACAGTAAATATTTCAGATGACATCCCGTGTAATCTTTAAAATTGAATTTATGTGTATTTTCTTTTGACATTTGACAGCATATATTCCAGCACAACATGGAGGCTCACTGCTATGAAGTATATGCTTATAAGAAAAACTTCTAGAAGAAAGTGAAGAGAAAAACATTAGGGAGCAAGAAAATAATTATAAGCTTCATGCTGTCTGTGTCCATCAAAATCCTGACATTCTGTTACACTCTTTTCTGTGACAGATTACTTCTGATGCAAAATCTAGAAAACTGCCATCCAAAAATCCTGTGCAAATTGAAGCAAATTTCAAAGACCTAAATTCAATGGCCTTCCATTTAATACACCCCAAGCAGAGGTATCTACCTGACTGCTTTGTGTGATGCAGAACTATATGCACAGTGGTTATCTGGTCTGGAAGGAGGTTGACACTAGAACAAAAGCAGCAATGAAGCATGTTACCAGCACTGCTTACTGTTGTGAATATTAGTCATTCAGCTGCATTGATCTGAAACTCACTGCATTTACTAGAAACTCAAAATGTGTAGTGCAAAGCAGAATCCTGTGTTCTCTTCCTGTAAGATTAATAAACACTACAAAGTTGCACTAGGCATTGTAGGTTAGCTAAGGAAGAACAGTGCAGATAAGGGAGCAAATCAGGAAAAACAATGAACAAGAATGCATTTAAAGAATTTAGCCCAATCTGCAGGATTTGCAAAATTCCCCCTTTTGCAAAACATCTGATATACACTTGTCTTACTTATACATTCAAACAGTGCTATTTCAATGGTCTTTCAGTTTCAAGCTGCCTTTCAGCACATCAGTGAATTTTACCCATGCACCTAGTAACACAGGACCTGTTGAAAACTAGCTTAAACCTCCAAGGTCCAAAGAGGCATGCACAGTTTCACTGCAGGCACAGTAGTGAAGGCAGGAAATAGACCTGGAGGTTTACAGCACAGGAGTCAGTTGTTGGCTCCATCACTGGTATGTAGCATCACCCCAGGGATATTCTCCCTTCCTGTCCATCCTCCCTGATTTAGGAGCATCAGTTCTTCAAAGGAGGATTATCTCCTCCCATGTCTAGCACAGTGCGACTCAAAGAATCACAGAATCACAGAATCAGTAAGGTTGGAAGGGACCACATTGGGTCATCTGGTCCAACCTCCCTGTCCGAGCAGGGTCATCTGGGGTCTCAGTGCCTGTAATTGGAGGACCATGACTGTAACAACAATGAACTCCCAGTTGACCTTGAACTTGTACTAGATCTGCTGCTACAGTTAGATTCCTGTAAGTCCATGGGGACTGATGGGATCCACTCAGGAATCCTCAGAGCTAGCTGATGTCATTGCTAAGCCTCTCTCGATGATTTTTGGGAGATCTTGGGAATCTGGAGAGGTCCCAGCTGACTGGAAGCTGGCTAGTGTTTCAATTTTCAAGAAGGGCAGGAAGGAGGACCCTGAAAACTACAGGCCAGAGCGTCTCACTTCAGTGCCTGGTAAAATTATAGAAAAGATTATTCTGGGAGGTATTGAAAAACACCTGGAGGACAATGTAGTTATCAGTCACAGCCAGCACGGCTTCATGAGGGGAAAGTCCTTCTTGTCAAACTTAATTTCCTTTTATGACAGGGTAACCCACCTAGCTGATCAAGGAAAACCAGTAGACGCAAACTTTTTGGACTTCAGCAAATCTTTTGATACTGTCTCTCACAGTGTCCTTCCGGCCAAAATGTCCAGCACACAGCTGGACAACTGGGTTACACAATGGG
>VZRW01001983.1:4443-53492 GCA_013398125.1 Aegotheles bennettii | reverse complement strand
GAGGAGGCTGAGGGGTGACCTCATTGCAGTCTGTGGCTTCCTCAAGAGGGGAAGAGAAGGGGCAGGTACTGATCTCTTCACCCTTGTGACCAATGACAGGACTCAGGGAAACAGCAGGAAGCTGAATCAGGGAAGGTTTACGTTAGATATCAGCGAATGTTTTTTCACCCAGAGGATGGTCAAGCACTGGAACAGGCTCCTGAAGGCAGTAGTCACAGCACCAAGACTGCCTGAGTTCAAGAAGCATTTGGGCAATGCTCTTGGGCACATGGTGTGACTCTTGGGGTGCCCTGGACAGGGGCAGGAGGTCACTTCCAACTCAACACATTCCATGATTCTATGATTCTATGATTCTATGATCCTAGAGCACATGTCACAGGATCGCATCCAGATGATTCTTTAATATCTCCAGTGAGAGAGACTCCACAACCTCTCAGGGCAACCTGTTCCAGTGTGCAGGAACTCACAGGGTAAAGAAGTTCTTCCCCATGTCCAGGTGAAACTTCCTGTGCATAATTTTTTTCCCATTGCCTCTCATTCTATTGGTTGACACTAGTGAGAAGATTCTGGCTCCATCTTCTTGACACCCACCCTTTAGGTGTTTATACATGTATAAATTTATAGCTCTGATATCAAGAGACTGGTGTGATATGAACAAAAACAAGGGAGGTACATATCATCATTCTGTAAAAATCTCCAAATCTCTTGAGGTTAGGATGACTTCTCCTCCCTCGGACAGGCAGTATACTCTTAATCTGGATCCTAGCCCTGCGAAACACATATTTCCCTTGGGAAAAAGAAAATACACCTTCAGCAAATCTAGAGATATCAGACTGACATCCAGAGGAAGCAGGTGTGTTACAGAATGTTTTGAGACAACCTTTTCCAGCAGTTTGCCTCCCTAAATGAGGGGCAGTAAAAAAAAAAAGGTCCCTCCAGAAGTAACCTTTTAAAAGTGCATCCTAGCAGTGAGCAATCATTTGACTTTTGGAGATCCCTAGGTCCCACAGCCAAAATCCTCTGCTGATTCTTCCCAGACATAGAACTCAGAAATGTGAAAGACCACTTTTATGGTAAACAGAAGGGGTAAAAGCCTGGTTTTAATTCTTGCTGAAGCCAGTGGTTAAACTGCCTTCAGCTTCTCAAAGGCATTTCTAAGTTGCACATTTTTTTAATAAGTTTCTGAATTTTTTTTAACTTTTCCTTCTGAAATGTAGGTTTGAAAATATCTATGAAAATTTTCTTTGTCAGTATAATGGACTCAAATACTTGTGTACCATATAATACATACATAACTTGTTATTATATAATAGTGAGTTACCCTCACTATATCCCCCAAAAGGTCAGAGGGTATGCAATCTGGAAATAAAACCTCCGTTTCCATTTTCACAATGTCATGTTGGTTATTTGAGTTCATTTTGGCTCTGAATTTAGAAAATCTAAATTCTTATCTCTCTGCTCATACACCCTGTATGGTTTGAGACAGGTTCCAGAGTCCCTGATACTTTTTTATGCTACACATATATTAGAACTGCAGAACTGAGATTCTCAGCTCATTTGTCCTCTTTTGTCCAGATTAATACACTGAAGTCACAACTAGCACAGCCCCTTTCCTGACTTTAGATAGTGGCAAATTAGGTGGCCTAGAAAATCCATCTCACTCCACATCACTGTGACACAAGGAATTTAGATTCAGGGGTAGTCTACTGTGCATCCCTGGTAAGAATTACACCTCATAAGGGTTAGGACATTGAAGCTAGAAGTAAAAAGTAAATCAAAAACGTGGAAAAACAGTTCTATCTTACTCCTTTTCCAAACTGCAATGGAAGGACAGTTCTCTTAAATCCATTCTTTTCTGCCACTATACAGGTCACATCCAAGAACAGGCAAGAGACAAAGAGAAGATGCTAAAATTGTGCATGCTCAACCATTTAACTGGACATTCCAGCTGACACCACACTAATTCTGAATAACAGCCACTCTTGTATGGACAAGAGTTCCTTACTTAAATTCTCAAATGCTGTTGATATAATATGATAATGCAACTCAATTAGCTTTTTCAGCAAGACTGGATATTAGCAAATATTTTATTGTCTGATGAAGTACCATCTCCATTATGAAATTTCATAAAATATGTTTATTGTGGCAAAAAAGAAAATATATTTGCCATAGAAGAACAATAGAAAATGTTAATGAGATGATGAACTTCTGGAGTGGTAATTATGTGACTAAAAGGTTGTGATTGTCACAGAGTGCTTCCAAGGTAGGTCTTTAGCAGTGAGAACTGTATTGCAATGTTTTGTGTTAAATTCACTGCTGATTCTGCCTTTTACCCTTCTCAGAACTGATAATTTTCCTGTCCTTAGCAATGCTGTGGAAAGACAAAATACACAATGAATGAATCTGGATTCGCAAACTAACTCCGCATGACTGCCGAGTGATGAAAATACAGGAACTTATCATTGTGCTGAAAGTAACAGAGTTTGAATATTTCTGTATTGCTTTGGTCTGATGAACAGGCAAGTCAAACTTGGCCCATCTGTCCAGTTGCTGTTGCTAGATATTGGCCTTCATAGGCCTCAAAAAAAAAATTATAAAATTTCCTTCCTTTTTTGGTAGAATTATCCAAAAAGCTACTCAGTTTGGTCTTTTTTTTTTTTTTAATGATGTACCAATGAGTGAAAATCTATGCAAGGGCTTCACAAAGTCTTCATACAACTTTCTACATTTTAGACTCCTTGCCAATGAACATGTTTCCAAATAACTGGAGCTTTTAATAGGATTAGATGTAATTGGGATTCATGTCATAAAGTAGAATGAGACTTGAGTCAGCTGTGACAGGGAATATCTGCTTGGAATATCTAATATATCATGGTTAAATGAATAGATGTGGATACACATATAAACCCAAAAGTCCAGATAACAATGAGGAAAAAACCTTGAGTAAGGTTTTAAAAAAATTAAATATACACTGTAAAAATGTGAGCCTGTACAAACCTGGACTTCTAACTCAGTGTCTTTCTTGGGAAGTCAATTGAAGAGCCAGGTGCTCTCCTCATACAGGGTGACTAATTCTGGAGAGTAAGATACTAAAGCTTTAATAAGGGCTATTGACAATTAATTACCTCCATTAGTATTTCTATACTTGCATCATTGTAAATTGTTGTTAAATGTTGCCTTTTCCGGTCATATCTATATCTACTAGGGCAGTGATTTTCATAAAGCTAATCTTAAATTTTGGGCAAGGTAGGCACAGTCTATTTAAAAGCAGAAACATTTAATGAAACAAAGAGCAGTACCTGTACTGTGTATGCAGTTTGAAATCTTCAACCCATCTCAATTGTTGAGTAGCTAGGAGTTAACAGACTGAATGGATTTCATTCTGCAGTGTATAATGGAACTAATTTCTTCTATGCAACCAGTAAGTCTCCAAAGGTTTTCATTAACTTCTTTTTACTGCTGATAAGACCTAGAAGAAGAAAACTCATCCAGCTGATGATAAAAGAAGTTGAGCTGTGTTTCTGGTTGTTTATTAATATTACTTTTATTTTTGGTTTTTTTTAGTTATTATTTTAAGCATATGAGTATTGTTAGCATGTGTATTAACACACAATATAATTTCATAAATTAATATTAGACAACACAATAATTGGACAAAGTTAAATAATCCTGTTACTAAAACATGATTAGGAAGGAGCATAACCTCCAATAAGTAAATAAATAAATACCGATATAGCTTGAATTTCAGTGTTTGGAAGGGCAGGTAGGAAGAGCAGACATCTGTACAGTTGAAACCACTGCCACTTACTATGAATAATTCCTGTTGAAATTCTTACACCCTTTCTGTGGTTTCTGCACTTGGGTGAATCTCTCTGACATCAGTAATACTTCTCATTAGGCAACATATGATCCAGTTAAAAACATCAGGGAAGACCAATTTCCACTAACAAGAAAAACAAACAAACAAACAAGAAAACTGCATGAATCGTTGTAGAGTCTTCATTTGGGCTATTTTAGTGACATTATGCAAGTCTACAGAGTTGGACAATGGCAAAAATTGATCATTTCCTTTAACTTAAATTATTTTTCATTTTGAAGTTTTATTTTTTTTAATGTCTATTCATAATTAACTCTAAGTAGTTTTAAAACTAATGGATGTATGTATTGTACACAATGTTTTCTAGGTAGCTTTACCTCAGACTTGGTTTTACTGCTATCTTCAGATTAGATTTCACTGTTTCTATGGCACTTCAGTAAGTCCATCTTTCAAAACAAATATTTGAATAAAAAGCCTTTGCCATGGGACTCTTCAAGATGATGCAGACTAAGATGACAATCTTTTTGTCTTGTGTTTCTCTGACCCCACACCAGTGCAACAGTATGTGGCAGTTCCTTCTGTGGAGAAGAATTGGAGAAAGCAATGGTGGCCACCTGTCACAGAAGTCTCAGGTATCACAACAAAATATAACAATATAACAATATAACAAAAAAATCAGGGACTGAGAATTAGGTATAAACATTTTAATTTTTTTAGTCTCTCAGGAGGAATTGTCCGCTCCATATACTTTTGTCTTTATACTGTGGGAACCATCTGGATTCTATGCTTTCATACCATCTGTATGTGATCATTGAAACAAGCACAGAAGTCCCACAGTCCAAATGCTGTGCACCTCTGGAGTCCTCCCAAAAGAATAAACTAATGCTTGAGCTAAAGAAATGGCTGAGACTCAAGATCACTCCCCATGGTCCAGTAGTGAAGACAGCAAAAACACAAGTACAAGAATTTGAGATATAAATAAATGCCAGTTACATATAAAAAATACTAAGATATTGAGGATATTTTCTCAATGATGTTTACAAAGACGACTAGTGGGATTTGAGATATCACTAAGTGCCACTGGATTTCAGCTAGAAAGGAACAGCCAAGACAATATCTTTGTTAACAAGTAGCACATCCCCATGGGAATAGATTTAAAGGCCAAAACCTTTGATGCTGAAGACCTGACACCCGCAACACATGAATTTTAGGGGAAGTTTATATCAACTTAACTCCAGTCTGGCCTTGTGCATTGAACTCAACTTCTGGGTGAAGCTCATGGAAAGGTTCCGTCCGCACCCTCTGGGGCTGCTCCCCACTGCAAACCCAAGCACAGCAAGGTGGTCATCTGGGAGATTCATTTCAAAAGCACAGTCAAGGCAAAGCAAGGAACTACGAACATAGACATATCTAATTGGCTCTGGCACTTCAGTGGCTCCCTCTTGGTCACTCTTCTGTGACCATAGGAAAGTGAATACCTTCTTGAATTCATCCCTGAATCTCAGTCTACCCTTCCTAAATTCAAAGGAAAAGTAAAATTTTAGATATCCTCTCAAGTTACTTCCTAGGTAATGTCAGAATGTACATATATTATATAGGTCATGGCATGCAACATGAAGAAAACAAGGATTTCATGAACTGCCATGGGGTCAATCCTGAGAGAAACTGTGCAAACACTTGTTTTAAATCATTTATGTAACAACAACAACAAAAGGAAAAAAATAGAGTAAAAGGAAGTAATGTATGTTATTTCAAGAAATGTTTTTTAACAAAAATTACTGTATCCCTCATATGCCTAATGGCTGACTTAGTAGATTTCACAATCTCAAGTAAACAAAAGCAATAGACATGGGAGAAGCATGCAAAATGCTTTATTTGTAGAAGAGATGGGGTTTGGGGTAATATTCAGAGAGAACTTTTCCCCCTCATTTCCTCAACTTTCTTTGTTCCAGAAGAGAGGAGAGTCATTTCTAATGAACTCAGAAGAAATCTGGCTGTCTTAGCAGTAGGGCTGTACTTAAAAATATAGGTAAATATCTATGCCTGGAATACTTCATATAACTCCTGCACATGTGAGGACCCCAAGTCAGAAGGAATTTTGGGGGACACTCCCAGAGTTTTAAACACTCATTTAAGTTATAGGTTACTTGGATCACAAGTGCTGCAGTCAAACTGCTCCGGAGAAAGAAACCCCTAGAAAGGAAACACCATTTTGATTAATTTCACTGTTAATTACAGCACTCCAGAATGCATGAAGCCTGTCATGCACAACTAAACAGGGACAAGGTCCTTCTCTGGGAGCACACCACCTACTCAGCATCACTTCAGTCCTCTGTCTTTAGGGGATGTTGGATCTTCCCAAGAGTTCCCACTGGAACTGGCTTCACTTAAATCAGTACTTATTGAAACAGCCTTCAGGTTTGTTCTAGGAAATCAATGGGTTTGCCTATTTACCTTCAACAGAAAAAACTTGGCTTTAACATTTTTTTCCTCTCTCCTTCATTTATCACTCAGAATCTCTGTCTCCTTTTGAACAAAGGAGAGTATTGCATTCAATTTATGAGATGTGTTTTCATATATGTCAAAACACGTTTTGGAAACTGACCAAAACCATATGTAAATGTCTTTAATTTTAAAGGGTTACATCAGCAAACTGTTAATCACGGTGCTATAGCAATGTGCATCTCACATAATTCTTGCTCAAGATCCTGATTTAAATTCAGGTTTATTGATAAAAAAGCACTACAAAAACAGCTTTAAAATTTTAATTTCCTTTTGAAATAAAGGTCTCTTCCAGACAGAGCTGGTGTTGCTTGCCTCTGAACACTCCCTACTCTCACTACACAGAGCTTTTTCTTACAGCTGCTAAATCCTATTTTCACAAGAGAAAAAAAATAAAAAAGCAATTTTGCACCTCTAATCATCAAAGCAGTATAATTTAGGCCTTTATTGTGTCAGTCATGAATTGTCTTCCTTGTGAGCTCACAATGTCATAATATTCTTTTTGATTAATGAGGATCCTACAATTACAGGGTAGGAACTATCATGCTGTACTGCAGAGCCTGTCTAAAGGTAAAAATTACAGTTAATGCTAATGCATTACCAAAGAGTTAGGGGTGGAATTATTACTGTCAGTGAATCAGAAGGGTCTGCACCCACAAGACTGATAGCTTTTGTTGTTTCTGAAATGATATTCTGGGCAGCTGATGAACTTTCACATGGGACCTTGCGAATTCCCACTCCCACTTTTTGCATGTTTAATGCACGTTATCTAGAATATTACTGCCCACCTAGGAGGCTGGCAGATGGGGATGGAATTCTTTGCGTACAAAACAAAAGGGGCCTAGCAAAAGCTAGACTGACTAAATGGAAATCTATCACACCAAAAATAACCAGTTTCAGGCTTCACAGTACATTCAGTCTCTGTCATGCAGGCTAGCAGCAACGAAAGGCAAGGCACACGGAGGCAGGCAGAGAACTTCATCTTATAAAAACAGTGTTGAAAGGCAAAACCAAATCAAAACCTATTCAAATCAATCCTTGTATTGTTACAGGCTATTTCCTTCCTTGTTACTTGCTAACAACCCATTTTCCCAACTGTAATCAACAAAAAAAGCGATTTCACAAACCCTTGTAGTACAGCCATGATACTTATTTTGTAATCATGTGTCCAGACACATGTAGAAACACCAGGATACTTTCTAGAAGTGTATCTGTGACTTAAATATCTTAATCTCACAACTAAACGGGAGAGGAACTTAAATATTTTACATTTTGCTGAAGTACTTTTCAAATTTTGCTCTCAGCAATTTTAGAGAGAGTTTATTATTTTTCCACATTACCCAATAGTACAAGTATAAACCAAAGATCAAAACCATAGGACTCAAAATCTGAAAATCATTTACCCTTTAGAAAATAAATACTCAGGATGGGAATGATTAAATAGCGAGCAGCACAAGTGATGTCAAAACCAAAATCTCTTTGATCTTGCATATTCAGAACAGGCTATCATCTTCCTTGAGTCCTCCTCTTTTGTCACATCTCATCTCCTTATTTAATTTCACTCTGGTAGGATGTATCGCATTTGAACAACTCAAGTGAGGAAGCTTATTCCAATGTCCAATATGCCAATTCCATTCACTGAACACATGTTTTGCAGTGGAAAAGACAGGCTGGTGTAGCAGCTCAGTCATTATTCAGCAGATAGACATCCAGCTGAAAGCCATTAACCCAGAGGAAACATTACTGCTGTCAGGCTTTGCCCCTCCAAGTTTAAACAGCCTGTAAAGAAAAGCATCTAGCTCCTCACTGTGGTTCCCCTCCACATGAACACTTTTCTTTACAAAAAAAAGCATCCTCTTCAAATTAACAGATTATGTTAAATATTTCCCTTAAGTTTGAAAAGCAACATAGATTTAGGGAAATCGTTCAAGAAACTTGGAGAAAATAGAAACAAATAATAACTTAAGGCATAAGAAAATATTACATCATTTTCTACCACCTAAGTGGCTCCAAGCAGTTGAGAGGGTGAGAAGAAACAAAAATATTTTGGCCTACTGCAGGCTTTTGAAGTTCTGGTTAAAAGTAACAATCTGTGAAAAGCAGGAGTTCAGGAGACTGAACTCTGATTCAGTAGCATTTCACAGTGTTCTTTTTTATGACATTTTTATTTTAAGCACATCTAGTGATCTAATGATGATCTGAATCAAATATTAAGCTAGTTCAGTAAATAAAAGACTCAGCTTTATGATATGCTGATGCTGTCAACATCAGTGAGAATTTAGCACCTAACTGAACTGGTCCTAAGATTATGATGGAATGGTCAATTTTACATGGCAAACTTACCAGAAGAAAAGTTCACACTAAAAACTCAACATATTTTAGGTGACAAATGAATCCTATATATAGCAAAATATTAATAAATTTTTCCATTGGATTTCTTTTCTCAGGAGCAGTTTAGTGTAAATGACAGTTGGGAAGATGAATAATCATCTGTATTCCTTTATGTCATTGGGTAATGCAAACTTTGGTTTTTAAAATGTGAATAGATATTTTGATTTTTCAAAACTCTTCACATATATTTATTTCAAAACAAAAAAAGTCAGAGGGAAAGAGATATTTAAAGAGCAGGAATGAACATACGGACTTCATAGTGAGTGAGGCTTGTAGGCTATCCATTTCAGAGCCCTGGTTCTGCTAACCGGTAGTAGTGAATATTTAGAGGAAAGGGTCAGAAATGGAAAATTACTACTAAGCATCTTTATCCTTACCTGTCCACTGAATTTTCTTAATCAGCAGGTTAAGAGTTCATGAACCAAAAGTTGGGCATTCAGGGCAATGGATGCCAATGTGAGTCTCCACGAATTGTTTGTCTACTTTTTGAATTTATTTTGTGAAAGAATTTATGCAGCAAAGCCAATAAACAATGAGTATCCATTTTGGGCCACACCACCAGCAAATGCCAATCAACACTTCACTGAATTCAGTACAGCACTCCAGTCTCTCAGCAGTCAAGCACCTGCCTTTTTTTTTATTCTTTTAATTTCAGATGACTTTGGGAGAGAAGACACAGATAAGATGTCCCTGCCCTGTCAATAACACTTCTATATTGAGACTATTTTTTACAACTTTCATTGACACAAAACTAATGACTTTGGGAAAAAGTGCTAGTTACCAAGATGCTGGGAAATACAACCTTTCTTCCAGTTCACTAAAGTGACAACACAGACTCTATTCCCTCTCTTAATCTTAATCCAGTTGTCATTTGCATTGAGAAGTTAACAGTCCAAGCATTAGAAAGGACTCATAAAATCATGTCTAAAGGCACTCTTAGAAACCAATTTCAGCTAACAGCTTCCTGTTTGCACTTATGTCAGTGGAAATTCCCTGTGATTTCAAATAGAGCAGGTCTGTGGTGGGCAACAGCTCATCTCTGCCCAGTGAGAAGTGATCCATGCCCATCCCGTTCTTTGCCTCTACATTCATCATCCTCATTCTATAACACAGATGTTCATCTTTATGGACCGAGATCACATTCCTCACCACCACCACCACCCATTGCACAAAGGATTGAACACAACAGCATAAACGTTTTTATTTCAGCTCCCTGTTTTTGTGAACAATCATTCCTAACAATCCCATACAGAAGTTTATCAATCTTCATCTTCAAAAAATTGCAACCACCTCATTCCCCTATTCTTCTAAAGGCTGTTCCACAATCTTCTGCAGTCTGCTTGCTGTTCCAGATGGTTAGAAACTGTCTTCTAATTATCAGCATGAATATATTCATGAGAACCATTTGTTCTTCTGCCAGTATTGTTCTGTAGCAACAAATTTTACTCACTACTGAGTTGGGTTTGGATCAGCAAGTTGCAGATAAAGGTTCCCCTATAGCTATGTTAATCGAAAATATGCAGTGAAGTGTTGAGAAATATAAATTAATGTCATTGTCAGTTAAAATGATAACTTCAAAAGTCACACAACAATTAACAGGCTTCCTAAATTATAGTTCATGCTTTAAATTATTAATATCTTAATTATATACATGTATATCTCTATGAGCTAATTATCTGTAGCTTGTTTTGTTCTACAAAATCTTCAGTCATTAATAATAATTAAAAATTTATCAATAATGTACTTTGAGTTAATTACATAGAAAATATATTTATTGCATATATTAACCCAATGAACCGATCTGGCTTGTTAGAAGGAGCCTTTATATTCTGCTGGTGTCTTCTGTAGCACCTGAGACTTCTGTTGAACATAACTTTCATCCTTTCTGGGAGCAACAGATGTCTGCTCCTGCTCTGTACTCAGCTCTTACACATTCTGATTTTCCCTTGCAAACAGCCATCCCTCACCCGGCTGCCCACCTTCTCCTCCCAGGCAGTCTCCATTTACCTTCTTCACCTTCCTGTGCTGCTGATGGATGCGTTCACAGAAAACAGACAGACAGGGCCCTCTCCTGAAACACACATAAGGGAAACTAGCCCATAAGGCAACCACAAATGCCACCAGAAGTATACTGTCCCGCATCCACACATGCAGTGGAAGCAGAGGCCTGCACTGGAGGATGGCAGAAAACAGCTGTTCAGGAAGCTTAAGCTCTGTTTTCTGGCATGAGTAAACAGGCAGCTTGCTACCTCCAGCACTGCTGCCACTTCTGATTGTCAAAGCTATTTGCTTTTGTTTGATTTTGTTGCATGCTGCCTTTAAAACAAGCACACAAAGTCAAGCAGTCATCAAGTAAGGCACAGAGAGATGGAGTTGGTCAGGAGATAAAGCCTGCAGCACCCATCCCAAATACAGACTTTGTAAGACAAAGTTTTCTCCAATCCTCAGGGCAAGACAGAAAATAAGAAATTGGTACTGAACAGCTTAAACAGCCCATACTTTTTATCATCCCACAGCTGCTTAGATACTTGAAGAACAAAAGAATAATGAGTAGTGTTGTCCAGTATGTGGCTGGAGTATCTGTCAGGCCAAGTGTGGTGTGGTCACTCCTAAGGATCTACTGGTCAACTCTTCTGTTTGCTGATAAAGCAAAATAGGAGACCTGCCCTTTCAACCCAAATTACACTTTGGCTCTGCCAGGCCAGGTCACTGCACTAGGGTCCTAGTTCTCACTGCAAGTTGATGGGTTACTTGGTGTGTCACGAATATACAGTCAATCCTTAATAATTCTTAATGGTTTTATTTTTGTCTTACAAAACAGGTTTCCACACAACTTAATTCTTCTGCCTCATTGCCAGAACTGTCTCTTTGTCCAAAGCTGTCTCTAAAAAGCATGCCTGAATAGTCTGATGCTAACAAACATATGTGGGCACCTACATACAAAAGCTGATCCTTCATAGTACCTGTTTCTCCACACATGACAAGAAGGGGAAAGGACAGGCATACTTAAAGCTTGAATACACTATAGCTTTGTGGTTGGAACCATTCTTGCGAAAGAGAAATAAATTCCACTATCAGTAATCTTTGTATTTTTGCTTTACAGATTCTACAAGATTTTTGCTTCCACACAAAAACTTATTAAAAAAAAAACCACAAACAATTCTGCCACAGTTTCCCTGGGAGCCTCTCCAATACCTGTTGGAGACAATAAGAATAATTTTGCTTTGTCTTAAATTAAACCAAAGCCTCCAAAGAAGACAGGGATAGTATTGAATAAAAAAGATATATACAAACGGTATTTCCCTTAACTCTGAATTGCATTAGTAGTGGGCCAATATTTTCTTTATTGCAAATATTCACACTTGAAACAGAATAATATTCTTAAAGGTATATTTGTATGTACATAGCTATCTAAAATTTTGTCACAGATGAGTAAGAAAATAAATAGTATCCAGATAAATAATATCAGATTGCTGAAGTTAATGGTTTGGTCATTTTTGTGAATAATTTTTACAGTTTATTTTGTAATACTTTTTGCCAAGAATATATCACTTAATTCCAACTATGAGACCAACTTTTGCACAAGTTTTGCACAGTGTCACACAAAAAACACCCCAAACAAACTAACAAAAACCACACAACTAAAAAAAACTCTTCTCTGTCTTTTAAATTTGCTCTTGCTGGAGATGGCAAGGAGAAAGCAGAAACTGCTGCATGCCCATGAGAACAAAAAGCTGATCCAGGGTTCACACTTTTCCACTGCGATAAAAAAGAAGTGGCCTCAGTGGTATAGAATTTAGGAAAATAGATAAAATTGCCCTTTTTTTTTTTTGGCTGATCAATAAAAAGATTTTTTTGTGTGGTTTATTTTGCTCTTTAAAAAAAAATATTTGCTCCCAGTGATTACAATCTCAACCTGGATAGTAAATGCAGTATGTCAACTGGCAAATTAGTTAGGTTCCACGGGAATAAGCAGAGAGTATCATCACTCACAGCTGACCTGGACAACAGAATCTGTTTTCTGTCATTAATCTGGCACCAAATGGCAGATTGGTCACCTACAGAGAGCTGTGAGAGATGTAAAGTGAAGAACAGTCATGTTTATTCACCAGATAGTAATGTGGAAAACAAACAAAAAAATTATCTTGGGAAAACGTTGAGCCACAAAGAAGTTCTTGTCTATTCAATGCAGGGTGCAAGTTTATTAATGTGATTCCTCAGAGCTCTTCTCTTATCCATAGTTCAGGGAAGGAAACTATTTCCTTTTTACAGGAGGAAGGAACAAAAAACAAATATACAGAAGTACAAAGCATAAGCACTGACAAGTCTTTGAGGAACTACTTATTCATTAATAATATTTACTTAGCAATAACAGATGTTGGAATGTCAGCTTTTAAGTGTTTCAATATAGAATCTATGCTAATGTCATTACAGCGAGCCCTCAGCTTGGCTGCAGACCAGTGTCTTGGTTTTATACAGTTAGGGCGAACTGTTCTAAGACATTAATTTATTGCTTACTTCTCCCCAAAGGGAGAAAATAAACAAAGCACACGGCTATGAGGTTTCTAAAGAACTAACCATACAAATTTAATAAAACAGGGAAAAAGGGGACAGGTACAAAGGGAATTGGAGGGGAAAAGGATAAATATATTTACAAAATCCCGAAAACAGGAGTCCAGGGAAGGAAAGAGCCTTTCTCTCGTCTGGTCAGCTGCGAGGCTCGGAGCGAAGAGGCAAGAACAGAAAAAAAAGTCTCTCTATACGGGCAAACGTCGCTGCCTCCCCCTTCAAGAATGCAGTTCAAAAACCCAAACACAGAGAAAGGAAAAAAAAACTTGCTCAGTAGTTCTCAGTTTATCAGCAGAAGGCTTGATATGGAATAACTCGTTTAACTCGTTCGTTCCCGGGACGGACGAAACTTCAAACTATAACAAACTTGCTGGATTTAGAACCACCCGACTGAAGGAACTTGTTTTACTCCAGGTAAACTACTTGAGAAGCTGCAGTACAAGTTGTGGAAAGGACTTCAAAACTGGGCTGTATGAATTCAGGTATTGTTGCCCAAGCACAAGCAGCTTTGTCAGTTTGAAATTCCTGGTCCTGAATGCTGTAAGCAAACTCAGTCATGGCCAGCTCAGAAAATGTGTGCCCAGTAGCACAGGAGGCTTTGTACAGTGCCCTGGGCAAATCTCAGAAGGCTGAGTTTGGGTGACATTGTTAAAGCTGGATAAAAATGAGTAAAACTGACAGTTTTTGGGATGGCAAGTCAGTGCCACATTCCATGGGTGCCTGGTGAACTGAGCTCCACTGAACACCAATTGGTTTTCTGGTAGAAAAGCAGAAACATGTGCCAGTTGCTCCACTTACAGATTAATGATAGTAGTGATGGGAAAAGGATGCCAAACCCAAAGAAATTAATGTGTCTGTATCTGAGGAGCTTGATCAGTTCTGCCACCACCCCCATGATTACACAGTTATGGGTGCTGAGACTCAGCAAAACCTTTCACAGGACTCCTCCAAATCCATACCAAAAGCAACCAACTGGTCACATGCATAGAGAAAAGTAGAATAAGCAGTAGGGAGTGTAATTCTACATCCCACATTTCAGGGCATTCTGCTGTACTGTGTACTCCTCAGCAACACTACCATGGTCTGAAAAAGGTGGAAATGGGCTCCAAACTCAGTAGCAGCCAAGATGGTTTTTATATTCCCTGAAATACAAGGTGCCAAACAACTCTTGGTGGTTGTGCTTAGCAGGAGCTAAGAACATAGAGGAAATCCTTCCTCTGTATGCAAGGCATTCTCCGCCTCTGTCTCTTTGAACTCAATAATTAGTTTTTGCCAGAAGTGTATGAGAAGATCTGCTCATAGTGAGTGATGATGTCTGCCAGCCCAACCCTGAACATAAAAGAGGCTGTAAGTCAAAGACCCTCACCACTCATGGACCCAAAATACGCCCAGCTGGCTAACAGGAGCTATTTTGATATCCTAGCAGGCATCATATCTATGGTTACTCTATTCCAGTGTCCCCACAGAAGCAACAGCTCCCAGCCGAGCTCCTCATGGTTTTCTATGGGGCTAGTTTCTTCCACAAAAATCCCATGACTATCAACTGGTCTTCAAGTTACAGCTCTAAGCCTTTGTCTGAAAAAAGACTTAGTTTTAATAAGAGATGAGTGTTAGACTATGGCATTTATGACTCATTTTTTTCACAGCACCTATAAAGCCTTGCAATAAAGCTACTTGCTAGTAGTATTTTTTTTTCTGTCCAGCTCTGAAAAGAGTTTATTATTAGCATACACTTGATAGGTTAATTTTTTGGTTCTGCATGATTAATTGCAGCACTCTGAAGTAAATATTCTATACAACAGCCACTCATTCAATGTGTGGTGGTGTGTGTTCAGTCCATTTCTTTCTGAAATATATATATAGATATATATATGAACATTAGCCCATTTAAAAAAACAAACAAACAAAAATCAAATCTGTTTAGAAGCTAAACTGCTCCATTATAAGCAATTCAAAATTGAAAACAGGATATTGTTCATATATCACCAAGGTACCAATTAACATAATACTTTTCCTCTAGAAAATACATTTGTTCTCTTGGAGACTGAACTTTCACAAACAAAATACATTAGTGAGAAAACAACCTTGCACTGTTGTCTATTTGACACTTACAGTCTATGTAACAGTAAAAGAAAATTAAGAATTTAACCTTAACAAACATATCATCTCAAATAAAAAAAAAAAAAGGAAAAAAGAAAGGGACAGAACCATACAGAGAACGGAGTTAAAGTGAACCCTGTTTACTGGCTTGCCACAGGATATATCAAAGGTAGGAAAAGCTCCCATGTTTTGAGAACTGCAATTAAGAGTCACAACAATACTTGGCTTCATGGAAACAGTCTATTACAATAATGCTACACTCTTATGCACTGTTTTTTATCTTTACATCTCAAGGCTGTTTATAATAAATAAATTTATGATTAATGTGTTGTTCAGTAGTTGCAAAATGCACAAAGCTTGCTTATAAAACACTTTTAAAAAGTGTTCCTCCCCCTCTTAAACATACTTAGATAAAAAGATGACCCACAAGGCCTAATCTGGCTCTTGATTGCCCTGGCACATGGAAGAATTGCCCAATTAATCCCACTGAGAACCCACGTGAACCTAAACAAACTGAATGGCCTGATCCCATTTACATGTAACATTGAAAGCATATAGAATTAAAAACCGAGTCCAAGTCCACCAAAATTAAAGGAAAAGTATTTTATTATTGCACAGATGCATCAAGATCTGAGAACCCTGCAGTCTTGATAACAAGAGGGTCACCTCCTTCTTGTATGTCTATGCTGCCAGCTCAATAAGCAACTCGTGCAGTTAGTGAGTAATTGTGATTGCCTGGTGTGGTGGTTAAAAACACCCCAGGACCCCAATAGCCTCCTGTTTCTTCCTTGCTTAAAAGGGTTCAGTGTGTCCCCCTCTAAGGGAGACTCGCCACACGTATTCCATCTTGGATTTCTCCGGATGCCTGGAATATTTTTCTTGTAATTTTGCTAATTCAGCAGGAGGCCATGGGACAGTTTGTACAGTAGTACAGATATCTTCAACTCCCTCATCTGAAATTTCAGTTTTCCTGTTAGCAGTCTTATAGGTACGGGATCTGGGGCACAATCTTAATCAGAATCTTCTACTGATTCATCATTGTCATCATACCAGAGGTGTCCTTCCAAGGTACCAGGATCCGCACAGTGTACTTGTTTGTAAATTTGTTTAGCTGAGATTAAGGATGGCATTCGGTTTAGTAAGAGATTTAATTTCTCCTGTAACTGTTTTTCTCGCCTTTCAGCCGAGGCCAATAGCATTCCCTGTTGTCTGGTTTTAGATTTTGGTTTTCGGTCATGAGGGAATCTAGTTGTGTCCTCAATTTCTCTTGATTTTCTTTTTCAAAAGTCAATGAAGTCTTAAGCACTTCATTTTCTGATTTTAAAGCAGTGTATTCTACATCTGCAATTTTTTCAGGCAAGGGAATTCTTTCATTTCTTTTTGCATACAAGATAAACAAGCCCCCCAGTATGGCACAAACAACTCTTTTGCCTTTACCACATTTGAACTTTTGCTTACTCCTATATTGTTCTATTCACCTTATTACTTTGTTCCAATGTTTCTGGGCCCATTCTATTCCCACTTGGGATGGTACACACTTATATTTTTGCAGCAGCTTATCCATGGCAAACCTGTCCATGATGCCAATTTTTTACTGTCACAAAAAAAAGAATACAGCCCAGGTATATTTCCACCCAGAAGGTGAAAGGTGCAGCGCTTACCCAAAGAGGCGTCCCTGCCTGGGGTGGAGGAAGAGGACACAGCCCATTGACTGGTCCGTCAGGTACTTTTTCCTTCTCTCCCATTTAATGATCCTTTTCTCTGTCTTTTATCCCCAAAGCTAAGAGGTTCCCACCTTCAGGTGACATGTAGTATGATTTGGGTGGAGAGACCTATAGTCATACATGTACAGCATGTTCACTATA
This sequence comes from Aegotheles bennettii, assembly GCA_013398125.1. Classification (NCBI taxonomy): domain Eukaryota; kingdom Metazoa; phylum Chordata; class Aves; order Caprimulgiformes; family Aegothelidae; genus Aegotheles; species Aegotheles bennettii. Next base: position 36,248 of record VZRW01001983.1, on the reverse strand, counting down.
ATCTGCATTAGCATATGCAGAGGTGTCAACTTTAATATGCATTTCACAGATAATGAGGAAAAAAGTCACTCTTCACACAACATGGCTCCTTTAACAAAGGACTGTTATCAGTTAACAGAGTCTGTCTTGTTATCTTGCTAGCCAGAGCAGGAGTCCTTGCCTTTACGAGGGCCTCTGCTGGGAAGCCTCCTGTGCTAAACGAGAGAGGCTTACCACCCCCCTGGGTCACACAAGATTTATAGCAAGATCATCCTTTGAGGGAAGCAAGGCAAGCAATCAGATCCCTGGAATTCATAAGGCTTCCATGGAAAAAAAGAACTTTTTACTGTGCAACATGCAGCCAGTGTCAAGAGCTACTGAAATAAATGCATAAAGACATAGGCAAGATGGGAAAGAAAGTGAGCACATCTGTGCCAACACAGAGACAAAGCTGTAAGTGCATTAACCAAGAGAAAACATTTCCAAGAGGTATCACAACAATGTAAATACTGAAAACCAACAGTTCCACTACTAACCTCACATATCTTTGAGGGTCAGTCTATATTAAGAAGCAGTTTCAGGCCACACATTAAGTTTCTACAAGTTCATTCAATACATGTGTTGTACCATGTAAAGGAAAGGAGAGGAAAGACTGCAACTGATGCTAATTTTCAGCTCCTTTGGCTGCCACCCTTTGAGACAAGGGCCTGTATGCAGTGAGCAGTGCCTTAGGCTTTCACATGTCTAGCTATGGCAGTGTGCTGTGGCCAGTAACACATTCAAGAAGATCCAGGTAGATTTGAATAATTTAGCTAAGTCTAAATTTAGCTAACACTACTACTGGGAAGTTCCCATCTCAGGGATCAACTCTCTCAGAAGACAAAGACTTTATAATATCTAGAGCAGAGGGACAGATGTTGCTATCTTTCAGATCATTCCTTAACATTCCGACAGCATATTTGTGGGCACATTATAAATACTCCTTAGATTTTATTAAATAGAACTTACCATAGAGACATTTAAAAAATATAATTCTATCTTCTAGTTAAAACAGCCTGATGCCAACTGGAATCCCACACCTGTCCTCTAACTGGCCAAGCCAAAGGTGTCTTCCATTACTGATTTCTTGAGTCACTTGCTCCAAGTTTTCATGTCAAGTGGAAGGTACCCAAAAAGTAGAGAGTAGGTCCACCCAAATTTTGCAGAAGTATTTGGGATTTAGATTAAAATCTTCCAGTAATTACATAGAAGTTGTTCAGGTTCAAAAGTCTGGCCCATAAGACAAACAAGTTCTTGGAATCTGATTACATTGGAAAACTGTTAGTCAGGAAGACTGGAAGACTGCTCATCTTTAAGAAGAGAACTGGTAAACTAACCCTACAAAATAAGTGGACTTAATGTGAAGTATGTTTCATGTGCAATTAATTATGCAAGCAAATCTATCATTGACTCAATAGGAGAAGGGTGAGCCTATAAACTAGAAAACTAATGAAAAAAGGAATGGTTCTTAATAAGTGGATCTTCCTGCTTTGGGAAGAATCTCACTGATTTTTTTTAATTTCTCTTAACAAATAAAGCTTGCAGTTGCAACCTAGCAAATTTCTTAATCATGCAAGTAGCCACACTATCCCTTATGTATAACGCAGTGTGTATTTGATCAATAGCACTGTTTTTGCTAATGCTGTATCAACTGAATAAATAGGAAAAAAAAGCTTCACATTTTGTGTTTTTTTTTTCAATTGCTGAGTCAGAAAACAAAATGAGGTCCAACATCTGCATTTATTTTTGTTCAGTAAAGCTTGCATCTCTCTTCAGGACTGAGAGCAAGCAAACTGCTGCTAACCATGATAATTACACACTACTCAGCTTGGTGAATAGAATAACATTGTAATTGTCCAAGGGTTTGAACAATTTGGACTGATTTTGTATAGTGTATAATTTACAGTAAAGATTCAGAATGTGTTTTCTTTGCGCCAAGAACATTTTCATCTTTTAGCTGTGGATCATTGTGCATGGAGACAAACATCCACAATCAAATTCAACCCAGATGAAGAATATCTTTAAAAATAGAATAATTTATTTTATTGACATTCATATTTACATAATTTTATCTGGATTTGATTCTGCTTGTGACAGTCAAGGTAATATAAAATAACCAAGACCCCATGGAGTCATTCAGACAAAATAAAAATATGCAAACTCTTGAAATGTTACCACAATCATAAGAAATTAGTGACAGTGACTGGACCAGGGTGAAAGGACTCAAGAAAACTTTAATGAGCTCTGTGTTTACATGTGGTTTATTTTCTTTCATGAGGCCTGGGCAAGACTTGGTCATACACAGTTACATATTAAGATCCTCACTCTTCAAAAATCTAAGTGCTTATCTGTGAAGCAACTGGGACTAATATCAATTGAGAATAGTTGTGGATCAGGGTCCCAATAATTTCTGAGTATCAGGTGGGGCGATGCATAGCAAATGGAACAATGAGTACTGGAACAATTTTCATTGCTGCTGTGTGTAAAGCAGTAGCATGGACTAAAAGTGGTTTTACTTTTCTCAGAAAGAAATGAACAGTTCAGCATGTACAGTATAATCCTTTATGCGACAGACAAAAATCTTTACAAAAATAATCAGAAGTTTTAACAATGCTCTGTTTTCTATGGCCTTTAAAGACCTACTTTTTCTGAAATTGTTTTAATTGGGGGACAAAAAGAAGAAAGTGAGCTGGGGGAAGAAAAGGGAATACTTATAAATGCGTGTTCATTTACTCAAATCCAAATTTCCAGCAAGTCACAACCTATACATTTCCAATATTAACGATTACTTTAATGTTAGTGCAGATTCTATAAAAAAAACCCAAGGTTTTTTGTTTGCTTCTTTGGGTTTTTTACTCCCAATTGAAAGTCTTCTCATTCAAAAACTATATTGGATACTTGTGTTCCTTGAAATGTGGGGCTCTCACTCTCAGAGATTTAGCTCCATTCTCATATTGGAGAAAAAAGAGACACTAAAACCAGCAAGTTTTTTTTTTTCTTTCTTTAATGTTTCATGGCTGCCATCTATAAGATGGGAATAAGAAATACCTAACCTGCAGGACTCTGATAGGAATTATATAACCAGTATCTACAGAGGACTTCGAAGAAAGGAGTATAGTAACCATAAATATTCCCAATATTGTTGCAAAGTTATACTCTCTAGTAGAGTATAAAGACTCTTTCTAAATCATGGGATTCTTGCTAAAAGGACCTTTCTAACTCTATTGAACCTATTGATACTAAAGAACATAAAGCAGTGATGTCTCCTACCATGCCACTTGCCAGCTTTTATGATTCCATCACATTACATCAGCAGTTTAAAAACTAGAGCCAATATCTTCATTCCTGAAAATTAGGTAGTAGAAGTATGTAACCGATGGTTCAAAAATTTCTACATTAAATGACTTCCAACATTTCTATGTTTAAGGTAATGTCTTCATTGTATTAAGTAAAACTGAGCAAAAATTTTCACTTTTTTAATTACAAATAATTCTAACAGCTAGAGTAATTGTAAAATAGTTTGCCTTTGAATACTGGATTTTGTATAACTGACCTTCAGCTCCATCACACAAGTCCTTCAATAGTATGATTTACAATATAATTTTTGTCAAGCTACCTATCAGTATGAACTTCACAACAGTTGCTGAACTTAATGTATCAATGACATACCACTGACATTTTATGCTTGGATGGCTTTATGCTATATGATGAGAAGGGAGGGAAAAAATGGGATTTGTATATAAAGCAGTATCCTCCTTCTCAATGTCAGCAAACACTCATCAGATCTGGAAAGCAAGTCTGTGACCTATTGAGGCTAGGTGATCTTAACATTCAGAATCAGATTTTTCAATTAATTCAGTATTCAACCTTATGATGCATTTAACACTGTAATGTTGCAAAGCTTCAGACAAATCTCAGTTTCCAACAGCTGGTCTATTACACTTAAAAGTAGATGCTGCCAAGTTGAAGAACAAATAATGAAAAGGAAGAAGATGGAAGAAAATAAGAGCTATTGGCTACACAAGGTTTTCTCCACATTATTATAGCTCTGGGGAAATGGTTCACTTCTTTCACTGTTTTCATCACTGCCCACAGCTCTAAAATGAGGTGTTGAAGGACTGTAAACAGAAGACAACCACTGGTTTTCTTTCCAAACTACCCTCAGCTGCTGTAGCATTGATTTCAGCATTACGTCCTGGAGTGAAAACCCAAAGCACAGATGCAAAACTAAAAGGTCCCAAGTTGGCTGCTGCACTCAGCAACACTGTTCATCCAACACACATTAGGGATAAGACCTCCCAAATTACATCAGGCCTATAGCATTTACTCAGCAGGAAGTTAAAAACTCCTTAAGAAAGGATTGAGTGAAGGACAGCAATCTGACCTAGGCACAAAGCACCTCAGGAGACCCACTTTCAATGAGGACATGAGCATTGCACTTTATCTTGTCACCATAGGTCACATTCTCCTCTGCTATTGCTAAGCTATTAGATTTATCTATTTCTAGGTATATATATTTGCATATTCAGACATGATCTGTGTACAATCAGTCTCCACTTTATAGCCCACAGGACTTGACACTGCCTTGCTCCCTTTGCAATTCTTCAAATGAACGAAGTCAGGAATGCAACAGGCACACCAAAGCCTAGTATTTCTGAGAATCTCACCAAAACCTTCACATTGACTTTGGTACCACGGCTCAGCTGTATGGGAGCAGTGATGCTGTCTCTCCAGTAGCTCCTGGTCCCCAGGAGTAATTTTCGCAGAACTCTGCAGCAGTCTAGGAGGAAGCAGGCTCTGCTTTCAATCAGCAAAACACATCATCTCAAGAAAGAATGTGTTCATAAACAAGCTACCAAACTGGACTCCTCACACCTATCCTTTCTTCAATAAAAGGAGCAATTTTAGTTTACTGAATACAATCTAGCTTGATATACCCAAGATGCAAGGCTCCCTCTCTATCCTGGGGAATGCAATGCATAGCTCTCATAATGAAGGAATATGCCAGAAGTGTGGAGGACAGAAAGTGGGGGGGAACCTCTCCCTCTCACTGAATACAAGAATTTAATCAAGCTGTTTCTGGGCACAACAGGAAACCAAATTTTAAGTAGCCCAAGGCTTACCTCTGAAGACAAATAAAAAAGCTAACATAAAATAGAGGTTCTTATAAATATTATCTACCTCCATGACTACAGAGGCAACTGAGTAGGATTTAGGGAATTTGTATTTCAGATACCTGAAATCCTATGCTAAATCTTTAAAAAAAAATTTTCAGGTCCATTAATAATTCTGAAATCCATTCCAGTGAAGAGAATAAGAATCAGAAAACCTGGAAACTAAATTTCTCAGAGATCCTCAGGTTCTGTCCACCTCCTACAGGTTTTCTGACAGGAGGATATGTCTCTGTCTTTGCCCGGCATTTCCATGCTCTTTAGCAACACTGAAGTTCCTTTTGCTTGAAAACATTCTAATCACAAATTGAAGGCAGTCCATAGGGTTAAAAAAAAAAGAGTTCTTGCATTAAAGTATAATGAAGTCCTGGAGGGTTGGTATCAGGCCCAGAAAACTTGATTGCAAAGCAAGCTATTATTTATATCAGCTTTGCAGAAATCAACATTTCAAATTCTGATAGAAGACATTCATATCTAGGTTGTATGTTAAGCAGTCTGTTGCCTGAAAAAAAACCACAGCAGTTAAAACTGTTTTCTTAATTATCTCAAGCCTTTCTAACCCACACAGTCTGTTTTTTTAATGATGTGGGGTTCAGTGTGCATTTATTTTCTGAGAAAGGGGGAGGAGAAAGATGGGGCTTTTCTAATACGTGATGAAAATGATGGATCTGCGAGGGTTTTTTTAGTAAGAGTTTTGGGATATATGCAACAAAGTAGCTACCAAAGGACAGAAGGAAATTGCTCACAGTGAGATTTTTTCCTGTCAACTTCTTTTCCAGGATATGATTTTTCTGGTAGAGTTGAATAAACCTTTAATGTGGACATTTCGTAGTGGAAAGATTAACACTTAGGTAGGTCGCTGCTACATGCAAAGGCTATGTCGGGTCAGATAATCAGCTGCTGTAAGTCAGTATAATTCCAATGAAAACATATATTTCAACAGAACTTCACTGTTTTACAGTAGCTAAAATGCTGGATACAAATCTTGAAGAAACAAAGCTTCCAGTTAAAATAACTCTCCTCTTAATTCCTACCAAAGCTTCAATTTATAGGTGCTTTGAAAACACAGTAGAAAGCCACTATCCTTTTGCCTTCCTCATTCATTAAAAGCCAGTATTTTCGATGCAGTTTACTTTTAATGAACTTAGCTTTGAAACCAAATTAGTAAACAAACTTCCTCTCCATCATTTTCCTGCCGCAGTCATCTTTTTCCTGTTTCATACAACACCTGTAGGAAGCGCACTGTGCCAATCCCAACTGCCCATTTCCTTAGACACAAACCTTTTGAAATTCAGATGTGTGTTTCAGCAGGGGAATGGAAAGTAACAGTGGCATTCTTTACTTTAATGATAGAAAAAGAAAAAGTGTGAAGCAGGCAGAAGCTAGTTTTGAACTACTGTTTTAGAGAAGCTACAAACAGGCTGTTCAACAAGTGACCAGTCTGAAGTCACAGATGTGTTACATATTGAGCCCTGGCAGAGAAAAACCTCACTTGTTATGTTAAAACCCATTTCTTCTCATGTCTCTCCAGGAACCACAAATGAACTATTAGAAATAGCACAGCTCTCCATGGCAAGAATAAAGCGTAACACAGGCTGCTCCTCAGCATCATCTCATTTTCTCCTCTCAGGAGCATTTGATGCAGTTCTGAAAGCTCCTAGCTCAGTTTGGGATGGCCGTCATTTCAAGAATCTGTCATACGTTGTATTATTCACTGGTGGTTTTTGTAATGCCAGGCTCAATGCAATGAGGCTATTTTGCACTCACATGAAAGCAACAGAAGCTAAAATTTTACTTTTAAGTTTTGTTCTGTTGCTGCAAAGTTGTGTTTCAATGTTAGTACTCAAATATGAATCCAAGGGGAAATTATGCTGGGCACTGAAGCTAATTAACATGAATCCACAATGCTGTACAGTGAAATCAGGATTCTGATTTACATACATTTCTTGTTGCTAGCTGCACTTCTGACTCCAGACTCAAATGCCTAATGTGCCTTAGAGACACGTTTCTTAAAATGTAAGTTAAAATAAATTTTAGAATTAAAGTAGATCTTGTTCACCATTCAACCAGGCACAAGTGTTTGCATGTAGCACTAAGTGGGAGGGGTTCCAGCCAAGGCTCTACAGAAAGGTCTCAAGGACAAGTTCTTATGTGCCCTTGTGGCCAAGAAGGCCAATGGCATCCTGGGGTGCATTAGAAAGGGGGTGGTCAGTAGGTCAAGAGAGGTTCTCTTCCCCTTCTATTCTGCCTTTGTGAGGCCACATCTGGAGTATTGTGTCCAGTTCTGGGCCCCACAGTTCAAGAAGGACATGGAACTGCTTGAGAGAGTCCAGCGCAGAGCCACTAAGGTGATGAAGGGAATGGGACATCTCCCCTATGGTGAGAGGCTGAAGGAGCTGGGGCTCTTTAGCTTGGAGAAGAGGAGACTGAGGGGTGACCTCATTAATGTTTATAAATATGTAAAGGGGGAGTGTCAGGAGGATGGACACAGGCTCTTCTCATCATGTTCACTGATGTCTAGTGATAGGACAAGGAGGAATGGGTGCAAGTTGGAACATAGGAGGTTCCAGGTGAACATAAGGAAGAACTTGTTCACTGTAAGAGTGACAGAGCACTGGGACAGGCTGCCCAGAGAGGTTGTGGAGTCTCCTTCTCTGGCGACATTCAAATCCCAACTGGATCGTTTCCTTTGTGACCTGCTCTAGGTTGTCCTGCTCTGGCAGGAGGGTTGGACTAGATGATCTTTTGAGGTCCCTTCCAACTCCTAACATTCTGTCATTCTGTGACAAATGGCAGATTGCACCAGACAAGTCCATTCTTTTGACAGAATTAAGACATATAGAAAGAAAATAACAAAGAGCCTCATCCACGGGCCATCAAAAGCATTGGAGTTCTAACTAGCCTATGAATTATGCTTTATGGATTAGCATGGATTATTACAAAAATATAAGGCTTACATCAACTCACAAATAAACTTGGAAGGTGTTTGTGCCAAATTTTAATATATTGACTTTTTCTTTCAATAGTATTTTAGGGGAAAAGCAAAATAACAATTCACTTATTCATTCTCATCGTCAAACATGTTAAAGCCTTTCAGGGCAACACTTTTCAGTGCTGAACAATTTTATATATTTCAATGACTGTTTAGAAGTATTGTTACTATCTTTCCGTTATAGCTGTCCTTTTTCCTTAAGGTAGTGTATAAGTGTAATTGACTGCAATTGGCAGGGAGACCTGTATGCAACAGGTTGTGAGTAATCCAACATTTAAACACTTTCATAATATGCTGGAGACATAGCTCAATTTAACTGCTTTTTTGGTAGGACTGAAGTAGTTGAAACTAGGCAGATATTATGAGCCAAACTGCTATATGGCACAAGTTCCCCAATTTGTTTGAACCTTAAGTTTCACTAAGTGAGAAGCAAAGAGCCTAGATTATATGTACAACATGGTCACAACATTACCAGTAAGGAATTTTACCTGGGAGGCTCTTGTCACAAAGTGTATGAGATGTTTTTCACATAAAATAATCTAAGGAAAATCTGTGGGGAGACAGCAGGGAGCATCCTCTTAACTAAAAGTGGAAAGAGGAAAAAAAAAGGGACTGTGTTATACCTAGTGGTTAAAATATTTGATTTGCCTCTAATGGTAGCCTTGCCTTTTCTTTCATCTTAATTTTTTTTCTATTTTGTATGTACAACATCTGTTCTAATGCTAAAATATGCTGCACTAGAAGCAGTAAATACAAGTAAATAATACAAGTGGTAAATACAAGTAAACTAAAGCCAGTATTTCTCAGCTTTCATTTGAAGGACCACCTAAGCTTCTGAAAGGAACCACAGACCATTTTTACATAGAATTGTCATGTTGATTCTCATTTCTAAGCAAAATTAGGACCTCTATTTTTAACTTGTGTTTATATACAAGCCTATAAATTTCCTGGAAGATTTTTTTCTTCACATGATAGTAAAGTTATAATGTCTTATGGACCACAGCACACAAAGAATGCTGCTTTAGACAAAGAGAAGCTATAAACATTATGACAAACTTTGTGTGTGATTGCTAGGGATGACAACATTCGGCATTTTTTTTTCTTAATAACACACTATAAAAACATCTGTATAGATGGAATAAGTTTGATGTTTATGAAAGCAATAACAACAAGATTTAAGCACAACTAGGACAGGGGAAATTAATTATTTTTACTTTCCATGCAGAAGGAATGTCAGAATATCCTATATAAAAGTTACAGTATATGAATTATACTTGCATTATTTTCAACTGCAGCGTAAGGCTCTGCATGTATATCTATTTCCTCCATAGTCCTTAGGACATTAAGGTTGCCACTGCTGCTGTCATTTGAAATACAAATGCTATTTCAGATTTAGGATCTCAATCCCTTATTGGAGGAAGTATTTTGGAAGTTTCCAACCCACTTACCTGGCAGGGACATTCTTAATCAAATGAGGCTGACAGATAACAAGTGTGTGGGGAATTAGAAATTCTTTCAGTGCCCAGAGAAATTTGTATTTTCCACCTCTGGTTCCTATCTTGCAGTTCTCCATGCTAGTGTGGCACCACATCTGAGGAAGGGAAACAATGCTATTTTTGAATAGAAATCTTCATCCTCCTAACTTTCAGCCTCACATTTCTCTGAAGAAATAATAACTCATGTGATTGGATTGTACAGGCAGCTGAGAGTAAAATCTTCTCTGTCATGCTTCATTGTGAATGACAATGTTTATAATATCTCTGTAAGATGTATTTTTTTCATGTCAATAGAAAGTTGATATGCATAATCTAAGCAATAATTATCCTTTGTAAATGCCCTTGGTTTTGGCTGCCACTCTCAGTACGGCTGTTTCAATTCATCATCTCCAGCCTGTAGAGAAAAAAAATGCAGTTATTTACTCCAATCAAGAGGGGAGAAAAGAGATTATTGTTTTATGGGAAAAAAAGAGCTAGTGATGGGTCTAACTATTAGACCAGTGCTTGAGGTTTTTACCCTCTTTGACTTTATTGTCCTGAAAAAAAAACACAAACCAAAATATATTTACCACAAAGAGGGGGATATTCTAACTTCTCCATCCATAATTTCATTTATTTGTTGCCCTATTTGCAGTTTAATTGTGGAAGGTGAGCTGTATAATTTCCTCTTTGAGTAGATTATTTACTGACAATAGTTTACCTGCTTGAAGAAAGCAAATTAACTTTGATTTATAAGCCCGAACTAAAAGGCACAGCAGCAGTGGCAACCTTAATGTCCTAAGGACTATGGAGGAAAAAGATACACATGCAGAGTTTGTTTCATCAAACAACCCGCCCTATTTCTAAAATTGTATGTATAAGAAAATTGTCTTGGATACGCATGTGTAGAAGAAGCCAACTGTGCAGAATATGGGGCAGGGAGCAGGAAGGGATTTCCTTTTAACTGCTGTCAAACAACTGACCTAAAGCCCAAAGACTTTTAGCACTACACATGCTTGTAGCTTTGTCTTGTCTTCTTATATTGCTATGTTTATGGCTCCAGGGAAAGCATACTCTACTTATTACCCAGCTACCAAGATGTACCTGCAGCTACACACTATTTGCAAGAAGGCTTAACTCCTACTTTTCTATTTTATTTGTTGCCACAAGTTATTAGAAAGTAGACTTTTACACCCATTCAGAATACCTGTGTAAACTAAAAGCCATTTCAAACCACAGACTTGATGGGCAAGTGGACTGTACTGAAAGAAGTGGTCTTCTGCTAAGCTACAACAGAAGATCCTACAGTCAGACACATCTTCCATACCTTCCTCTCTCCCCAGCAGGCAGCTTCCAAGGATGCTGTCACAAGGAGTTTGGAAAACCTTCTAATCCTCCATTGCTTGCCTTTTGTTAGAAAAGCAAAGGCTCTAAAAGAAACACTAAATTCGTACATTGTACACAGAGAGAAAAAAAAATTAATCCAGTCTTTCATCCATCATATAGATTGCTCTGCAAAGGATCACTTAGTATAAACAAAGCATACAAGGCAAGGTACCCTGATCAGTCACCTCTCTAAGATTAACTGCAAGTAGATCTCATGCTATTTCTCTGATATGAAACCACCATAAACCTTCTTCTTTTCCTGTTAGCATATCTCCAATGTCAGATGAGGGGAAAACTTACCAGAAATATGAGAAAAATTAAACAGAGTGAATATGATAATTCTCTGATAGGCCATATTGATAGCCCCTCACAAAACATCAGCTACCTCTTCTAGAAGTGCTTACCTGTGCTTAAATGGGTCCCATTCCAGAGCAGAGTTAACCATCTGTAAAGATGGAACAGTTGTAATATTTAGTAAAACAGTACTTTAGTGAAGTGGCAAGGTCAGAACTGAAGCTCATCTTCAATGTAGAAATGCATCATATTTAATTTCTTCATATAATGAATGTAAAAATATAATATATATGATCCACAAACTGGATATTTATATTCCTTTAGCTGGAAGCACAAGAATTGTCTTTCAAAAAGGCAGTGAACTCCTGAGGATGAAGGGGAGTAGAGGTGCCTGAAATACTCCATTAAAACCCCTGCAAACTACCTTCTTCCCCCAGGAAGTGCCAACACCATACCCAGACTCTGGATCTGCCTCCAACTTTTATTCACTTCTGTGCAAAGCAATGTCCCCTCATCACAACAAAGATTCCAGCATCTGCCTTTAAACCCTTTCTCTCAGCTGAGCCATCTTCCAGCTAACAAACAGCCAGTCAGTAATCAGTTCCTTTGGTAGGTTTGCTAATTGTGAGGAAGGGCACAACATGGGAGTTTTGACCAGCAAGACAGACACCACAACCCTTCCTCTGCCTTGTCTGATACTGATTCGCATCCAATGCTCCTACTGCTGTTGATAAACTGATCTTTCTTCTGTTTGCACTTCTCTGTTGTTCATTACTATACCGATATGCTTCTGGGGGAAGATAACTAGACAACATGGTGCAGAACAAATTCAGTAAAATTAAATTAGGCCACTTTTTTTTTCTATATGTGGCTTCACAAGGCAGTAGTATGTAGTATGGTTCACCTAAGATACTTTATACCTCTGTTAGCCTGCACTGGCAAAGATTTACAATCCAAGAATTAGTATCCATGACAATTTTCTCATACATACAAGTTTAGAAATAGGGCGGGTTGTTTGATGAAACAAATCAGAACAGCCAAAGTACCATTCTCAATTTTCCACTGACAAGCTGCTCCCTGGGTGCTCTGTACAGCCACACTGGGGACTGAATTCCCAAACTCTACATGATTGTCTTCAACCTCCACCTTCTGAGACTCTCCTCTCCTGGAAAAAGACACATATCAAAGCAAATGAGCTTCAGAAATGAGGGAAGAAAGCTGGCACAAACTAAAGGAGTGAAATGCAGCCAGAAAGCAGACACAGGTAAAAGAAACACTTCATCATTTCAATGGAAAGCAAAACCAGGGGGATCCTCTCTGTACTATTTTAGTTAGCACTGAACTAGCCAGAGGGTACAACATAGTGAAGCAAGACAGGGGATAAAGAAGAAACATTAGCTATCTTCATATGTATTTTTCAAAAGCCCTCAGCTGAGACCAGAATCTGTAATGCACTTGAAAGCAATTATGTCAGTCCCCAAGTTCATAACAGACAAGGACAAGTTCCCACTGGTGAGAAGGCCTCAGACACAAAATATCTTTTTCAATGACAAAGTCATGAAAAGCCAAAAGTATAGTTTCCTGTGTCCCCAATGCTTTTTGAAGGAAAGGTGCTGGGCTGCAGGGGGAGCTGTGCACCCATCTTTTTAGTGCAGCAGTTGAGAAGGGAAGATGTTCCTCCAAATTATACTGACGTCTCAGAGGTGCATTTGCTATAGGGGCAGCAATACACAGAATCCATAGGGCTCAGTGAAACCTTCCATATTGCTGGCTGTATTTCTGTCTGCATTTATTCTGTAGGTTTTCTAGCAGCTTTGTACTTTCTGTGTTGAAACTGTGCTCCCTGACACTACGGTTTTGTCTCACGTGATGTATATATTTAATCTGAACTGATATAGTACTTCTGTTCTCATTTAGCACAGAAAATCTGCCCTTCTTCCAAGGTGAAGAGCTGAGCACTGAAACATTGACATGGTTTAAAAACGTATTAATTAAAGACTATACATTCTCCCAAATTGCAACAAAATGCTTCTGTCAGCACAGAGAATGCCCAGATGAGTACCTGTTTAATTTGCTATCAATATCAAGGAGATAAAAAGTCTAAAGTATGCTTTATGGCAAATCACTTAAAAAAAGTTTAGTTTTATAGTATTTTATAGTATATTTATTGTATTCATGGCCAACATATGACTGGAATATGGAATCTGAAAAGTTTTTACAAAGACCTGTGAGTCTGTAGAACACACAGTATGCCTTCTGATTTTGTTAATCTAAATTGATGCCTGATTTAAATAAAACCAGAGCAGAGAAGCCAGCTTTAAAGAGGCAGCATGTATTCCATTTAACAGATAATTAAGCAAACTGGATGTATTTGATTCAGTAAATTCTGGTGCAAATATGCTTTTCCTGCAATACCCAAGGAATGTAAGGTAGGATGTAAACTATAGGAGGAATATCAACTACAAATAGGAAATGGAAACAACCATTATGGTCATTCCTGTCTAAATTCATAGTGATTTATGACTTAGATATATTCATCCAAAGAAAAAGACCGGTTTGTTAGCAGCAGAGGCTATTTCAGGTGACCAGCACTACAGCCACAATCCTGATGTGCAAATGTTTGGATATGGCACTGATGATAACGAATATAAAAACCTGGTTGCAATGACATTCATCAAAGTGAGCGATCTTGACAAGACCTCTGACATCCTGTGCTTCAGCCAAGAAACAAACCTTGCTCTTTCCTAGGCTATGCTAAAGCACAAAACCAGCAGTTTGACCATATATTTTGAGCCAAATCTTGTTAGATATGTAAGCTAATAATTTAGCCATTTTATGACAATCTGCTTTGAGCCAGGCCTAACAAAAGACTGAAAGCAATTGTGTGATTATATCAGGAAAGCCACATGAGTAAATACTCTAGAAAACTTACTAATGGAGTAGAAGAGGCATTACAGCTGGACTGCCTTTGAAAGCTTATTTGTCAATGTCTATCCCTTGTCCAGTTGTTCTTTAAAGTCACACAGCAAGACTCTGTTTTGACCAGAGATCACACAATACTAATTTAGAAACTATTTTTTCCCTTTTCCCTGCAAAAGCAATTTTCCAGGTGTGTTTAGTCTCGGTACTGTTAAAATCACTCATTTAGAGAATAGATGATGCAGAACATACAAAGAAACTATTAAACATAATTATGAATCAACATGAGCAGATCAAGCAATTTTTAAAAGGAATTAGCAGTGCTAATATATTACATACACATTTAAATATGAGAACATGGAGATAACTTTTTAATAAAGTTTACACGTATGTGGTGAAGGGAATGTACAGCAACAAAGAAGTGTAAGTATCCCCTCACCTCCATCAAATGGTACCTTCTAGGGGCTGATGAGTAAAAATCTGTATGGGCATTTCAGTCTCAAATTTGGTTGCTTGGTAGGAGTTATCTCCTCCTTGGCTTGTACACACACAGGCATATCATCATTGTGGTATGGACCTGCAGAAACCACAGCTTATTCTAGTTCAAGGAGAGATGGAGTAACTTCTTCGGTTTCTTAATTATTAGCCCTGAAAACACCATCTTGGGGTTCTTCATCATGCCTTGGAGTTGGGGAAGAAGAATACACCACGGGTCAAAAATAAAATTCAGATTTTCCCAATTAAATGAGAGCAACAGCAACACAAGTTGGTGCTGTGCTGAGTGTCTTCAAGAGAAAACTAATTGTTTTGAATAAGACTTCCAGCAGTTTGCACCAATAGAGCATTATAGTAACACATGTAGCATGTGTGCACCAGGAGTTGATCAATGCTGCTCTGATGAGCAGCAAAGGGTCATATTCTTATGTGAGCAGAAACTGCCTGAAAAATTAGCAGAAAAAGAAAGTATTGCCTTACCATATGAGAAAAGTCAAAGGCCATTCCTGCTTCCCAGGTATTTCAAGAGCTACAGAAAAATAAATCTGTAAAAGAAGAAAGATGTTTTAGTTAGCATGAGTAATGCAACTTTTTTTGTTGTTTTTATATGTAGACCATACATTTCTACCAAAATTCCTTGATATTTTCAGGACTAGCTATTGGCACAACAGCATAGAAGAAATATATGGGAAAGTATTTTAAGGTTGTCCTGTTTGATGTTGAGAGGGAAGTAATACACTACTTTGCCTACCAACTTAAATCAACTTCTGTCTAGCCACATGCACTGTCCTTATCACCGGGGTATCTTGGTAGTTATTCCAGCCATAAGTCCATGATGTTCTTACAACTTTGCATACAAATGCTGTAGTTTCATGCACAATTTATGACCTTGTGTTTAACAGTGTAAGCCAGCAATGCTCTCTTTATTAAAGTGGGTCAGAAGCACTGCCACAGTTTTTACCTTGTGCATGCATGTACGTCTATTTTCCTTTCACCATTCGTTCACACCTGGGCTGTCACGATAGCAGGAGACAAGGTGGTTATCTGCAACTATACATCATTTTAGCCATAAAAATCTCTGGTTACATTCTAATCCTGCTCTCTCTGTGAGCATTGGACAGCTGGAGTGGTAAAGATGGGGGACAAATAGCAATCAAGCTAAATTAAGAGAGTTTATTCAATTACTCTGTTAAACACATTCCATAAGTTGCTCCATTGTTGTCAGATACCAGATATGTTCTGTCCAAGTACCAACCCATTACTTCTCCAAGCCCAGCTCTTTCTACACCAACAATAGTCCTTAAAGCTGAAGAAACTCCTGTTCTCCCTCAGGCCACAACAACTCACCCTTTACACAGTAGGACCTGGTTTTGGCTTCAAAAACATACATGCTGCTAATGAGAGCTTCTAACCTTCTGCCAGGCCTTCTCATGCCTGCAGCAGTGGTTCTTATCTTACTTGTCACTGCAAAGCTTTCCAAAGCTGGACACTTGTCACCTCTTTGCCTGGGAGTGACAAAAACCCAAACAAACAAACAAACACACACTTCTATGCAGTCCCTCCTTGCTGTAAGATCCATATTGCTAGTCATCCATTGTCACTGTATCAGGGGAAATCAGGGAAGGTTACAGACATGTCCTTCCTGCCCCTCTAGTGAGTGACAAATCAGGGAATGAGGCTCAGACCCTAGTGGCTAATTTATCTCCAAGGAGGTCAAAGTGGGTCTCAGAGACTGCTCTTGCATTAGTATTCCAGACCTTGCTATGGCTGCCATTTACTGTGGCTTGGCAGGTGCTCTGCAGCTGCTGCTGCTTCACATCAGGAAGCAAATATTCTGCCTTTTGTGTCCCAGATGAAGAAAATGTAGCCCATGAGACATAATAAGAGATTCCCCATAGCCTCTGCAGAAACTAGGAATGCCATAATGGTACACCGGTTAATACATGGGGAGAGAGAAAGAGTGATAGAGCACTGGAAAAAAAAGAGTCCATTCATCTAATATATTCCTGAAAAATGATCGCTTTCCCACAAGACGTATGGAAACAACTGCCTTAACTGACTGCATAATGCCCCTTCGCACAGACAAGGCCAATCTGCCTGATGGATGACACTAAGCGCAGAAATGCATGAGCATTCTCCTTGGGCCATGAAGAAATAATGTCTCTGTGTTAGAGTCACTGCCGCTATTAAGACTATGTGCAGGGTATTCATTATATTTGCAGCAACAGCAGAAGTAAAGATTGTAGCATACCACCATAATAGTATTGAGACTGTCATTTCCCAGTCCAAAATCCTCTAATTCAGTCCCAGCTGAGGTCTCCTCCTATAGTCCAGGTCTATAGTCTTGAGTACAAAGGAGGGGAGGAAATAAATAAGCAAAAACAAACAGTTTAATTCTTCTCCAAGTAAGGAAGACCAGATATTTGGAGGGATTTGTAGTTATTTTTATTTTGATTTGAGGATGTTGGTTGGTTGTTTTTTTATCTAGTAATTGTTCACTGTCCTCTTTTGAAATTGACAGTATTCACAATGCAGAACCTAACCGACCCTGAAGTCCTCCAGAACTTGGTACCTTTTAGTCTTTCTTTGCACATTATAACTCAAGACTTGTTGAAGAATGTGAGCACAGGAAAAATCCCACCATATTCTTGCTTTATGTTTCCATATGATGATAATATCTAATATTCAACAAAGTAATATTATACTCCAGTCCCAACACCAGAACTCGGTATCATGGCACCGCATGTGCCTATTTATCCTCCCACCTCACAGAGTGGTGTACATGAATTTTATGAACAATTCTACACATTTTTTCCTCTAATTTTTTTAAATTGTGCAAACAACCTACAAATTTCTGCTGCTTGATATTTTTAACAAAACTTTAGTCCCTGTAAAAAAGAAAAAAAGAGGCTCCAAAGGCAAATGCAGGAAAATCTTCAATCTACCTTTTAAATCTACATTCTCCATAAAGTTTCAGGCTACAGGTTTCAACTTGGCTCTTTTTACTTTGCTTCAAGAGGAAGAAGTTAGCAGCCCCACTTCTCTTTATCCTTCCATTTGCCAATGGACTACTCGAAAACAAAAAAACTTAGAGGAAATTACAAAGGTGAGCATATTTGTAAAGGAAGAAACCACAGTGTTTGAATGGGAGACATTCCTTCTTTTTAGAATTTTCACTTTACTCCTGATTTCTTGAGTAGACAGTCCATTCCTTTGTCTGTCTTGCTGTTTAGTTCCTTTTTTAAGTTAAAATAATTTTCTTATATATTTATATATTTAATTCTCTTGGGGTGGGGTTATTGAAGAAATTATTAGTCAATGGTTTATATAATTGTAATTTCATTTTCCCATGTTATTGAAAACTAATAGCATGCCATTTAATTAGACTAGATGATGAGAATCCACTTAAACATTAGAAATAGACTTACAAACTGCCTATTTTCTTCCTCACTACCAAGCAAGGCTTTATAATAAATCATTACTCCTTATAACAGAGTTTAATAATTACAAAGGACCTCATTCTTCATTATATTCACCATAGCTATACCTACTTTCATATGTTATCTCATTTATTTGTATCAAGAGTGCTATTAAATATAGTATTCATTTATCTGAACAGGGTATGGAAAGAAGCCCTTAGAGGATATTATTGCTAATGGTCTGAAACAAAGCTTTTTGCTTATCCAAAGCTGAGCCTTTGTAAGAGCCCACAGTATTAACTCTCACATCACAGCGTGGCAATGCTCTAGAGCCCTGAGCAAGGGGACAGGGTACAAGGTGAAAGAGTGGTTCAGTGGCCACGTCCTTTCAAAGTGCAGTTCCTGTGCACAGCTTTGAACTTAGGTGACAATTACTGTCAGCTGCAATATAGACCTCTTTCCCTTAGGAAATTATCCAAGACCTCCAATTTATTTCACATACCCTATTTAACAGTCATTGGATAATAATGGCCTTTAGTCACTACCAACCCATGTTGAATTTAAAATAGTGACTTTGAGGGGAAAGTCTCTATACCATAACCCCTAGGCACACAATCCCCTCTGCCATGCCATTTATTAGGCAGTTTGGCCCTGGCACCAAATCTATTTATACCACAATATTTCGTGCTGTATCATCTAAGGTTAATAAAGCCTCATTAAGATCTGCTGGTAGAGTCCACAAAGCCCTCCAAGATTTCATTTTACAATGATGGCAAAGAACCTCACAACTTATTTTGCCCCAGCCCATCTCAAATGCCCAACAGCAAAGGCTAAACTCTGTGAGAGAAGCTATCTGTTGAGGAAAAGTCAAAAGCAGCACTTGTCTCCAGGCCACTAATAGCTATAGCACCATTTGTCACACTTTGATTGTACAGTCCCTGATCATCTGATCAAGTACAGTTGCTTCATGTAAAAACAAGTAAATAAGAAAAGTTTTATTGTCCACCAGCTTGTAATACTTGCTGCTATGTTTCAGGTCACTCAAGGTTCAGACACATTTAAAAATCAATTGCTCTTGGATGGCCAACCTTGTGACAGTGGTTGAGGCACTTGAGCCCTGGGTTTCATCCTGCTGGGAGGTTGGGAAGCTCTTCTGTAGTGAAAGTGATGTGCTTTCATGTTATTAATATCACAGGTACCCCAAGCAGATAATTACTACTACAGCTCAGGGGAAAAGCTGAAAAGAACTGGAGCGGGAAGAATTCAGGCAGCATACACCCTGCCTCATCAGGTCACTGAAAACACAGTAACAAGGCACTATCAGGTTTGTTTTCTTTCCTGAAAATGAATTAAAAAAAATAATATTAAAGAGAAAGTACGAAAGCACAAGGCACAATAGCCACTGCTGTTCTGCACCAGCACCCTCACTGCTCTTGATAGGGAGCTAGTCCATATATGTAGTGCAGCCAGTGCTTCTCCCCAGATCATATGTAAAAATCAATGGAGCAGAATTATCAGCTGGAGCTAAAACATCTTGCATCAAGAATGCCTGCTGGTGTGCTGCATATAGCAGGTTTGGAATCAGCAGGCAATATTTTGTTTATGGATTTTACGGTGCTGACAACGAAGGAAAGGACGGACTGGAGGGAAGTAGAGCTTGATTCTGCAAACACCTCCTCCTTCAGAGGAGGAAAAAGTCAGCAGTGAATGGAAGGAATATGAGCAGGGCCAGGGACCCCTGTCAGAGCCATGTTGGAGGCACAGCTGTAGCACACAGACCCTAGCACCAGATTCCCGTTAGGATGAACTGAGAAAGCTGACGATTTATGAAAGGGTGTACCACACTCAAAATACTGTCTTTACTACACAAGGTACAAAGCAACCTGAAACTTCCCAAACATGTTAAGATGATTCAGAGCAAGTTTTTCTCAAGTGAGACCTGTGCAGCCTGTCTTAGCAACACAAGCATCTGTTTCTCACCTTCTCTGATGATTTACAAGGATCAATATCTTGACAGGAATATTTTGCCAGGAATAATGTTGTTCTGCTATATATAATTTATGCAGTGCTGCAGAAGACAGGAAAAGTTACACATTTGTCAGGTGTCTACCTCTCAGCATACCATTCTTCTCTGCACACTGAATTTTTCAACAGTATGCAGCCAGCACTACCGCCTGGTTCTTAACTTTGCATTGTCATTAACAGACCAGTGACTTAATCAAAATCTTTTCCTCTTTAGCTTTACTACTATTAGAAATATAAAAATAGAGAACAACAGAAAAAACAGAGGATTAGTCTGCTACTTACTAATTTAACGTAAAAACAAAGGTCCCTTCTGTCCTACCAAGGACTTAATTTTTGAAGGGTTGTTAAAGTCTCTGAAGGGACTTTAGATCTGAGCTTAAACAGCTTTAAACCATCAGTCTAGATGTTCTCCAAAACCTGCATTTCTCAAGTCTGTTCCCACAGTTTGTCAGCTCCTCCCTGACAATTTTTTCCCTCTCATCATTTACTTGCTGCTACAAGGACAAATCCTACAAGGACAAATCCACCTACATTACCAGGGAGCAAAAGATCTAGCCCAGGACTTGCAAAGAGATTATCATTGCAAATACACATCCTTGCATTTCCCACTTGGTTCACGTGGGGCATGGTGTGTGCGTGCACACACACTTCTCAGCCACCTGCCCAGCACTCACACAACTGCTCCTCCTTAATTACCCGTGGCCTGTTCTGTGCCTGCACTGGGTTTTGCTACAATTGGAAAGCTGTCTTTTTATTCCCCTTTATCACAAGTTCCCAAAAGCTGGGACAGGTATTGGAAGGATTAAAACAAATTTAAAATAAAAGGAAAAAAAAACAGAGGTGGGAGAGTACAGAGGGACTAGAGGAGATACCAGTCCTCAGTGGAGCTGGGCTGTGCAAGCAGAAAGCTGCTGGGGGAGACACATCATGCCTATCACCCATTTCCTCTGCCACCATGGTCTGCAGAGGTTCCATTACCAGACTTTTAATCCTGGAGTGACACTGGCAGCATTCAACCCCTGTAAAGACAAAGACAAGTCCAATCTGCTCCATGCTAAGATGGCAGCCCCAACACCCAGGCTGCTCTAAAAACCTGCCCCAGCTGCAATCACTCTGCCTTTGTTGGCAGGCAGCAACACAGCACAAACTCTTGGCCATTGCACAGGCTCATACAGACTAATCCTCTCAGAAGTTATCCTAATGAATTAGCAGCTTCTGGATTAAATGGGAGAGAGTCTGCAGCTGAAAGCTAACCAAAATTTCCCCTTGTATCTCTGTTTTTAAGCATCAATTTTAGTTTCCAGCTATCAAAAGACTTTTTTCCCCCTTTTTAATCATCTGCTCTGTTGAAGTTCCATTGATTTGAATGACAGTTTTGTTTGACAAACTAGAAAATTTGATTCTATCTTTTTAAGACTCAGAGTCACTTCTATGTTTTTGCTAGCTCTCACAATTTCATTGTCGGGTAGACAATAACAGATATTTTTCAAGCTGCAAGGAATAGACTCCCAGGATTATATGACTGAGAAAACAATATCTGACCCAAATCTAATGGCTCAGAAGGCAACGTAAGGAAACCATGATAATTTGTCAAGTCTCATTGTTAAGCTAATTTCAGGAGTTTTGAACACTTCATATCATTGCCAATTCCTTTAAACCAAATTTGTCCTCTCTGGTGTTTCAACTATGCAAACTTCACTGTATCCACAGGCAGACAGTGTTTACACTATCAACAACAGATCTTAGTATCTGAGCAGGCATGCAAGTAACTGTTTTCTCACTGTGGTTTCTTTGAACATTTACCATAAAAGGTTATTATTTTCCTAGGACTGAGCAATTAGAATTCACCCTTTACTGGCCTCTATCATACTTTGAATTATCCAGTATCTACATTGTTACGAAACAGCTACTTTTGGTTCTCATTTCATTTGAGGTTTCAGAGAAGGGTTAATTCATCTGATTCAATGGCATTAGGTCTTGCTTGCACCAGCAGAAAAATTAAGAATTAGGATGTTCATTTTCCAGCCCTCTTCAGCAGGTACAGGTCTGATCTTTTCTGAAGTCCACAGAAGTCAGTCACCCACAGGTACCTACAGGAAAAGGTAACCTGCACCAGGTTCTCAGCTGACAGACATCTGGTGAAATTAGTAAATCAAAACTGGTAGTTTCAGTTAGGCAACATCTGAGTATCTCACTCATATGGGTAAGAGAAAGCAATATGACACGAGGAATATGAGAAAGCCTTAAGGAGCCAACAGAATGCATGGCATTATACATGGAATACATGCTAAGGGCTTTTTTTCTTCCTTTCCCCTTTTTGTTCCTAAATGATAATTCTACTGAGCTTTTTCCTCTAGATTTCACAGTTCTGAGTCACTTGTGTAACTGTAGCTGATACTTTTTCTGCAATGAACAATAATCCTCTAGCCACATTATTGGTTTAAGACTTGCAGCCCAAGGACAGAAATAGTGTTTGCCATTCAAATCAGTGTGAATATATTAGCACGTTTTAAACTCTGGATAGTTTTATTCTAGGGATGTTTTCAGTCTGAAGCCAAAACTGCTTTTGAATTCTGGGAACACCTTTACTGATTGTGATCTGACCTAAGCAGTCCCAGATTTGGTGTATTTTGGAGATATAGGCCTATATTTTTCCTGTAAATACATCAGTGAAATGAGATAATAGATCAAATATTCCAAACTAAAAATAATCCACGAATACTAAAGAGAAATCCCACCTAGAAGAAAAACAGGCAAATTGCTATACAAGAGAGTTCCTGACAAATAAGTTAAAAGCACTATTTCAGATTTTTCACTTAAAAGCTATGGCACGGGGAATGTCTTTCTGACGGTAGCTGAGTCCATTTACCTCTGTACAGCACAGAGCACTTTGTAATTCCATGTGATGCTACTTTTCCTTCCCCAGTTCTCACTCTTTCAACACCCATAACAGTATGCATGGTATAGGACAAATGTTTCAAATAAAGCTAGGGCACAAGGTTTATGGAATAACACAGAAACAAGTAACTCCATAGGTAACGGTTTGGAAATCTGCAGAGTTTTCTGTATATGGACATCAGCAGCCAGAGGCCCATTGCCAGGTACTGTGATACAACAAATACCCATTTATGTGCTCTCTCAGTATCTATGCAGCTTCTGTGTTTTAGTCTAGATCAAACATTCCAGCTAATTTATCTTCAGAGCATCCCAGGAACATACAGGTGTACCACCCTCTTCTCAGGAACAGGAAATGAAGGCCTCCTGTTCCTAAGTAAGGCCTCCATCAGGCTATATTTAATAAATAATTAAATCCTAATAAATATTAAAAATGCAAAAAGTAAAACAAAAAAAAAATACCAGATTCACTGAGAGACAGACTGTTTAAGTTAATTCAATTTTAACTGAAGATCCAGGGTTATTTACCTCGATGTCACTTTTATCACCTCCATAACAATTTGATTTTTATATTTTAATGTCAATGAGACTTACTACCCTTTAAATTAAAAAAGCATCTATTTCCCCCTCAAGAATGCTTAATCATCTAAACCGAGAGCAATTCTGCAAACTGCACATCAAGTGTGAATCTGTAGCAAAAAATAAAAATGACCCACTAGGAAAAACTAAGTTAGGAATGCTACATGTAACTTCCGTCTATGTGTAACTAGCATGTTTAAAGGTTGGTTAATGAAACCCATTTCATTTAAGTAAGTTGGTCTCCTTTCACATTATATTTCTGCTTACTATTCATGGCCTGCCTGGGCAATACTCTGTTAAAATCTCATTTTAAAACCCCTGCCTGTGAGATGACATTTTAATGTAGTCATTGCTCATCTCTAGAGTTTTTCCTATGAAAGAACCATGTCTGTTCTGCAGAGATAAAGGAAGAACACACACAGACTCAAAACCCCTTGCAAGGGGGCAGAAGTTCAATGCTAATGTTTCTGTTTTCCAGGCTTCTTCATTAAGTAGTTTGTTAATTAAAAGCCTTTTTTGGTTTTTGTTTGACAGAAGGAAGGCATTTGATCTGCTAAACCCTTTATACCTGGTCAGACGCTTATCCCTCTCATCCTTCACCACCACAGGACTACCTGCAATTCTCCTCAAATACTGGTTCTGCTTTGGAGCCCACAGGGATTTTGCACAGCCTGAATTTATATTAGCTCACACAGCACATTTACCACCCCCTGCCCCGTCTTTGTCAAAACATATCTGCTGACTTTCATGGACAAGGACACTAACAACCCTGGGGAAAATTTTTCCTGGGCTTGTAAATGCAAGGCCATCTCCTGACACCTTCAGTGCCACAGCCTAAGTACAGCTGGGCAACTGCTGCCCAAACATGAATACTTGTGATAGTTGAGTTTGTTTAAAGACTGTATCAGATACTGATGACTGGCTTTATCAGCACCACAAGAAAGCTGCCAAACCAGTGAAACATCAACTATTACTCATTGGCAAGCATTGATATTTGGCTAATAGTTAACTTTCTAACCTATTATTCTGCTCTTTCTGTTTATGTACCAAGCCATGAAAGACGAGGGGGCACACATTTAGGTCACCTGATGGCAAACATATGCCAATACTTACTTGTACTTTTTGATGCTGTTTTAACTCTCCTTGAATACAAACAGTTTTGTGGAAAATTAAAACCAGAGCTAACTGGCAGGTTGACTTTGCTACATATTTCTGCAGACACAGTGTTCTTCACAAGAATCATCCTACAAAACTTAATTCATTCACCAGCTGAACACCTCGCATTACACATCAGTGCTGACTGTGCATCAGTATGGCAGCTCAAAAGGTGTTTCATTCCTCTTATCTTAGTGTGGGACTAGAAGTGCCTCTCTCTCTCCGCACTTAATATAGAAGCACCTGAGTCAGCGAACTTGTGGATGGCTAATGATAGCAAAGCTGGAGAGGGCAGGACCTTCAAGGGCTGTCTGACTAACAAAGCACCACCGGAGTGGTCTGCATAGCAAAGGCATCTCTCTTGCGCCTTCTAAGTATGAATTTTGCCTCTAGACATATCTCTAAAATAGGTACAAAATTAAAGCATTGAAAATTAATAGCAGCTGTATTGTTAATTTATCAGCTAAAGAAAGATCATCCACAGAGCTGGCTAATATGATATGAACAAACTCCAAATGCTGATACCAATACAGAAGAAACTTGCAGTTTCAGAGTCAAAGCCTTTACATGTACTCATTACAATGCAGAAAATTAAAAGGGACAGTGAATTTGCCCATGGCATATAGAAATTGTGAATGCTTATACCTTCTGAAAGAAAGGAATTTAAAATATCGATTAATTCTAGAAAACATTTTACAATTATAATGTAATAGTTTAAAAATTATTCTAAAAACTATTTCACTATTATTCTGAGAATAATTGTGTAACAAAGAAGAATTCTTTTGGGTTTTGGGGGTCCACTATCTCTGGATACTTTCTAGAGGTGTTTGGGGGAGCTCTGGACCTCTGTTATCCACCTCACATTCCTTCCTTACTTCCCTCCACATTTAAAAGAACAATGCTTTAACATATTCTTTAACATATCCTGTGCCCTCAGCACAGGAAGGACATGGACCTGTTGGAACAACTCCAGAGAAGGGCCACAAAAATGATCAGAGGGCTGGAACACCTGTGCTATGAGGAAAGGCTGAGACAGTTGAGGTTGTTCAGCTTGGAGAACAGAAGGCTCCAAGGAGACCTCATTGCTGCCTTTCAGTACCTAAAGGGGCCCTATAAGAAAGATGGGGACAGGTTTTTCAGCAGAGCCTGTTGTGACAGGACAAGGGGAAACAGTTTTAAACTGAAGGAGGGTAGATTTAGGTTAGATATAAGGAAGAAGTTTTTCACCATGAGGGTGGTAAAACTCTGAAACAGTTTGCCCAGGGAGGTGGTGGATTCCCCATCCCTGGAGACATTCAAGGCCAGGTTAGATGGGGCCCTGAGCAATCTGGTATAGTGGGGGAAGTCCCTGCCCATGGCAGGAGAGTTGGACTAGATGACCCTTAAGGTCCCTTCCAACTCAAGTGATTCTGTGATATTTATTGAGGAAATGAAAAGGGATTAGATATATTAGAATGAAAAAAAATCCACAGTATTTCTTGGATTAACTTTTTTTGTCCTAACCATGAGGCATTTTAGCCTCTAAATTTTTCAGTTTTTCATTGATGTCATTTGGGATTTTTTCTCTGTTATTAGTTTGAAAATTGTAAAATTCATTATATTTATCAGTCTAAAAAGCTGTCCCTTCTAATTTCACATTGTAAGTAAATTCTTTCTTTCCCATTAAATCCTTTTTTTACAGAGTCTAATTCACTCCTGAGACCTGAAATTATGATTTACATTTTTAATATCAACTACGATTCAATACAGGAATTTCAATATCTGTGTGCATTTTTAAACACAAAATCATTTTCTTTTAGACCACTTATTTCTAAATTGAAACTAGATGGCTCTCTCTTTCAGGTCTCTTCACCTCCTTTTAGGTCCCTCTACTAATCCCAACCTCCCCTTTATGAATCTTCATTACTGACAACAGGAATATCTAAACAGCACAACTATGACCTAGCTTAAGGTTTATTACATGAATTCTTAAAGGCCACAGCTTCTACATTTATATAGAAAGGGCAGTAAAATTACAGAATAGAGTTAAAACTTTGAAAACAAACAAAATAAATATTCAGTTGTGATCTTCTCTTTCAAGCAGCTTCTTATTTATTGTCAAATAAAATAGTTTCTGTAAGAAAACTCCAGAACTAGGCAAATCTGGTGACTGCTGACTGCTTACATATTATGTTCATTACCACCAATGCATTTCCAATGTAGTCTCTAGCTCACAGTAAACTGCTTACACAGCAAACCTCTGGCAGATTAAGGAGCAGCACTGACAAGCTCCGAACAATGAGACCTGCTATTTTTTTCCTCTAAGATTTTCAAATGCATACAGTGAATATAAGTTCAAGTTGTCAAAAGTAAAATCTTTTACACACATTTCAGTCTTGGACACATTTGGAATAGTCTATGGCATACCCAATTATTAGTAACAGGTTTCTATTTCCACAGGAGAACTTACATTGTGCATGACCAGTATCCATGTTTAATAACTTAACCAAGGAAAACCTGGCACCTACTTGTAATGAATCTAAGAAGAGAAAGGTAGCCAATTTCAACAGTACAGGATTCAATCCAAAAAAACCTGAATCAGAGGAGAATTAGATTTAAGCTTAACTTCTGCCCTGAATCAGAGTGTCAGTTCTGAGGGAGTATTGGCTTTACCCATTTAGTAACATATTTAAAAAACACATTTTTTATTTCAATGCTAGCCATGCTACTGAATATATCGGTTATGCAATTTCAGAGTCAATGCCTTGAAAAGTTATTTTATTTATCCCAATTTGTGTATAGCTTGCTGCCTTTATGCTAAGCAGAAAATAATGCTAGTTAAATTAAATTCAGAAAAAAAATCTATAAATTTTATAAAGCTTAAAAAGTTATGAACTATCAGTCCTAAACCACCATCCCATATGTCACAAACCCCATGTTTCCCCTAAAACAAACCACATAATTTTGGCTAATAAGGAAATCCATGCTAACTATCCCTATTGTGCAATATGGTTATAGAATTAGTCTGTTTTATCAAACAGTCCCACTAAACTGATCAAAATTTTCAAATAATATATCAGCAGGTTGAAACTGCTTCATGCTTCATGAACTGCCTATTCCCCTTCCATTCATCTGTTTATTCAATATTAATAATTTAATCAGAAAGACAAGTTATTTATAGGAAATGGAAGAGATATTATGGGTTTCCACAGCGTCTAAATAAAAAGAATTAAATACCTAATTTTCTGGAAATTTTCTGCAACATTTGCAATGAAATTTTCTCTTTTAGCAAACGTTTCTGACATTTTTGATTGTAAATGAGTTGCAAACACTTTCTCAAACTCAATTCATCTGAAATGTGGACTGAATATTCCTGAATACTATTTCTTCTAGTGCTGCCTTCATTCTCTTGAGGAACATGGCTAATCATCTAAGGAATTTCAGAACGTACCTCAACTCTCTAGATCCCAGCTTTGTGAAAACAACTCTTGCTCAGAATTTGGATTCTTTAGGCCTAAAGGAATAAAAGGAGCACAAAATAAAAGGGGAAAACCTATCAACTTGTACAGCTTCAAAGACATTTTCAGAGAAGGTACAACGCAGTAAGTCATAAAGACAAAATAGTTTCTATTTTGTCCAAACTGTTTTACTCATCATTACTGGCACCTCTTAGAATACATATTTAAAGAAAGAGACCTTCTAATATCTGCTTTCTTTGTACAAAACCAAAGCTATAGAGAATTGCTAGTAATGGATAATGAGACCTCAGAATTAACCTACTCAAAGAAAGACTGGAAAATATCTTAGTACATTACAAAAATTCCAAGTGACAAAGTTGGAAATTTATTAAAATTATGCTTTATAGAAAAACAAAAGCATATTAAAAACAGCAGGAGATTTTTAAACTAATTCTTGTTTAAAGAACAACTACATTTCTGTAATATGTTTAACCTATTGGAACAGTCCTAATACTGAAATAAAAATAAATATGGTTGATCAGAATGCAAATGACTAAGAATTCCTACACTTGTTTAGAGAGAAGAAAGAAAAGGTGGAAAGTGAGAGAACTTTTCCTGTAGCAGCAAAACTAGATGAGTGTGATACATACCAGTAGGTCTCTAGTTTACATCTGTATCAGAATTAAGACTGCAAAGAGGCTCCAAGTCTTCAATACGGTCAGAACCGAGACATTACTATTCTTTCCAGTCACATTTTCATCTTCAGTACTTCCAGGTCTGAAAAGTCCTGGTTTGATTTGTGATTTTGGTTTGTTCAGCTTCACTGCCAATTAAAAACTTCTGCAGCTTTCAAAAAATTATTTAGAGGTAAGATGAGACAACATGACAACAATATTTTACTTTTAGATCCAAGTTCATCCACAGCTGTCATGAAAATCTTGGAAGAAAAAATTTGGTGTGTAGTGGTCACACCAGTGGCTGGTAACAGTGTCATCACAAGCATTAGTTTGTTCCTGTGAATTGGCTGACTCAAACTAAAAGTATCCCCCAGACACAGATTAAGAGATGATGAATGCAGGGGGGTGGGGATAGAAGTGATTTAGGTGTGTGCATAAAGGATCTGAGAGATGGACAGCAGCAATCAAGTCAGAATTCAGTTAAATACTATATCCAAGGAGTGTGGGTACTTTGATGCTATCCTGTAGGTCATTGAAGATTACCTTGTTCACCAAAGAACCACATATGAATCATCAGGCCCCAACATAACAAGGACATGGAGCCATTGAAGCAAGTCTGGAGGAGGGCCACAAAGATTATCAGAGGGCTGGAGCATCTCTGAAGACAGGCTGAGAGAGCTGGGATTGTTCAGCCTGAAGAAGAGAAGGCTCCTGGGAGACCTCATAGCAGCCTTCCAGTACCTGAAGGGGGCCTACAGGAAAGCTGGAGAGGGACTTTTTACAGGGCTTGTATTGATAAGACAAGGGGCAATGGTTTCAAACTAAAGAAAGGTAGATTTAGACTGGATATTAGGAAGAAGTTCTTTACCATGAGGGTGGTGAGACACTGGCACAGGTTGCCCAGAGATGCTGTGACTGACCCCTCCCTGGAAGTGTTCAAGGCCAGGTTGGATGAGGCTTTGAGCAACCTGGTCTAGTGCGAGATGTCCCTGCCCATGGCAGGAGAGTTGGTACTGGATGATCTTTAAGGTCCCTTTCAACCCAAACCTATGATTCTGGGGTCCCTGTCTCCCCATCTGGGAGATCTGGTCAAAAATCCCACAGATTTCTTCCAGGTCATGACCCCAATTTTCCTTGCAGACAAAAAAAGAGCACATCACACCTAGAGTGTGGTGTGTGTCCCGAAGTCTGGAATTGACTTGAGATGTGGCCACAGTGCAGCACATGACCTGATAGCTCAGGAATGCCTATATACCGGGTACCTGAGGTGCAGTCCAAGTGCTCTGAACAAGAAGTAGTCTGAGTTTAAGAGTCTAACAAAGTCTAACAAAGATAGAAGCCTAGTGTCTGGCAAGTTAGGAGCAGAGACCAAGTGCAATGGGAGTTTTCTCCCTCTCCAACCAG
Organism: Aegotheles bennettii; assembly: GCA_013398125.1. Taxonomy (NCBI): domain Eukaryota; kingdom Metazoa; phylum Chordata; class Aves; order Caprimulgiformes; family Aegothelidae; genus Aegotheles; species Aegotheles bennettii. The sequence goes on along the minus strand of VZRW01001983.1, from coordinate 5,907 downwards.
TGCAGGGAAATAAATGTCAGCAGCATGTGTGGCAGTTGCCTACAGCTTTTGCATTCAACTACATTGTGGTAAAATGTCAAACAGGATCTTTGCCACTGGCATAAACAGTTTAGAGAAGCTTCAGGGAATGTACTTCAGTGCCTACATTTCTGCTAGTTCTTGTCTTGCAACACAAGAAAGATCCCTCAGAAACAAACACAGACTGAAACTTGAGGACTGGGATTTCAGCTGTGAACAGATGAGGTTTTGGAAGGAGGGAAGGAAAGGAGTCAAGATTTGAGAAATTACAGAAAGGTCAAATGTTTCCCTTACACATGCAGCTCTTTCAAAACAAACAAACACAACATGGCGCTCTTAAAAATATAAATAATATTTTTCCTGCAGCATATGTAATCTCATATCCAAAGTTATCCAAGCAGCAGCAGAAACCAGTTGTACAGAGAAAAGTGCAACACTAAGGTCCAACTCAGCATAAAGAAATGCTTCTCTTCGGCTCTCTCTGTGCCTACCAAGGTGGTGATCACATTAAATGGGAGAAGGCAGCAATGGGGCACTCCAAGCACATCTTGTTTCATAGCTGCATGGCTTATATGAGATAGTTCTTCAAGAAAGCATTCTCTAAAGAATCGGTGTTCCTTCTTTTAGTCAAACCTAGTAACCTAGCACAATGTCCCATGAAACCTTTGCAGAATAGACATGTTCCCACAAGTGCAAACAATTGATATTGGAAAGGATCAAAATAAAAAATTAACATTTAAAGTTCATAATTAACTAAGAAGTCAAAGGGAAAATACTAGCCCCACAAGGTTACATAGTCTTTAATTTAAAAAGATTGAGATGTTTAGCTTTATATAGAGACCCTCTTCTCATTCCAGCTCTGCTCTTAGATAGACATTACCAAGAGGAAAACAAATTACAAACACACATGCACATACACTAGGGAGTGTGATGTCCTGAAAAGATAGCCAGCGTTATTTTTTCATCCCTTGTACAAAATGAACATGACTGCAGCAGGATTGCTGAGAGTTATGAGTTATATTGGACTATATATAAAACTATGGCTGAGAGTTTGCCTTGGTAGATGAGGATTGGGTTAGGGATCAGTTGAGCAATCTGGACATCCATAAATCGATGGGACCAGATGGAATGCACCCAAGGGTGCTGAGGGAGCTGGCAGAGGTCATTGCTAGGCCACTCTCCATCATCTTTGGTAAGTCATGGGCAACAGGAGAGGTGCCTGAGGACTGGAGGATAGCAAATGTCACTCCAGTCTACAAGAAGGGCAAGAAGGAGGACCCGGGTAACTACAGACCGGTCAGCCTCACCTCCATCCCTGGAAAGGTGATGGAACAACTTGTTCTTGGCACTATCTCTAGGCATATCAAGGATGAGGGGGTCATTAAGAGCAGTCAACATGGCTTTACCATGTTTGACCAACCTTATAGCCTTCTATGAGGAAATAAC
>VZRW01001980.1:524637-572510 GCA_013398125.1 Aegotheles bennettii | reverse complement strand
GCTGAGGGAACTGGGGTTATTTAGCCTGGAGAAGAGGAGACTGAGAGGAGACCTTATTGTCCTCTACAACTATCTAAAGGGAGGTTGTAGTGAGGCTGGTGTTGGTTTCTTCTCCCAAATTGCTGATGACAGGACGAGAGGAAATGGCCTCAAGTTACGTCAGGGGAAGTTTAGGTTGGATATTAGGAAGAAGTTCTTTACTGAGAGGGTGGTTGGGCACTGGAATGGGCTGTCCAGGGAGGTGGTAGAGTCACAGTCCCGGGGGGTGTTCAAAAAACGGGTTGATGAGGCACTTGAGGCCATGGTCTAATGGTTGGGAATATGATGGGATAAAGGTTGGACTTGATGACCCTGGAGGTCCCTTCCAACCATAATGATTCTATGATTCTATGATTCTATTACGTGCATTGACTTTAGTTTGAGGCAACACAGCTCTGTGCAGAATGAGTTTGAAAAATCCTAGTAATATGAATTTCTACTTCTTAAGAAATGGAAACACATCAGTTCAAAAATATTTCCTCATACACATTTTGAACATTGTACACATCTGTGAGTCAAAAACTGGTTAAAGACCAACGTTTTATACTTGGACTAATGTCCGAGAAATGGACATGTCTAGTGTTAACTGTAATCTTGCCATCCTTGGACACCCAAGAGAAGGAATGTGTGGTTGACTGGTAATGCAAGAAATGCTGAACATATAAAACCACACAGTTCACAGATACTTACATTATTACTTTTATAAAACTAGATCAACCATAAAATAAACAGTACTAAGCTAGCTGGAGAAAAAAATAAGCATTTATCAACATTACTGCAGCGGTGTTAGTGACCATAAGAATCACCAAAGAATTCACTTCAGACACTGAAACAGAACATTACTGGGAAAAAGATACTTCATCCTGTTCTTTCTTTAACTCTAGTAGCTTGAATGCTTTGTACTTAGTGCAGAACGAGCTTGAGCAAGTAGAATCAACTCTCTGTGAAAGGAGTTCAGACTGGGCTCTGAATTAACCACAGTAAAATAATGGTAACACAAATTTAGCTCATTTTTTAGCAGATTTATTGCAAATGGCATTTGGTGTTTGTCTTTTAGATGTATGTTTTTCAAGTAGATGATCTTATTAAAAACAAGCACAGATCTTAGCATACTTTAAGCCTATAAAATAATACCAAATTATATTAATTTCTTTATTCACTCTACACATCTTTTTCAGTTCTCAGAACCAAAATATATAGGTATTACAGGGTTAATTTAGCAGTGTATAACCAGTTTTGTATGTCTAAGTCAGTAGATTTTTTTTCTCTTTATTTCACTGAGTTATACCAGCATTAAATTGATATAATGTAGCAGTGAATGTGGCTCAGAGATTATACAGTTTGTTGTGACTTTATGCTAGATAAAATAAGAGAATTGAAGCATTCATGTTCATGATAAAATGAAACTCGGCAACTTTACTTTTCTAGGAAGGCATTTATTCCTTTCCAAAATGTCAAAAAGTAAATTACACTTAATTAATCAAACTCTGAGTGATTCCCAATTAGTTTCCTACAGTTCTTCTATGACAGCTCTTTCCATTATTACAGAGTGTGAAAACCATAAGCAAAAGAGAAAGACAATACATAATAACCAGGAGAAATTCAAATGTTGCAGCTTCATAAAACACCACCTCTCTTCCTCAACCCCTGAATGCTTACTTACATAAAAGACAAAAATCAGGTTTGTGTAGACAAGCCAAGTAACGTTTGTTTGGAATGCCGGCTTCCACCGGGGAAAGGACTATCACAGGTAGTGACACAGAGCTCTGCCTTACACCTGTGACACTGTAGGATGGGAAAGATATGTTTTGGGATTTGTTTTAATGGAAATCTTAATTTAAATGTGTTTTAATTTCCCTAAGCAAAAATATGTCCAGGATGGAATTCTGTTTTTGTTCATCCCGCTCTTACTCAAATAGTGCTGTTAAACCTAGTGAAATTACAGAAATTAACCCTCAATGTTTTCCTCTCTATCCTGTAGGGAATTAAGACATTTAATCTGAGATAACAAAACCAGCCAGGAAGTAAAAATATAACTCATGAAAGTCAATACTTCCACAAATGATAGCTAAGCTGAAAAAAATAGAGAGACTTGCAATATGGGGCCTATTCTTTCTACTGCATAAATGGAATTGTAAGTTATTCTTTGTAGAATGTCAGCTCTGTCACTGTAGGAGAAACACTTCCAAAAAGGAGCACTCTAATTTCTTTCTCTGTGTCAAATGTTTCTGGTGACTCCCACGCGTGAAGATCACTGATGCACTCATTTGCAATTGCATCTCCCAGACTTTGAGACTTCTCTGCAGATCTGTTTGCAAGTGTTTCAGCAAATGATGAGCAGAAATCAGTCTATTTGTTTTAAATAGTGTAGTGTGCTATTATAATTTCATGCATTTACTTTTATTTTTCTAAAAGCAAAGCCAAAGTAATTCCCGGCAGTTCTGACTTGCTTTTCTCTGCTTTCATTCTTTTAAAAAAAGGAACTAAAAATTATTCTATCTTGAATATAGCCTATCTGCAGAGTATTTCTGAGTCTCAATGCTTAATCATTGCTGCCTTAACCTTTAGCTGATTTTAACAGAAGCATCCTTTGCGCTATTGTTCTGGTTCCTGTGTTGGAATAGTTAATTACTATATGGACTGCATATGTGCTTGCACCCAGAATCTCATCTAAAAGTAGCATCTGGAAATTCAGCTTCCTTTCTTATTTTGTTCCCTTCACAGGAAATCTTTTATATGATACCCATATGTGCAGGCAACTTTCAAATCTCTGTATCATTGACAGCTGCTAAGTCTAGGGAGGAGGCTGCTGAAAACACGTGCATCATAAGACATGCACAGCTTCCTTACTAACCAGAGCTTCTTCCTTAACAGTGTCTCCTCATGGAGCCAAATAGAAAAATATAGGAAATTACCTGGGAGAAAATGGACAAGAGAAGGCATATGGGGGAACCTCATGGTTACCAGAGAAAATATTTCACAAGTTCTGAAGAACTAGTAAAATTTCTGGAAAGTTTCTCAGGATTGCTAATAACACAAGAATAATTATCCACTGCTTTTCTCTGTGTTTTCTATCATCTCTCAAGGATAAATATCAAAATCAGAGTAATGGAAGGGGTCTAAAACTTTCCCCACTGGAATTTTCTAAAATTGTCAACTCACCTTAGAGATGGGACAACTTAGGTAGTTCTCCCCAGAGAACAAAAATGCTATACAGTCACATGGCGAACAGGCAGGCATAGAGGCAACGGCAGCAGTACATCCCACTCGACAACAGGGCAGCACCTTTCAAATTATGTGTCAGGACCCCCTTCAGATGAGAAATAGAACAGTTATGATGAGAGCCAGAGCGAGTTGAGCCTACAAAAATAATCTGAAATGTTCAGTGAAAAAAGAGTGATTCACAGCCTTTGACCATTGTAAGATCCACATTCAATAAAAACACCATTCAGTCTCCAAGCTAAAAAAGATTAAAAGGGATGATGGCTGCATTTTTCTATAAAATTTGCTTGCACTCCAGTGCAGTGTTTGTTGGAAGGCTGAGGTGGTTCTGTGCCAAGTTTTTCCTGCTTGCAAATGCTAAGAGAAGCATGTCTGACAAACCTAGGTTCAAACTGGTAGTAAGAATTAGAATCAGTCTCAAGGGAGAACTTCTGTCAAGAACCAGAATTTCTGCAAAATTCAGGTGAGGCACTCTTGACACTTCTACACTGGAGATGTTAGGAGCAAAGTGTGATTGAACAATAGCAAGATCAGTCCTTCCAAAGGTTGCGAGCTGAGAGGAAAGATGCTGGGTGTTGCCGCTGCTGCACTCAGGTGGGTGAGTTCGAAGCTCCTCAGACAGGAGAGAGAACAGAGCGACGTGAAGTTTCACCTTATGGTTCCAAGTCTGACACTGAGATACTCTTTCATATGACAGGCAAACTCACAGCAGCAGCTTGGAGATGAAGTCAATAAGTAGTAAGTTTTTATATTTAATTTTTAACAAATAATGAGGGCAACTGTTCACAAGACATAGATGTTTCATCTCTGGGACATCATGAATAGGACTGGACTTCTTTGAGACCCGGGTATTTCTGATTGTATTCTCTATGAAAATCTTTGTCCCAAAGTAACTTTGTGGTATTTGTGTTTGACTTCTTAAGCATATGAGTATCCTTCTGTTTCATACTTTGTAGTACAGCTCGCCAAGGATGTTTAAACCGTGTCTTAAGTGTTCACAGCATTTGGTTACCCTAAGCAGTCACAGCCTATCATCACATTTGGTGGAAAATCTCTGCTTTCCCCAAGGAGCTCATGGAGCTGAAGGTGTCACAGTGCAGCCATTCAGGCCACCTGGAGTCCAGAAAGGTGTACTTACCTGCAGCCGTCTTAAATTGGATTGCAAGTTTATTTTGTCATGAGGCCTCTTTAGCCTGATACTCCTTGTCCCTGCTCCCTACTACTACCCATGGAAGTGGGGAAACCCCTTTCATAAAGTATCTTTATTATGTGAAGCTGTTAAAAGGGTCTTTTTGATTGCTGGGCTCAGCCCTATTAATAAAAACGTAAATTGTTTTAAAAACATAACCCTGAGAACTCTTTTTAAGTGTAGTTTTTCAGCAAACACAGTGTAAAGCAAGGCTTTAGTCCTGTATTCTGTAAAGAAGATGATGAACCCTATGCAACAGTGTCTGTTAGACAGGAGGCCAATTTGGGCAAGCATGATTTTGTGGCCTTCCCATCTATCACTGGTCGAGGCTGTGCTGAGAAATGATTTTTCAATAAACAAGCTGACAACTTCAAGAATGATTTCATTCTCTGAGATCTATAACCACTAAGCAGATCAAATATAATTCCTCAGAACAAGCGGAGAAAGATTTAGGAAGCAGAAAGTACTATTAAACTCCTGACACCATTAGAATTTCTAGAAGCCATCACAGAAACAGCAGTGAGCAGAACAGTGGTGCTATAAACACCATCAGTCTGAAGAGCTCCCCTGGCTCTTTCTGGGTAGTTCAGAGCTAGCAGCCATGTGTGGTGTTCAGGGCTGAGCATGTAAGATTTAGCTGAGTTTGCATTTTTACATTTTGAATCCCTTTCATGGGATGAAATGTAAAAATGTTGAAAATGTAAAGCAGTCCTGAACACTGGAGGCTTAGTCTGGATTTGACCTAACAATCAAGGTTATTCTGAATTCCCACGAGCTGCCAAAAGTTAGGAGCTGGGCGACATGAAGTCCTAGACAGCACCCTCTGTGTGTGTTTAGTAGGGATGGTTTCTTCATTCGGCTAAAGATTGTGTGGTGTTCTCCATCTGACTTAGAAAGGAGGCAGACCCAATGCAGCCATGTATTTCTGTTGCAGTTTAATCAAGTCATGCAGGGCCAAACAGCCAAAAGTGGTCATAGTTTTGGTTACCCAACATTAAATAAAAACACTTAAAAACACTTTTCATCTATTCCAAACTAAGAATCTGGCAGAAGCAGAGTCAAACCTGCAGAATGCTGGTAGTTTTGACCTTAAGCTAAAAAAGCACTTCAGCTCATAGCTAGTATGACACACACAATATTGTCTAGTAACAGCTCACCTAAACTGGTGGATACACTTTTAGGGAGAACAGGCAGAGAATTCTGCTGTGTTATTTCTGATTATATTAATTCTGGTTTTGTCCTCTTTGCAAGGATGCATTAGGCAAAACTGAGAAATGCTGCTTTGCTTTAAAGAAAAGAAAAAATGCCAAAAACGGACAGGGAGAAGTTGGGCAAGTTAACTAAGGTCTTGGTATTTGAAAGAACTAATGTTCATCCTCTGAAAGCCCCTAATAGTTGCCTCTTCTTATTATCCTGTCAAGCATAAGTAACAGTATTCATGATGAAAAAGAGCACTGATTCTAAAATACACATTTCCTTTGAAGATCTCAGGGTATCTCTCAATAAAAGTAAGCAGAGCTTTAAAACTTCAACATTTTCAGTAGGTAATAAAGATCATTAGCGTTTATAAGTAGAGGAAGTGTGTAACAATTTTGCAGTCTACTGCACAAACATTGCCTGTAAACGGTTTCAGCCAGGGTTGCAATTAATTTTCATTTAACTGCAGATTGTGAGGCAGAAGTTAAGGATCCATCACTGGATTTGAAGCCACCTTTCCCTGCTTTTCTGTGGTTTCTGGGACTTGATGAAATTTGTTATAACTTTTTACACTACAAGTCTGCAGATGTTCATGAGATACATTTTATAGAACATAAGGTTTCTGAAAAAAAATAATTTTTTTTTTCAGGGAAAATTTTACAAAAATTGTTAGTTTTTTCTCAAATTAAAACTGGAAAAGGGTGGTTCTCCTGAATGGAAACAGTTTACTTGTAATACCTAATTAAATACACATTCAGACAGCCCACTTGAACTTTGACAGTGCTTAACAGGAAATGTTTCATGTTCCCATTTTTCCATATGGCATAAGCTTCCTTGCCAAATTATCCCACCTGTGAAGGAAAATTTCAATGCACAACCAAGTCTTTTATTTCTTAACTATGTTGCTGTCTGACCACTTTTTTTCTAATGAATATTAAACTTTGCTGTGAGACTGAAAGACAAACATACTGAAAATTTGGAATTCCTAGTCAGATAAAATATTTATTCTTAGTTAAATCTTACCTACATTGACTTTATGCAGGACTGTTCCAGCTGTACTCCTTGTTAACAGCAAAATATTTAAGTGAGAGATGATGGAACAATACATTTCATTATGTTCAATACTCTGTTGCAGTAGCATCTAGAGACACCAATCTGCAGTTAAAACTAATCTTTGTCCCACGTAATTTGAAAGCAACAAAGAACCCCTCACTCAAGACCTGTCTCCTAACAGTGAAGTTTCCAGCATGGGGACCACAAATTCCTGGGCTCTGAGGAATTCTAGTGAAAAGTAACTAAGAGTGATTATTGGCAGCAGGTATATCGAGAGCTGCATTTTCACATGAGAGCTTTCAGGTTATAAACAATAAAAGGGTAGGCCACTTTTTGTAACTTGAAATCCAATCCTTCTCTAAAGCTATTTTTAATTTTCTACATTTTTTTTCCTCTTTGTTATTAGAAAGTCTTGCTGTCTTCAGCCCAAGTAAGTTGTAGCTTAACTTCTTGTTTTGAAATCCCCTGTGGGAAGTAAATACGAAAGTGAGGAACTTTAGATGAAAGGTAAAACTTACACGTACTCAACTCCACACGCTCAAAGATCTTCCCTTTCTCTGCTTTTTCTTTTTTTTCATAGTATCACATGCAGGAGTTAAGAAATAAAATGTTACACAAGCAAAAAGCATTATGCAATCAAGAAACTAAATCTCTATGGAAATCTGACACCCGGTGAAAGGCTTTTGGAGAGCATTTCCACATGACTAGAACCAAATCCAAATCACTGAAGTTTGTTAATAAGCCAGAAAGATGAAGCAGGAGGGTGATAACTACTGGGGGTGAGTAAGATTTGTGGAAGAGGAACAAATGTAAACAATACTTTCCGGTTTTGAATGTCATATTTGCATGTTAAACACAGACAAAATGAGCATCCCAGACACATTTCTTTTTCTTGGATTGTTTTTATCTTCTTGTGTTATTGTATGAGAGGCTACGTTAATTTGTATATGTTGTTGGGTTTGGGTGTTTTGAGTGTTGTGTCCAGCAGCATGTGCAGAGTAACGGAGCTTTCATTGTGCTGCATGAAGGATACTACAAAGCTACAACTCCCTTTTTCTTTGCGGAGTTTATAATCCTTAACACAATTTAATTTCAGTGTAGCTGATTATAAGGATACTTACAACATGATGGTAAAACCTTGCTATGAGCTTAAGCCAGTCTTCACAGAACCTAATGGCCAAAGTGGAGGTAGGACTCATGAATTGTTAATGGTCCCATGTCAGGTGATCAAATAATTTAATTTTATTTTATTCTGGTTCTGATGCCTAGGAGCTTTGAGCACGGGAGTTTTTGACAACAGTTTTATCATGACATAGGCTGGAAGAGGAGGCTATAGCCTTTGCTAATGGGAACCATTAAAAATAACTGCATAATTTTGGCATGCAGAAGTAGACTGAGTTGTAGTACTCAAAAGAGATAAAGTCTGGAATTAATTCCTTATCACTGAGTGGGACTCTATCTCTCTATAAAGGCACAATGTGGTAGCAGCAGGATAGCTGGGCTGCTTCTCAATGCACAAGTGTTTACTTAGAGACAGCTGTACAAAAGCACATCGGGTACAACTACAGAGTTAGGCAATCAAAGGATAATGTTCAGTTTATAGTCAGTTGTGCAAACTGAATTCTTTACTACTCTTTTTGTCCAGTTCTCCTTGCCATAACAGCAGTGCCAGCAGGCTATGGAGTTTCTGGCTGCATTTATATAAAAAGTCAAATCCGTCAAAATTTTCTACTGTTACTACAGAAGGCTGTCCAAATTTTCCTCTCCTGATACTCAGCAAAGAGAGAATAACACAGACTCCCAGCAGTCTGCAAATTGATTAACCTTGGAGAGAATTTCTTGGATCAAATATAAGCAAAATACTTTGCAATAATCTTTCAAAAGGAAAACTGTTAGGAGACCTAAAATACTGAAAAATATCCTTGAAAGTCATAGCATTAAGTATGGAAAAGAATATTTTAAATAATTTTGATCAGATCTAGAACTGCTATGTAGAAGATGTAGTTCTCAAAATGCTAGACCACTATACTGTGATAAAAACAGAGTATCCAAGGGGCCATTTCATAAGTCTGGGGTCTAAAACACCCCTCTCCAAAAATGAAAGCTTTGGGTAAGAATGAAACTATCGGATATTTCTGGTAAACAAAGTGCTAGATGATGCAAAGGAGAAAGAAGAGAAAAAAAGGAAAGATAAAAGACTTGGAACAATATGCTAGTCAGTGCTGAGCAGATAATCGCGTCAGAAAGACTTTTATAAGGAACGTTAAGAAAGTGCATTTATTTTTGTTCTGCCCCTCTTTTGGAAAGCACCTAGTTCTTTCAATTAATTGATTTGAATGACAGTTGTAGACGACTAATGAGCTACAGATGTCCAACTCTATAAGCTGCAGTCAGGAAAACATGGCTTATTTATCAGTCCTTTTACAAGAGGAAAAAAATCTAAAAACTTTTTATCTGTTCTTTTTATTTGTGTTTAGTTCCTTCTAACTTTGCAAAAATCTTTAGCTCCATCTTTAGAGCAGTAATTTGTATGCACCTTCAAACCAGAGAGGTAGAAATCTGTTAAGCATATCACAGCACGCTGGAAAGTAACGGAGCACAAATGCTTTTACATATGTTGAAAACAAGACAGAATTTAAACCAAGTATAAGACAGAGAATGTTGAAGTGTAACACCTCCCACTGATTGGTCCTGATTGTGGCAGTTAACTTGTGCTAAGTTGGTTTGAGAAGTTCTCATATGGCTTAGACGTAGATGTGTGTAAATACTTTCCTGGACAGGGTATGTTTTACCAATATGCACTTAAAAGATCAGTGAAGAACTCTTGTCTGGGTTTAGGGGGAAGGCATAGGGAGTGCAGTGAAAAATAGTGATGTATTTAACCCAGTAAATTACTGGGTACTGAGCTGAGTGGCTTAAACCTACTGATGAAAGTTGACACTTGGCTGTTGATAGCAGAGGCTGAATGTGTAGGAGCCTACTGTGTTTCAAAATAGGAAAGCCATTATTTGGCACAGCTGATGGGCCTGTTGTCAGCTACATGACAGCTGGGTTATAGAGTGGTAAGGCTGAGGAAGTCAGAGGAGTATAAAATAAACTTAATTCTCAGCTGAGAGTATGGTTGCTTTAAATGTCAGTACTCTAAAGGCATTTCATCACTTGGCTCTAAGTGCCAGGTCTGCTTCTGGCCATGGCTTCTTTTTTTTTTTCTCCCATCCCAGCTTCAGTCTAAGATCAGGTGGAGCTAAGACCTGTGCTGCTGAGAACATTGCATCTGCCTGAATTGCCAGTGATCATAAGCAAGTTTATTTAGTTTATTACTATTTCAGTTATTCAGTTTGCAATGTTTTCAGAACCTACTTCACGCAAATAATTCTGGCAGCTCGGGACCTAGTTTTACCATAACCACACAGGTGCTAAGAATAGACTTAAATCCTTACAGGCTTGATGTAAACATACACATTCAGTTTAATATGCTTCAAGTCTAGTTTTAATAGAACAGACTGTCTCTTCTCAAATTCAGCAAAGTATTGCATACTGTAATTAAAAAGACACTGAGGCTAAACCCCAAGAACATTAATGTTTGCATTGTTTTTTCAATAAAGGCTGATTAAAGCAGATTTAAGTTTTAATAATAGCTAGGAGAACAGTACTTAAGACAATTCAAATTAAGCCGGACACATTATGTTCAAGACAAGTGTCCCAAAGCAACCCTAAATAATTGCCAATTGTTCTCCTTTCTGCAAAATGTAATTTTTTCAGACATGGGAAGGTACACGTTGCCCTGGAGTTTTCTTGTGATCTCTGCATCTCTCCCTCAAAGTCAGACTGTAAAAAGAATAGCTTTAACACCTCTGAACTTGTTTTTGCTCCCATTGGTTCAGTACTGTGCAAAGATTGTTTGGACTGGTTCAATTAAATCCTAAAAACTGTTAAAACCATAACCAGCTCAGGAGCTACCTGTTAAAATCTACTCCTGACATGACTGTTGCTACTGATCTCATTCTTCATGGGTCACAAACAGCGTGTTCAGCTCAGCTGGTACTTTAATCTTTACCTGTCAAATGTAAGGCTGCCTAACAATGGAAGCACAGATAAAAAGTGATTGAACCTCATTAATACCAAATAAATAGTTAAAGTAGAAGGTGAAGGAGAAATGCATATGATGTGTCAAACCAGCAGCAGCTCTGGTAGCTCAGACTCTACTCTCTGTAGATGCTGGATTGTGCCAAATACTGTAGGGACTACATTAACTCATTCCTAAAAGTAGGCAATACCTTATAAAGAATTAAAAAAAGGCAGCAAGTGCATGTATGGGAGTTCTCTTCTGGTTCACAGCCCCAGGGAACAGAGTTTTAATAGAAGTACAGCTGCTTTCCCAGTCCTAAACAGACCTAAAGAAAAAACGCAATCTCTTAGGAAAACACAAATTCATATGACACAAGAGCTGGTAATATGGGAAGTGGTAAGATAGTGTTCAGACAATGCTCTGCCCTGAGTCTGAAGCCAAACCATCAAGACTTTCATAGCCAGCAGAGAGAGCATTTCCCAGAATCTAACCAATTCTTATCTCTTGCTAAGATTCTCTACGCTGTACTCATTAGAGTATGTCTGTAATAATATTGCCTCTTTGAAAATGCCCAGAAACATGAAAGAAAGCATCTCTGCCATGTGTAAAATGTAGTAAAGGAAATAAGGATGATTGAAACAACAGTCAGCTAGGCAAATTATTTATATTCTTAGCTACTAGGTGTGATACTCTAATATTTAACTGGGCTTATTTTGTAGCTGGGTTTATTTTGTAGTCTCAAGTAGTGCTTTTTTTAATAAAGGTGTTTTAGTCATTGTTTCTACTTTATTTCTATTTATTCTTAATGCTGGTGAAAGTTGGCATTCTCTAATTCTTAATTCTGATTTTAATTAATCTGAGCTGCCAATTTGATTGTGTCAGTATAGTGGTGTATAGTGAGAGGGATGCAGAAGCCAGATCTTGCAACTTGATGGCTAAGGGGCATAAGCAGATATAGTTATAGATGTATTAATAACACTGTGATTTAGTTCACGTGCAGTGCATTACAACTGCCTGCTCATACTCTTCCGTGAGCTGCTATTAGAATCTCGTGTCAGGAATATCATGTGGGTGGCTGAAATAAGGCAGTTATTTTATATAGCTGAATAAAGTAATTTTAACATTTTGCTAACTAGTAGGTTTTGAGTGAGAGGAACATTCAAAAATGGGGTTCAAATTGTTGAAGAAAATGTTTGTCTAGGTCAAATCCTGCTACATAAATTATGCAAATTCAGGTCCAATGAGACTATTTGGATCAGTCATTTCCTTTTCTCCTAAATAACAAAATTAGGCACCAGACACCTAATGGTATCACTTCTCCATGTAGTATGGAATGAGCCAGTTTGCAAACTCACTTCTATAAAGATGGTTTTGTATTGCTTCAAATTTCCACCATTGCAGTAGCCTGCCTCCTCTAGCACCTGAGAAGCATGAGACGCAAGGGAAGTAGCTCAAAGATCTCTGGTTTTGCTGTCACAGACTACATGGAAGATGCAGCTTGGCACACTGGCTTGATGAGGCAGTTTTTGGAGACCGTAGACAGTGCTTGTTAGCATTAGATAATACAAAAATAGTAATATACAAGTGTTTGCATCCTTCAACCCATTTATGTTACAGGAAAAAAGTGAAGTCAGATCTAACCCTTCAGTGGGCTATTTCTGATTTGTACCACCACAAGCTGGTTTTTACTTGCGTATCAGAGAGCTTTTGCTCTCTGTTAGTTTAAGTACTTTGAACCGGACAGGAGGTGCAAATCCCAGTCCATCAACAGAGGAAAGAGAAATCAATAGTTGTGAACAAACATAAGCAAACTTGTGCTAGAATTCACTGGAATAAACAGGAATAGAATATTGGTTTACTGGGAGAGGGGTTCCCTATTTAGCAGGACATGTTACCTTTCATTAAAAATACTTCAGGAAGTGCATCCCAGCTCAATTGTAGAAGGTTACTATGTGCTGCATTTAAGTGATGTGTCTAGCTCATATAATGTTGTCCATACTAAGCACAAAAGGGTGGCATTATTTACTATCAACATGTGAGAAGAATGATTTTACATCTGTGTTTCTAGAATGTTTTTTCCTGAGTGGAGCTGTAAGCATTCTGTGATTTAAATAATAAAAAATTTAAATTAATAGAAGCTAGAAAATGTATCATTTTAACTGTGATGCTTTTCTACATAGTATCCATAATGTGATGTATATGAGCATTTTGTTGCTTTTTCCTCCTAGTAAGGACGTAAAACCAATTGCTTTTACTAAGGTTCTTAGAACCAGCTTGTTCTATTGAGAAGCAGAACTTGCAGCAAGTGCATAATTGTTCCTAACCCTGCTGAATTTATCTTTAGAGATTTCACAAAGCTCAACTTGCTTACAAATATGGAATTCCTTTTGCTGTTTCCCCTTGTTCTTGAATTGTGCCATGCATCATTCCATTAGTCCACAGCTTAGTGCTCATGGAACTGTCATCATTCTTTTTGTGCTTAATAATGTTTATAATGTTTTAACAGCATTCCTGCACACAATAACTGTAGCTAGCAGATGAAAAACACAGCCATTTCATTGCAAAACAATTAGCTTCCATATCCTGGAGATATTGCTGGTGTTATAAAATGCAAGTTACGAAGAAAGAAACCATGCATTTAATTGGAAATAAACAAAAAATACATGTTTCGTATGTATTCTAATGTACCAAAATGTAGTACTTAAACACTGCAATTAATAGGTTCATTTACTAGAGAATATTTCAGTGCTTTATGTTCTTGCATTAGAAGTCTGCATAAGTCATTCTGATCAACACATGTAATTCAGGGTACCACTGTAGTACTCAAGAGACTGACAGAAAATTATCTGCCCCTTTGTTCTTCATTGTATCCAAGACATCCCTGTTCTCTGCATCCAAGTAGGCAACCTCCTAAGGAGACCAGCAGTATGTATTCAGGGCTGGGCACTGGGCATACCTGACACCACCAAGAGTCACCCAGTACCAAGCTTTCTTTGAAGTCTAGTAAAAACCCTTACCGAGGAGTCAAAACTCTGTTGTGCAGAAATACAGAACAAATCCAGGAGGCAAAAAGCTATTTTTGTGGCCAGAGACTCACTTGCAAACACAGAAGAGGTTGGAAGAGTGACAAACTGCTGCCACCTGCTGTTGGTTCATTTTCAGCCACCGAAGCTCCAGCAAACCAAATTCACAGCAGCCAGCAGAAACTGCAGATTATTTCGTTCTTTAGGGGAAAAGGGGAAGTATAACCTACTATATTTATCCCAAGAGTAGACAGGCACTGCTTAGACCTAGGGCACTAGTGCAAGTCCCATGGTTTCTAGTATTCAGTACCTTGCCTTTTCTACCCTGCAATTGCTGCTCTCTCACTGACTTAAATGTGTGACCTTGAGA
Organism: Aegotheles bennettii; assembly: GCA_013398125.1. Lineage (NCBI taxonomy): Eukaryota > Metazoa > Chordata > Aves > Caprimulgiformes > Aegothelidae > Aegotheles > Aegotheles bennettii. Next base: position 558,348 of record VZRW01001980.1, on the reverse strand, counting down.
AAGCCAATTAAGCTTTTTTAATGTTATTTTCCAAGCAGTAAAAGAAATAAAACTTACTGTGTTTTTCGTAAGTTCCTAAAGGTGGTGAATGTATTGATGGGGCTGTTTGGGAGTGTACTTTTTATTATTATCTTTACATCTTAATTATTTCAGAAGGCTATTTTAATAAAGCTCTCACTGTAAAAAACTTTTGAGATTTTTTTAATAAGTAAGCATTAATATTCAACTGTAAGTCAGTAAGTCTGCTCCAGTCGTACGTACAAGACGATGAAAAGAGAACAGCGTGAATCGACAGTGGGAGGTTAGAGTAATACAATGTTTTCATAGAGGTCTACATCCACACATTATATGTGGCTCTATGCAGTCATCAGTGGGGTCATCAAAAAAATTACAGGGTGCTTCTTGAGACCTGCGTTTTACAGATGTCAGTAATCACTCAATTTCAAGTCAAGGTCAGAGCTCAAGTTGACATGTTCCACATTTACTAAGAGGTGCCAATTCTTGAAGCCCCATAGTCTACTAGAGGCAATACAATGAGACTAATACACACTTCATGAATACTTTCACCTTAGCTGAATATTAATAAACACCAGAAATTCTGAGAAAATACAATCCTTCGAGATTTCCATGGAAACTGCTCATCACATGCTCAAATGATTTGTAGAGTAGTTTAGCTAAGCCACTGAGACATCTCAGGTTTCTCACTGATAATCCTATTATGGTAAAAGTAGAAGAGTTCATGCTCTTGACCTGTAGGTTCAAAGAAGAACATACATGTCTGCTCCCTTTGGAGCTGGAAACAGCACTTTACAGAGGATGGATACACATACCAGCTGTTGGAAGGTTGTGCTGGACCTCATCCCTTGTTTTTCCTGTCTTCTTTCAACAATTCTTGCTGATAAGGTGATAGGGATTTTTTCATTTCTGTTCACGTTACAAAGTTACATAATGATCCCTAGCATGAGAGGAGCAGTAAAACAGGATACAGTGTTGACATTAGGCTAGCCTTCAACATGAAAGGTGAAGGTCTCTGCACAACTGTAGATGGGAAAATCAGACATCAGCTCCTTCTCTGAGAGTCCTATTACAATGCCTCATCACAGACTCTGTCACTGAGGTTGGATGGCATTTCTGAAAGTTGTTTAGTCCAACCCCTCCCTCTGCTCAGAGTAGGGTCACCTAGAGCCTGTTTTTCAGGCCATGTCCAGTTGGGTTTTGAATGTCTTGAAGGATAGAGAACAGGTTGTTTCAGTGTTCAACTATCCACACAATGCAGTGTTTATGGTTTTTTCATTACATTTAAGTGGAATTTTCATAATTTGTTTTGTGCTCATTGTGCCTCTTGTCCTGTCACTGGGCACCACTGAGAAGAGTCTGAATCCCATCTTTTACCTCTCCCTCCATCAGGTCCCAACTCTCTCAGTTTCTTCTCATATGACACATGTTCAATGCCTTAATCATCTTTGTGGCCCTTTGCCAACTTGATCCAATATATCCATATCTTCCTCATCACAGAATCACAGAATCCTAGGGGTTGGAAGGGACCTCGAAGGATCATCTAGTCCAACCCCCCTGCCAGAGCAGGGTCACCTAGAGTACATCACACAGGAATGCATCCGGGCGGGGTTTGAATGTCTCCAGCCAAGGAGACTCCACAACCTCTCTGGGCAGCCTGTTCCAGTGCTCTGGCACTCTCACAGTGAAAAAGTTCTTCCTGATATTCACATGGAACCTCCTATGCTCCAGTTTGCAACCATTGCCCCTTGTCCTATCATTAGTCATTACTGTAAAAAGCTTGGCTCCATCATCCTGACACTCACCCTTTACATAGTTGTAAACATGGATGAGGTCACCCCTCAGTCTCCTTTTCTCCAAGCTAAAGAGACCCAGCTCCCTCAGCCTTTCCTCATAAGGGAGATGTTCCACTCCCTTCATCATCTTTGTGGCTCTGTGCTGGACTCTCTCAAGCAGTTCCCTGTCCTTCTTGAACTGTGGAGCCCAGAACTGGACACAATACTCCAGATGTGGCCTCACCAAGGCAGAACAGAGTCTCATGCTGGACCTAGACTCCAGATGCTGAGTAGAAGGGGAGAATCACTTCCCTGGGCCTGCTGGCAACACTTTTCCTATTACAGGCCAGGATACCATTGAGCTGCTTTACCTCAAGGGTGAATTACTGACTCACATTCAACTTTGTGTCCACCAGAACACCCAGGTCCTCTTGCTGCCAAACTGCTTCTCAGTAAGTCAGCCTAAGCCTGGACTGCTGTGTGAGGCTATTCCTCCCAAGTTACGGGATTTGGCATTTTCTTTTGTTTAACTTGATGAGGTTTCTGGCAGTCTATTTCTGCAGACTGTCAGTGTCCCTCTGAATGGCAACACAACTGTGCAGTGTATCAGCCATTGCTCCCAGTTTTGTGTCATTGAGAAGTGGGCCCAGGGGAACCTCATGAGGTTCAATAAGGAGAAGTCAAGGTTCTGCACTTAGGACTGGGCAACCCTCGGTATCAATACTGGCTGGAGGATCAAGGGGTTGAGAGCAGCCCTGCTGAGAAGGACTTGGGGGGTACTGGTAGGCAAAAGGCTGAGCGTGAGCCAGCAATGTGCCTTCACAGCCCAGAAGGCCAACCGTGTCCTGGGCTGCATCAAAAGAAGCGTGACCAGCAGGTCGAGGGAGGTGATTCTGCCCCTTTATGCTGGTCTGGTAAGACCTCTCCTGGAGTACTGTGTCCAGGTCTGGAACCCTCAGCATAGGAAGGACATGGACCTGTTGGAACAAGTCCAGAAAAGGGCCACAAAAATGATCAGAGGCCTGGAACACCTGGCCTATGAGGAAAGGCTGAGAGAGTTGGGGCTGTTCAGCCTGGAGAAGAGAAAGCTCCAAGGTGACCTCATTGCCGCCTTTCAGTACCTAAAGGGGGCCTATAAGAAAGATGGGGACAGGCTTTTTAGCAGAACCTGTTGTGATAGGACAAGGGATAATGGTTTTAAACTGGAGGAGGGTAGATTTAAGTTAGACATAAGGGAGAAGTTTTTCACCATAAGGGTGGTAAAACCCTGGAACAGGTTGCCCAGAGAGGTCGTGGATTCCCCGTTCCTGGAGACGTTCAAGTCCAGGTTGGATGGGGCCCTGAGCAACCTGGTCTAGTGGGAGGTGTCCCTGCCTATGGCAGGGGAGTTGGACTAGATGACCTTTAATATCCCTTCCAACTCAGGCTATTCTGTGATTCTGTGATCTACAAACCTGCCAGAGGTGCACTGTCTCATCATTCGGGTAATTAATGATGCCATTAAACAGTACTGGCCCCAACATCATCAGCCGCTGGGGTACACTGCTAGAGACAAATCTCCAGCTGGAATTCATTCCACTGATCACAATCCTTTTGAGCCTGGCAGGTCAGGCAGTTCTCAGTCCACCTTGTGGTCTGCTTATCTAGTCTGTTTGTCTCAGTTTGTCTATTAAGAAGTTTTGAGAGATGGTGTCTTACGAAATTTGAAATACATAACATCCACTTACTATTTTATTATTTCAGTGTACTAAGTTTGAAATGCAAAAATATATGAGATGCCACGGGGGAAAAGGTAGTGAAATATCTCAAATTGAGATGCATGACCTTTCTTAGATTTGCTCACTCCAACACAGAGTGTGTTGGGGTAGTCCAGCTAGGTTTACTAGCATGCAACAAATTTGCCTGATTACAACAGTTGAAAAATATTGCATAGGCAATTGAAAGTGAGGGCTGTCAAGGTCATGGTCCTCATTGCAGAATGCTTTTCAATGGCTCTCTCCTGATATGCTAAGTTGCTATAGTGATTATCCATCTGCTTTTACAGCAACTTCATAAACATCAAGGAAAGCTAATCCATTTGCCTGTAATATTCATTCTGAATATTAAACGGTTAAATGAAAGAGAGTGGTACTTGACACTTCTACATCTTTAAAGGTTTCCCTGGACAGATCTAAAATGACATTACAGGGCATCTTGGGCTCTAGACAATTTTTTGAAACCTGCTAAGCAAAGATTTCCAGTAAATAACCACTGAAACATTTGGTAACTTGGTAACATTAGTACAACCATATTAAAAAAAAAAAAAAAGAACAGCAACTTGAGCTGATAAATCTTACTGAGAATTTCTGAATGAAATTGTGTGCCTGTAGTATATATACAGCCAGAGGAAACACCACAGTGTAATGTTTATTCTTTGCAGGATATGGGTACTATCACAATACAGTATCAATGCAATTTGAGGGTCATGTCTCTTTGTTAATTTGATTAAGGAGCTCTGCATATTTGGGCCTGCCATCTATTAACTGCAGAAAGGGTGTGGTCACCTGGAATATTTTGTAATTCAGGTGGTACCACAAGGGTCTTAATGGAAAGGGATCCTTTTTTCCCTTGTTGTGTTTCAGTTCCCTTTCTTTATAACATAAAGTAGAGACAATAAAATAATAACTTTCTCAAGCTCTTGCAGAGCACTTCAATCAGCAGATAGCCTTACATTTTGCAAGTAAATACTTGTTCATTGTTGCAAACATAGTAAGGTGGATCCTGGAATGGCAGCATACATATGTATGTTTGTGTAGGTAGTCATGCAGATAAAAATATTTTTTGTTCCTTATAGAATATGGGCAGGGTTGCATTTAGATCCTACTACTTACATATTTTAACTTGAAATTACTCTGCATAGGACTTTGGAAATAATCACCAAGATTTTCAGATAACTTTTAGAAAAATAAGGCATGCTGTGAGAGATAATTTCAATCACAAAGAGACTTTCTGGTTTGGGTGTGTGGCTTCTCACACAGCAGGATAAAGTTCCAGAATTGGAGATCCTGAACACCCCTGTGATGCAATGAATAAATAATAGTGCCTGATCCAAAACCAATTAAAAGCAACTCAGCTGTAAGTCATGTTTAAACACAAATGATAAATTGGGAATAGATCATAGCATCTTGCAAGACATCCAGCTGTTAGATCTTGATAAATACATTTTTTCCTAGCCAGGCATTTCATGGCTTATCATTTCACTCTAACCTCTTTAAGAAAGTTGACAAGGGACCTCTCAAAAAGTAAATAACATCTCCCAGTCCCTAAAATGAAAGAAAGGAAAAAGAACCAGAAACACTTTCTGGCAAGTTGTCAACATCAGCTTGATAGTTTGCAGCCTATTCTGAGGAATGTAAAACTACTGAAAATGTTTAAAACTGTACATCTTCTCTTGATGCTGGAAGGCATCCACAGTGGGACTGTATAAAGTAGGATGATTTTAATTTATTAGAACACTTAAAATACTTAAGAGTTGACAATCCTTTCTCACAGCTAAAGACCTTTTACACTTTTAAACCACTTGGGTAATTTGAATTTGTACATCACAGAGCAAGAACCCCTTCTGAACCAGGTTTGTATAATGCAAGGATGTGTATACACAAGAGCAAATCTAAAAAGTGGTTCTGTTTGGGGGGAAACTGTGCAACCTAAGGGAACTAACCAATCATAATCACCTTTTTCTTTAATCAGTACTGAAAATAAAAATAGAAATGAGAGAGAAATATCTGAGATTCTCACTTAATCAATCCTTTTTCTTTTTTGTTTTTTTGTTTTGTTTTGTTTTGTTTTTGGAAAGTCAATGAGGCTGTGCCTAAAGAGGAGGCTCATAAAGGACAGCAGAATATGTGGACAAGATCCTATGTAAGAGACAGTGGATTTACTTATCATAGATGATCTAAGGGCTCATAAAACCAGAAATGTGTGGCCATCTAACAAAGATAGCCAAGTGTCCATGTTCTAACAGTAGCAAAAAGAAGATGCACAGGGGAGATGGGAGGAAAAGCGAACAGCAGAAGATGGGCTCTTAGTAGTCTTCTAGCTTGTGTGACATCTCAGAAAGCATCTGGAGGCCCAGTGGAGAGACTATTTAGAAATAAGTTCAAAGATCCTAGCAAATCTGAGACCCAAGTGTTGTCACTGAGATTTGTGATGCCTACATATGCCTGCTTGGGAATGATGACAGCTCCTATGATAAGACATATAATTGGTGTATAATGAATGTTTTTATTCACTATGAGTTTTTGCTAGCTAGAAAACACTTAATTCAGCACAGGAGTTGGTAGTGGTAAAGACAGTATTGTCATACAAATGGAACACTAAACAAAGCAGCAAGATAACGGGCCAGAGATCAGATGAATGAACTGTAGTTTACCTGGGCAGGGACTTGTGTTTTTCTTCAAAATATAATTGAGTAAATGTAATAATTTATCAATGGGACTCAGTGGAGCAACTAAGCATCAGGCAAGTGATGGGCAAATACAATTCTTGGGATAGATAAGGGGGCAGGAGGCTTCCTTGTAACTGCTCAGTGGCAACTCTTTTCTCCTGAGCTTCACTATGGAAGAATACCCATCCCATTATTCTAGAAATAGGTATTTATTTGCCCATCCCATAACTCAAAAATATCAAGCAGGGACTAAGAGGCAGTGGCTTTTGTTTCTTCTATGTCAGCTCAGAAAGTCTTAACTAATTTTCTGGATTTGGCTATTTTTATAGAGCAAATAAGTCTCCTCAGACAAGCAGGAAATGACTCAAAATAGTCTCTTTGGGTTCGCACTGGAAATGTGACTGCTACAAAGGCAAAACTCGCCACATACTGATCAGAAAACATGGTTTGGTTTTTTTCCCATCTATATGAAGGAAGCAGGTTTTTATGCCTCAGTGCTTTGTTGTGGGTTGTTATCCTCCCGAGCTGTACCAGAGGCACAGCTGTCACCAGTAAACAGCCTGAGCCACAGTGTCACAACTGGATGAGTACCATTAAACTCTTACCTTTCACAGAGCTTGCAAGCTCATTGTATTTCATGTTCATGAAAATAGCAGGTGTTTTCAGGTACCCAGGGTCCAAAGGCTATTTGAATTTACAAACGTGTACACTCTTAATTTACAAATAAGAGTTAGATGGTTGCAAATACACTTTCAGTTGTACAATCTAGTTCTAAAAATCAGCTATATTAGATAAGGAAATGGGTACTTTCCCAGCCATGTGATTAAGATAGCTCATGGTTGAGACTTACCTTGGGATTTTTGTTCTCAGGGAGGTGGGGGTGGGGAGGGAGTATTGGTGTCTCCCCCCTTGCAAGAGTTTTAGTAGCTGACATGAAATTTGTTTCTCTGAAGTCCAATCTGGAATTTCCCTGGGATAAACTAAAAGGGGAGGTATGGCACTCTGTGGAAAAACAACTTTGCAAAAGTTTAAGTTCTCTGATGGGAACTGTGGAAGAATTTGCTATATTGCACAGTATTATAAACATTCTTGGACTTTATTCATAATTTGTCTATCAGAGTTCAAAAAACAGAATTTAGAAGCTGTAGCTATTAAAGAGTTCTTGCCTGGGTCTCTGTTGAAGGTAGAATAAATGCAACAGTTCTCAAAGAACCTTACCTCCTTTTGTACTGTATTCAATGATTTTTCTTTCTGCTTTCTCTTGACTGGCCTTTAAGTCCATTCAGTCGGAGGGCATGACACATGATAACATTTTTTTGTGCTCAGAGATCCCCCACAGCCACATGTCAGAGTTCTTGTCTCTTTACTGCTCTGATTGGCACTGGCACTCACGGCTTTTGTTAGGGTTTCTGATTTTTTCTTGACTGTCTGTCCATCAGACCCTCTGTTTAACACCTTGCAAATCACTGAAATTGAACACTAAATAGTGTCTCTTGGTTATGACATGTTTTAGAACAATGCATCCCTTCCAACAACAACAACAAAAAAGTTTTGTTTTGGGTTTGTTCTGTTGGGTTTTTTTATGGTCGATGCTTTTATAGCAAACTCTGTATCCAAATCAGGTGTTTGAATTTTTCTGAGAGCTCTATTTACCCAGTGGTTCCCCTTTTGCACTTGATACATGTCAAAATTGCTCAGCAGTGTTTTCCAACATCATCAATAATTCACAACTATAATGGAGCTGAGAATCATTTTTTATTCATAAAGCTTTTTTCTTGCATGGGAATTTCAGGCTTGGTTTATATGTGGCAGGAATAATGTACGGTGGGCTGTGAATTCAATGGCTTGTAGGGTATGCAGACCTCAGGTATGTTGTTGAGCAAAAGGCTGTGAGGCCACTTGCACTGGAGAAGAGAATCTAACTCATTAGCACCATAGACCCACACACAGTGTGGCTGCTTACACTGATATATTATTTCCACTGCATTGACCATGTCAAGAAGCGTAGGCTTGACATCTCATCTGCTAGTCCCTAAAATGTTAAGACATTGTCAGAGAACATGTCAGAAAAAAAATCCATCGATATTGTTTTCCCTGAAAATACCACCCTGCCTAGAACTAATAGCCACTTTAAACTCAGCAGCATTGAGCCTGTGAGAGCCTAGCTGACAGCACATGGCCCCAGGATCTTTCATATCACATGTTAGGGCAGGGAGCAATGTGTCTATGTGGTATGGTCCTGTCTGGCTTGCAAGGATGCTGGGAGTCATTGACACCAATTTGTGGGCTCTGATGTCCCTGCACAGATGTGACCAGATGATACAGACACAGGTCTGGCATCTTTGGGATCAATGTGACCATGCATACACATATCTGGGGACCTGAGACCTTACAAGGTGGGGTTTTATGTGAATGCATGACCAGGAATTAACCTCTGGTTGACAGGAAACAGTCCTTCCCTTGTGCTTTTCCCCCAGCTCATAACTGGCCAAAATACATGGTTTAGATGCTGATCTGTAAGTGAAGGCAAATATTACTAATATATTTGTGTGTTCCTCTACAGCTGCCCTTGTAAAGAGATCAGAAGCCCTTGACCTAAAGACATGATCTATGATGAGAAGATTGAAAACCAGCTGGATTTTACAGATCCCATTTTGCCATTCATTAACTAAACTCTCTCTAGAAGAACTGAACAACAACTCATATCACTGTTCATGCATAGAACAGAAAGCAAGCAGTAAAACTCCATCAGCTTAATCCCATTTACAGTGAATCTAGAAAAAGGATATTTTTCAGCTGCCTAACTGAACAAATGAGAAGCTGAATGATATGTAACATTGTTTACTGTAGAAAATAATATTATGTAATCATCAGTCATGCAGTTTGCAAAGACAAATAATTGGTCTGTTGTAATTAAGATCCTACTGCTTTGAGGCGTAGCCTGTAATTCTGCAGGGGAAAGTTGAACGAATTAAGCTATTCAGTTGACACATTAAGCTTAGCTAAGTCATCTGCCCAAATTTTTTGTGTTATTCAGTGGAGAGACAAACACTCTTCCTAGCAACAACTGAGTACCAAAATCTGTTTTCTCCACTGAATCACCTGTGGGAGAAGCCCATTTCAAGTCTAGTTGCTCAAAATTGGGTGATCTTAATAGTTCCCTATATTAAATTACTCTTAAATTTGGACACTGCCTCAGTGAATACTCCTTGGTATGTTTGTCATCTGTTTTAGATTAACTCCCTTCCAAAAGAGCAGAATCAATGAGGTGTACTGAGTTAGGGCTTGATGCTACAATCCTGGCAGTCAATTCCGTATTCACAACAAGGGGAAGAATTCATGTTGACAGTCTAGGCAAAGTCTTTCCCCTGCAGTCTCCAGCTGCCTGAATGCTGCTCACCAGACACACAGCAGGAAATGTGTCCCCTAAACTGGCAGATATTCACTGGAAATCTGCACACCTACTGTCAATCATCCTATTAAAAAGTATTTTTTCCAGTCACAGTGCTACTAACTCACCTTTCCTGCAAGATCACTTTCAGCTAAATTGTTTTTAAAATGCTACATATGTTGGATTGAGCAAAATTTCTCCAGGGGCTGACTAGGAGGTTATTTGGGCAGCAGATATTCTGGACCTTGAGTAGAAATAGCTAGGGACTGGTAAGAACTGCTAAGCCTGGAAGGCAGCAGATAGAGGGCAAGCTGGCATAGAATGACTTCTGCTTTTGACTGGAGGTTGAAATAACTTGTTCTGTCCCCCGTGCCTCTAGTGACTGGCTACACATGTACCCTTACAGGACTGAAGCTAGCAAAACATTTAAGCATGTTGTCAGAGAGGGTTGAGATTGCACATAATTCACAGCTGACGACAGGATAAAAAAGAAGTTACTTCCAGACTCAACCTGCAATGCTGACAGTCTGAGCAGAGAGGGTTGGCAAGGAGACTACTTTAATGAGATTCAAGTTAATCAGCTTCCTCTTCTGCCTGTTACTAAGCAGAGAAGCTGGTAGTCAGGTAGGTTTTAAGGAATATGAATTAGTCAGCAGTTCCATTTTATGGCATTTTTTAAGTCAATCTTCTTTCTTATTAGGATTACCATTGTCCCAGAGCTTCTAGTGAGATGTTATTATAAACAAATAAATAAATAAAATAAACCGCGGTCATCCAGAATCATCAAAGCAGATGAATTAGAGGCTGTTTGCTCTCAGCCACAAAGTGAGTGGAGCTGTTGTCCAGCTGCTTGTAAACAAAACCAATCCCCCCCACCCACAAAAATAGTAAAAATTAAGATTAAAAGCAACCCAACAGTACTACATCTATGATCCCTGCTCTGTACCAGGTTTTCAGAATAATCTCAGTGGGAGTAGACGTCCATTGCTTTGTGGCTCTAGGATTTAGTTTCTCTATACCTCAGATCTTCATTTGTGGAATGGAATAAAGAGATTCAGGTTTTCATTGTAGCCTGCCCTTCTGAGCACGGCATTATGAGGCTGAAGAGTGCAGAGCTGATAAACTGCTCTGCTGAAGCAGAGGAAACTTCTCTGGCCTTAGTCCCTCCCCTGCCTAACCTAGCCTTGCTCACCCAAACGCTAAAGAACATGTCCCAAGTGCTTTTCTAAATCATAGCCTATGGTACAAATTAGGAACAGCAGCTTTCATTACGTTCTTCAGACCTCTCAGAAAAATGAGAGACAATACTGAGGTGAAGTGGCTCAAATGAGGAGATTAAGTAATCAATATCAATGCATGTCAGTACAGCACAGTCCAGATTCCTCCCATCTGGAAATAATACTCATTGCAATCATTTAAAAGCAGAGCAGCTGGACGTTGAAGCAGCAGAGGGGAAAGAAGAGAGAGTATATTTCTATCTTTAAGATCACAGAATGCAGTAACACACAAGAGGCAGCTGCTGAATTTTCAAATAAAAAATAATAATGTGCCTGTAAGTGAACTGTACATTAGTCAGCACTATACTGCTCCATAGCAGAACTTTGTGCCTTTAGTCACTGAGTTTTTGCTATGTTTTACAATGATATATGACTACTGGGTAAAACATTTAAGTACAGTTTTCTAAATCTATATTTATGCTGAGGCAGATTATTTATCTTTTTGACAATATTAATCACCAAAAATATAATCTGTAAATTAAAAACTCCGTAACATTGTTACCCAGAAATACTGCATCCAGCTGAGAACATTTGTCTTCTGTGTTGCTTTGCTAGTAGAAAAAAGTTACTACGTGATTCACTTAACTATATGTGTATTAATAATCACCTAATTTTGCTATAGTTCTCTCGGGGTTTTGTAAATTAAATGGAAGAGTTGAGTCCTTGAGATCCTCTGCAAATTCTATTTTTTGAGATGGTGAGGTTTTTTGAAGATCAATATGTATTGCAGAGTGTTAAAATACACAAATATTTTCAAGCCTACAAATCTGTACTAGGCTGAGCAAAACAATCTAATATAAAGCATCTAACTTAAAGCTTCTGGGTAGCTGTGTTAGTTAACGTTCTCATGGACCATTTCCATACCAAGGGCCTAGTATAAACTATTTCAACAACACATCATAAATGCTGTTGCTGTTCTGCACAGATTTCATTTTCTACATTTCTGCCACCAAAGCAGATGTTTTGTAGTTGGATCCGAGAAATGACCACCTGTTGCCCTAGAGCCATCAGTTACTGCAGGTTCCTCACTGGGCATCTTGAGGATTACATCACAATCTACAAAAATATCAATGGGAAAGAAAAAGAACTAATTAAATTTGCAGGCTCCTACCTTGTCTTGAAATCTTGAAAGTTCTTCCTTGAAGCCTGAGAAAAAAAAAGGGGCAAAAATAAAATGCACTCCCCCCCCAAAAAAAAATAAAATAAATCACTGCATTAACACTCTCCTAATCAGTTAGAATTTTATATGTAGCTGTACTGTAGAATTTGAAGTCTTCACAAACCTAATTGCAAATTAGATTACAGAGAGAAAGTGTGATTAATTTATAATCCTCAGGCCTATTTCAGTAGATAAATTCTGATTCTTTTTCTTCCATTTTAATAGTAGTTTTTGGCTGACAAATATCAAAGCCCTCTGAAAATTTCACAAAACAAGATTTATCTTCAGCTTGTATAATATGTTATGCCTATAGGCTAGAAATTATTATCAAGTGTCATGTAAGGTGACAGAATTTCTGTACTTTTAAAGTGCCAGCCTCCCTGTTTGGATAATAATGAATTAGTTAGCTCTGAAAAATATTTTTCACCAAGTTGGTTCTTTTAAATTTTTAACCCATTAGAACTGCCATTTAGAGAGCTACTACAGAATAAAACAGTGTCTCTGCAAGTCAGGTCAAATTCAAAGATTAAGTAGGAAGCAAATAAATAGAAGCCAGATTCCAGTTGTTCTGCTACGGAGAGAGCAAGGCATTAGTTTCCAGATTTTAACTATAATCGCATATTAAGCTCTATCTTGACCTTTTTAAAGGTTCAATATCTGATTTAAACAGATATTTTGGCTTTGCTCCTGCTGTTTTTCCAACGATTAGCAAATGTATGGTTCTCATCATCTGTAAGCTTCACATAGGTTCATAGAAGTCAATGGAACTATGTTTAGTTATTTAGGCTGTGTCAAATTTCAGACTTTGGTAGAAGAGTTAGATGTCTTTTTGTATTAGAATTTTTGTTCTTCTCTGAAAGCTGCAAAAGAAAATACTCTCCATTAGAAGCCTAAATAAGCCAACATTTTAATCCTTAGCAGTCCACAAAACATGAATGGTTCTAACACCTTTCCGTCACTACTCTTGTGCGTTTTTGACAGAGCCTGCTGAATGTGACATGGAGGCTCTCCACCATTTCAAATAATCCCAGTGCTATGGTTTCATAACATGCTCTGTAGTCCAGGGATTCGGCTCCTGACTATTGCTCTCTGAAATTCACAGGATTTATTTCAAAGAACTGAAAATATACCTCAATCAGATTGTTGAGAAAAATATTTCAAAGCTACCTGAAGCTGCCAATTTTTTCCTTTTTTAAATCACTTTTTTTCTTTATTTTGTACAACAAACAAATAATAAACATCCTTGTCATTAATTATCTATATTAGGCCTGATGCAATTAGTAATCATTTTACTCTGTTTCTTCTGCCTCCTCTGGTTCATTTTTCTTCAACCTAAGGTTCACCTCTTTTCACTGTACCTCTTTGGTCTATACTCAAGATTTTTATTTGGACATGAAACTCAAGGTGATTCAATTCCATTAAATCATTATGCTATTATATTTACTCTCCATAAGAGATTATAGTATTACTCACATGTTTAGTTCTGCAAATCAGCAGTTCTCAAAATGTAAGAGCTTAGAATATCAGAACTAGTTTGTGTATACTTTTTCATTTTATAAAGTATAGCCATGAATAATTTTCATTACACTATGTTAGTTTTTAACATGTATATAGGACACAATTGAGTTCTGAATAAGGGTCTATCTAAAGCCCTCTCCAAAAATCTCCCAGTAAATTCAATGTTAGTTTTACATAGGGACAGCCTAACATAGAACACCAGACAGTATAAACAACATAGGAAAAAAGTTTTTTTTTTCCTAAGAGGTTAAAGGAAAAGAGTTCATACTTAACTTGTACCAATAGAAAAAAATAATAACTGTAATAAAAAAGAGTGTCTGTACATGCATTAGTACTAATTTTCTGTCAATTTGTATAAGTGAAGAAGACAGATTTTGGCATGTATACACACATATACATACTTACATATGAAGTGTTAAGTGCACTGTGTGTTCTGTATTTCATTCCATAGCTCAGCTAAACTGCTATAAAGAGAACTTCCAACTTGCAACTACCTAGTTAGTGTGAAAAGCTTTTAGTTATCCTTGTAGTTATAGATCATACTAGAAGAGGTTCTTTTTGAATGCTCCAGAAATGTGTGTCCATAATTCACTATGACGACAGAACTGAAATGATCATGTAGAGAAGATTACTATAGATGCCGTCTATGGCAAATATACTCACAACTGCCTTGAAGGTAAAATGGCAGGAAATGACAGAAAAATAATGACAGAATAAGCATTTGTGTACTTGAACATCTCTTGCCTTTATTTTCAGAAAATGGAGTGTTTGGCTTGCTGTTGTCAGAGTTTTTTCAGTACTGTGTCAATAATAACTGTCATGGAAGATATCTAAAATACAACTTTCCAGAACCTTTCAAAATTAGTGAGTACTTGTGGAAAAGAAGACTCTTTTTCTCCAAGGTTTTAATCTAGAAAAGAATAACAGCTAAGCACACAAAAACAAAATCTATCTGCAGCTACTGGTGGGCAGCGCAACATAGTTCAGTGAAAGAAGGGCACAGACCTGCCTTGGCTACCATTGATGTAAAGAGGAGTGAGGTCAGCTAAGAGACAGCTATATGCAAAACAACTCCTTCAGCAAGAGTCCTTACTCACTACTGGACACATGTACTGCAGGGGCTCAGCTGCTTTGTGAAAAGAGGTTGTAATAAACTCCTCAGTTCTCTCTGTAAATCAAGAGTTAGGAAGAATGTGTGAACATCCATTTTCTGGTCTGCTGTTCAGATGTATTTTGTAATTTTACTATAGACCTGAAAGTTTAACTGAATGTGACAAGGTAGCCACACCTGAGGGCAGAAATATTTCAGAAAGGGTGAGGTAAAAACAGTGGCTATTTGGATTATGAGAAACTCATGAGTTTCTTATTTGGGCACTTGGGCAATCATCCACAGACCTCTTAGCCATCTAGCATCACTGAATTCAGAGTAGTTAAGCACCTAAGTATCTTTGATGGTGTAGACACAGAGCAGGTATTAATAAATGCAGTGGCTTATTAATAAATGCAGTGTCACTCTGCTAACAGGGAGTGACTCCTGTATAAAAAGAAGCGTGTCATGCCATCACCAGAGGAAAGAGATGAAAGAGGTCGGGGGCATGAGGTTAGAAAGTATGAAGATGGAAAGGAGTCATGAAGCTGAGAGATCCATGTCTCCTTGGTTACATGGGATGTAGATGAGACAGAAGAACAGTCAGCTAGAGAGATTCGCTAGTTTGGGATTGGTTTTAGTAATGTGCTTGCTTACTGGTTTGTAGGAAGATTCTGAGCTGTGTAGGGTATATTAGAAATTTCTATAGTTTCGTAACACCTCCCCTTTCTTACTGTTTTAGACAACTGTATCTAAAGGAAACAACACATAACTTCGGATACGGTGAAGAAGGGGACTCTGAGTCTTCAAATTAGTAAAACTTTCATTTGAACTCCCAGCAACCAGCAGAAGTTCATAGCCTAGCTGTTACAAAGTCTGGAGGGAAAGGCAGGCGTTTGCTCTGAATTTGGTTCCACTTTGAATTACAGTTTTTTATGCCAACTAAACGGGACTGATTTCCATGGCTGAAGTCTGCCCCAGAATACTACCAATTTACTTTTCCATTGAAGCTACATTTTTAGTTTGTCGGGCTGAATTAAACATTCTGTAGGCCTGTCAAAATGGTCAGTGTGATCAACAGATAGCAGAAATGTAGTTCAGGCTTTTCTTTGAACTGGACACCAAGTAACAGCTCTGACACATTTTGTCTAATTTATTTTATTTTGCGGTTACTACTTTAAAACTGTGGAGTTTGACAGGTACATTTTTCTTTTTCCCTTTCATTATGTTGGCACTAACTTATGACAGTGAATTTTCTCAAAGATATCGGAACATAATAGACATGATTTTTACTCTTGTAAACACTTTAGTCACCAAAATTCCAGCTTCATTCAAGATCTCCGATTCTCACATTTGGTAAAACATAATTTGAAATCTGACTTGACAAACTGAGAAAATAAATGCTCTTATTACAATTGTTCAGAAATTAAAGCCCTCAGCCAAATTATGGGAGACACCCCCCTGCTGGGAAAATCCCTTCCTCTACCAAAAAGCACTTGAAACCCTGGGCTGGATTTATCTACAAGGTTGAGCAGGCAATAAGACATTGTGGGACATAGCTAGCACAAATAGAAAGATGACAGACTCAACTATCTCCTAGTAAAGCCTTCGCTCTTTGAATCTTCATTTCTCATCAGAATCAATTATCCAGTATGCTGAGTGGACAAGTGGGGCAAGAGGACAGAGATATGCTCTGTGTTGTTTCACTGATGCTGTCCTATATTTCATATGTAAAAAAAACATATGTTTACTCAAGCTGATAGTCAGGAAGTATCTTAATCCTCCAGGCTTAGGAAAGAAATCTTTCTTTTTAACTCACTCTGCTCCCCCAGATTGTAATTTCTTTAAAAGATTCTTCCGTTTAATTGTAGAACCACAAAGTCATTTTTTCCTAGAGATTTGATCAAAAATAACTCAAATTGGCCTTGAGAAAATGTGTTGAAAGACATACTAAAATAAGTTCTTCAGAGCTGAACACCAAGACAGGGAAGCATGACACCAAACACAAGATATCCATGACAGTCATATTTTGTTATACCTCATTAAATGGTCTGGCCACATACTGAGGAGCAAGAATGTTAAACTCTGATAGGCAAGTAAGAGATGGTGCACCAGCTCCTGGGCAGAAAGATAGGGAAGCAATTTTTAATAGGTGATGGTAGAACACAAGTGTCAATCATGTAACCATGCCAAATCCACAAGACCTGACAGATCTGCACTTATCTCTTTGTCACTGCTTTAAAATCGTTTTTGTTCTTTTCACCTGCAGTGTCTGCATGTGGTTTGTCCAGGTTTCTTTAAAGCGTGGCTGAAGGTCGGTCTCCGCAAATCCATTATCACATCAAGGTAACTGATTGCTGTCAAGCTGGCCTGAGTCAAGGGTCAGCAATTAGCTGTCTCTCTTTATCATGCTGAGGTGTGTGTGTAAAGTGTGGGGTACCCATATCCACAGAATGTAAATGGGCTTCAAACTCCAACAAACGTCATGTCACCAATTGAGAAAACGCATTTATCCCTCAATATGCTAATGACATTAATAATTCAATCAATCATGGAGACATCAAAAGGGACATGAGTCCTCTCTACAACTGCCTAAATGGAGGTTGTGGTGAGGCGGGGGTCGGTCTCTTCTGCCATACCCATAGTGAAAGGACGAGAGGAAATGGCTTTAAATTGCAGCCGGGGACATTCAGATTGGACATTAGGAAAAATTTCTTCACTGCAAGGGTGGTCAGGTATTGGAATAGGTTGCCCAGGGAGGTGGTTGAGTCTCTGTCCCTGCAGGTGTTCAAGATGCGCCTGAATGTGACGCTGGGTGATACGGTTTAGTGGTGATATAGGTAGGCAGTTGGACTGGATGACCTTGAAGATCTCTTCCAACCTTGATGATTCTATGATTCTATCATTCTAATTATAGAAAGACAGAATAGCCAATAGTCAGAAAACAGGAATATCCATTTACTTTCTGCAGAACTTGAGAAACAAGCCCTTTTTAAAAAAGGAGGGAGAAGCATGCTGGATTACATCTTGACACAGTTATATGCAGTGTATTCTTCTTTATGTTTGGCTGTTTTGTAACTGTAATGTCCATATTTAGGTTTTATAGCCAACTTTTTATTGTCCACTTACCTTAATCCAGCTTGTGTTGAAGGTGATTTCAAGATCCTAGCAACACAAAGAGGTCTGTTCTTGCAGGTCAGTGACCCTTGTATCAGGAGACTGGACGGGATGGCAGTGCTGTGTAGCCAGTACTTTACTCCAACAGACAGAACAGGCAGCTTCTCAATGTACTGGTAAACATAGAGGTTTATGTGATAGAAGTGACCTGTGGCAACTGGAGTCAGTGTGGTAAATTTCCTGGAAAGCAGTAGGACAGTGGTAAAAGTGTCCTTGAATCTCAGCTACCTTACAGAGTTCACTTCACTGGGAGAGTGTGAAACAGCTGCTTTATAAATTAAAGCAATAGAATATTTTTTACAGTGAGCAATACTTGTAAATAGCATCATTTTAGAGTGCTAGCGAGTTAGGGGTTCTTTCAGGGAGTGTTTTAAGAGTGTGCTGGGCAATTTCTCTTTGAACTTTTCTGCCTTTAGATTAATAGTATGTCAGGAATCTTAAAACCAGTATACCCACTATTACCCATCACTCATGAAGGCCTAAGCCATAGAGATAAATCTTCAGCTATTGCCTAAGAGAAAACAGAGTAAGGCAGAGTTTGGTAGGTAAGGGTTGTTTTATACACAAAGGGTCTGAAGCATCAGTTAAGGACTGGTATTTGACATAATACAATCCTGCACTTGCTCCCTTTACTGCAGAAAGGCATGTGTTATAAGAAATCCTTGTGCCCCATCCACACTGCTAGATATAGAATTGAAAGTATGCTTTTTTACTTCCTTATTTTGAGCTTCCCATCCTCTTAATTGCTTCACACACAGTAACTTCAAAGTTTATAACATAAGAATTGTCACAGAAAAAAAAATGAATCCAACAAATGAATCCAACAGACAAGCTGTAAACTTACTCTGCAAGCCCAGATGTCATCACATTACTACTTACATATGTATGCAATGTGCATAAATGTGTGTGTGTGAGTGTATTAAAACTATGTAATTACTATAGTTTCAAATACTGTAATTTACTTCAAAATAAAATGCCGTATTTTAAAGTACTATACATAGTATAATATAGATGTATGTATATATATTTTTTACTCTATTCCTCTTGTTAGTAATACTCTTAAATTATGCAATCTGAAATTAAACGATTGAGCCTCTTACCTTAAATGATCAAAGGGAGTGAAAAGGTGGTAGCTTACTTATTTTCTACATCAAACAGCTTTGTTGTCCTAAAAATAAGCTAGAATCACTTCAGCTGTTTGTTCTCCCTGTGAAACCTGCTAACCACTTCTTTTACTGTTTAAGCAAGAACTATTTGCCATTTTCATTTACACTCATAGGTAGTGGTAGCAAGCTCTATATTCAGTGCAATAGCTTCAGTGCATTATCCTGCCTTCTGTTGTTTTATATGATTTTGCTCTTTCAAACACTTGTGTTTCAAAAGGGATTTTCTTTTTCTTCTGACTTGAAGCTCCTATAAATGTCACCTTTTGTTTGTCACAACATAAATTCCCCCACAAGAGGAAATTTTTCACAAAGGGTTATGGTCTTCACATTAATAAAACCCTAGATTTAGGGATGCACAAGGAAAGAGCACCATTTACAAATACCCATCTTCACTAATTAGCCACTTACAGGAAAACCAACCCTCAAATATATGATAGATCCATATGTTTCTGAAGCTTGACTGAGCTCAAAAGCTTACTTCTAAAATATTCATCCTGTTGTGACAATGGTAACCATACCGAGAGATTGTTTTCATAATCTATACCACAGGCATTATATTTATTATTTTTTTTAGCACAGACTTTTTTAAACACAGATTTTGAATTTTGGATAGTTATCTGTGGGCCATTAACAGAACAACACCTGCATGCAGAGGCTCACATAAGTGCAGTGCCTTTTCAGTGAGTATATGGATATTGTGTTTATTTAGTTGCTGTGGCAAAAGTTGTAGCAATAAAGATTGATTGATTGATTGATTGAAGACACTGATGATATTGACACAGGACTTAAGCTAGCATGAATCAAAGCACCTGAACTGAGGACCTAGTCCATTATTTCAAAAAGCCTTTGTTCATTTTCCATACATTTTGTGTACTGCCAAATACAGTAAGATTGCACTGGTAACAGTAGAAATTCAGCTCAACAGCAACACAATACCAAATTACAGCAGATGACACAGAAGACCAGGAGGCAAGCAAGAGTGTTCATATGTGTGTTTGCCCAATAGGAATTTATCCATTAAGTTGCTATCCTGTAGTTGCTATCAGGATGTTACATGGTTGCAAGCAGATGAGGAGGTGCTCAGGGCAAAGGGAAAGCAAAGCATCCATAACACATCTGTACTACAGCATATTTAACACTACTGTTTATGTGCCTCTGTCTTCAATATTCTGTAAGTGCTTATTAAAGAGACTAGGAGTCTGTTTTAAGAAAAGTACTTTTCGGTTTCTACACATCGTGTTTGATTTTACACCTGAAAGTATTAAAACACAACAGAATTTGTGGATAACATGAACTGCATTGTGGTATTTCATGGCAGTATTGGAAGTGCAGCCTATCAGGAATAACACATTAATGATAACACAAGCAACTAAACTGCAGTAGTGTTGTAAATAGAAGTTGCTGTTGTGGTAAGTTGAAAATGCTTACATACCAAAGAGATTTTCTTATCATTGAAATGAGCAGATGCTAGATACCCAAAGGTTCTCTAAAAATTACAGGTTTGTTTTCAAATGCATGTTTATGACCCATTCATTTACTGGGAGAAATATTTGTTCCTCAGATATGAATGTGAATGGTTATGTAAATAATCTTTGAATATTTTATTTTTATAAATAGAGGCTAGTGAACATTTCCATATTAATAGTAACTTCTCTGGAAAATAAAGCTGAGATATTCTAAAAGTATTGGTGAATTTATAGTGAATTCATTGAATGTTTTCAGCTCAGGAAAGCTATTCTGTCATAGGAAACTGACTGAGGAGGAAATGTGTGAAAACCCCAGGGAGCCTAGGTGGTTGTGTTTGATGGGAGCAGGAACAGGAAGAGATGCAGAAGGAATTGAAGAACAGTAGTGGGAAGGCTTGACTCAGATTGCCTCTATGACATTTGTCATACTTTTCCAACAATGCCATAAAATACATCACAGAAGTATGTGATTAGGATAAGCAATTAAACATTTTCATAAGAGCAAGCACTTTCTGAGTAACTGGAGAGAAGTGTGCTCCAGTGCACCTTTAAATGTTAGTATTAAGCTGTGCAAAATCAAGACATGAGGTAGGGAAAGAGAAACCAAGGTTATGAGTTTGGCTTCGGGTGTTCATACTGATAGACAGCAGAATTAATTACTACACCAGGTTGCAGAGTATTTCACTTGTTCCCCATCTATATTGTTGCAGTGTATGTCTGCCTAGGATAATTCTGTGTTCCCTTTTTTCTTCCTTGCTGCTTCAAAGAAAAAAATTGAATATAATTGCTTTCCCAAGTGGTTAAGGGGAGCAGATCTTCTGTCCTTTATAAACTGCTGTGTAGATCAATCAGTGTTACATGCAGTCAGTATCCCAGTAAATGAAGATAGTAATCATTTTTACTACACCTACATTTAAAGGCAAAAATACCCTATCTGCAGCAGTTGAGTACTTATTAGTAGTACTTTCATGTTCATGAAAGTCTTTTTTTTTAATTAAATATTTGTACATATGTACATATATACCTACAGACATATATATGAAGTAGGATGAAGTAACTTTCCTACAAGTCCTGTCAATGTTGTTACAGCAGCACATGATGTGTTTACGATTCAGTTTCAGCAAGGCAGAACTACAAAATGCTCACTTGAACTAGTAGTTTATTATGATTGCGAGCTCCTTATTGCAAACCACAGGCCTGATCCTCGTGTTACACCAACATTATCAGATGTTTCCATGGTAGCTGCTCCAGACTGACAGTGATGTACTTGACAGTCAAATGGGAGCCAGCTATGAGCACAGAGCAGCTGCAGTGATGCAGATGGGGAGCTGCACAGCACTGCAGCCTCTGCTGTGTGACAGCTTAAAATCATATTGATTGCTCCAGGGGATAGCAACAACTTGAGAGCAGAGCAGTACTTGCCTCTGCTCTCCTTGCTGTATATCTCTGCCTGGACTTTAAAAGCTAGAACTAGCTCTTCACAGGACTTGATTCTTACCGAGGCATTGAATTCAACTGGAATATAAATCTCTAGTAAAAGTAATTGTAAAAGCTCCATGAGAAAAAGTTATAGTTGGTACAAAACACGTTTAACTAAATCCTTTGTATAATTCTGTAACCAGTGAAGAATTTTACTGGCATTCAATTCAAAGTCCTCAATTTAAAGAAAAGACATAGTTCAGCTTCAGCTTGGCCTTTCATACCTGTGAGATTTCAAGCAAACTGCAGACTATCAGCAGCAGAATCTCGAAGCTCGTTAATCAAGGTATTAGCATATTCCAACAGTGTAAAGAAAGCAGGGACTAAAATATGCAAACCAACACTAGAAAGGAGAGGTTTCAGCATATTTATGTTCTGCAAATGCTAAATAGCACTCAGAAAATAATTGTGGATCTCGGACATAATCCACATGTCTTGTTCTACTATTACCAGCAAATTGTGGTGAGTCTTTATCTCGGGAACAGACTGATTAGGATTTTCTTGAAAAAATGAAAGGCTTATCACCTGTTGGAGTTGCTATAACTTACTTGGCAGCTGCTAATCCTTTATATAAATTTCAAGGGAAGGGAATTTAGCAGCCAGAGAGGGTCTGTGCAGCTGAGCATGGTGGAATTGTTTATTAAAGACACTCCAGAAGGCTTCCAGCTGTTTCTTCCACCTGCTCTAGTCTAAAGCCTGGTGCAGAAAAATGGAAACAGCTGAGTCCAGATGCCCATTCTGAGTATTCATTTCACTGAGGATCAGCACAAAGCATCTTGAACATATGAGGAATATGTGCCCAGAGTAAGGCGGTTGCCAGTGACCCATTTGTGTCCTTCAAGTGGCACATTCTGATGTTTATGCAGGGAACAGCGAGTGGATATCTTAGCTGATGTTACCAGAATGTTCACTACATTGGTCAACTTTAAAGTGGTCTCGGGAACACAGACCTATACCCTCCCAGTGCAGTCTGGAAGGTTGATTTTGTTCCTCAGTGTGATGAGAACAGGTATATAAATGACATATAATCTCTTTACAAGGACTTAGGTAAATAAATAATCCTGCTGAACAGGATCATCATCTGTGGAATAGCGAAAGAGGCAAGGAGTATCCCCCAGCTCCTTAGGGTCAATTCCAAAGCCACAAGTCCAGAGTGAGATTATTGCTGATGAAAGTATCAGGAGTATCTGATCTTAAAAGGGTCTTTCTGTATGCAAAGAACTTTTTCTAGAAATTAAAATAACTGAAGGTGACTCCCATTCAGTGTAAGGCAACATCTTCAGCATTCTAAATTGTCTGATTCCCTGTCTATGAAATAAAGTCCACTAGTGAAACTTTTAATTAGAATAGCTGTTGCTGTGGAAGGCAATCCCAATTACTTAGTCTAAAGAGAATTATTAAATGAAAACATCAATGCCTGAAGCTTTTTAGGAAGAGAATAATGTTAACCTAAAATACGGGGCTTTAGAAATACAGAAAAGAGGATAATACAAAGGTCATCACCTGGTAGAAATTGTTTTTCCTGGGGTTGTAGCAGACATACACCATATTAAAACCAAAAACAAAACCAAAAAGTGATCCTACACTCATCTTCCATATCAGCAGATTCTGTCATCGCTACCATCATTAAAGTGCAGCAAAAGTTGTCCTTTTCCTAGGGATGAATAGACTTGTTTCCCCCTCAGGTCTGGTCTCTCCCACTTGGCAATTTCTTTCTCTGGGTTTATTATTTTACTTAAAACTTTTATTTTTACTTTCCATCATGAACTGTCTGCTGAAGTTTCCTTATTCTATCATCTGTCTTCCCTATTTCACTGCCTAGTATTTTCACATCTCCTGTTCACTCAGGATCTTTCTCTTTGATCTTACTGGGTTTTTTTGCTTTCTGATCTCAGTCTTCTTTCCAGTAAAACCTAATCCTTTCATTACATAACCACTCCCAAGTTCATACATCTTGTTTCCTATTCTCTCTCATTTCCTTCTGTCTCATACATTGTTTTTTAATGTTTTCTCCTCATTGTAACCTTTCCCTACTTTCCTCCCTGCTGCCCAGAGTTCTTTATATCTAGTGCATTGACTTTAACTTTAGCTTGGGAAGGGATTGCCCAAAGCTTAGTAATTTTTACTTGCAAGTAAAAGTTTGTCTGCTAATAGCTTGTTTTATTTAAGAGCAAGGTGTGATAAGATTTGGAAGCCTTCAGATGTAATGAAAATGCAGATATTCTAGTAGGTATAATAATTTTATTAAATAACATGCTGCCTTCCTGCTTCTTTAAATATTTAAAATCACTTTTCAATTCTTTCCACACAGTCCACAAGCAGAAAGCAATTGGGCAAAAATAGCAGTCATTAACTTTGGAGATGCACTAAGAACAGCAGGTAGTACATATGATTCAAATTCAAACCACCACTTCTCAGAAGCAAAGTCTGGAGGGGTGATGGTTTCTGCAGTAAACAGAGGGAGTATCATCTGAATGCTCATTAAAATAAAACATAAGGACTGATCCTTGTATCTTTATTGGGATGAGTAGGCAAGATTAACTTCAGACACAGGACTATTATGCTTAAAAGGAGGAAAAAGTCCTTATAAAACCTGAGAAGAAAAATCAAGATTAATGAAATAAACTAAATACTAGTTACCTGTATTACAAACTCTGTAAAATGGAAAGTTGACCTTTGCAAATGTGTATGTATGGTAGATAAAAGTGCTTGACAGGTATTTCAAGGGAAATGGATTGCTTCCCTTTTCAGTATGCAGAAGGACAGTGTAGAATCATAGAACAGTTTTGGGTTGGAAGGGACCTTTAAAGGTCATCTAGTTCAAGCCCCCTGCAGTGAGCAGAGACATCTTCAACTAGATCAGGTTGCTCAGAGCCCTGTCCAACCTGACCTTGAACGTTTCCAGGGATGGGCATCTACCACCCCTGGGCGACATGTTCAGTGTTTCACCACTCTCACCGTGAAAAAAGTCTTCCTTATATCTACTCTAAATCTGCTCTCGTTTAATTTAAAACCATTACCCTTGCCCTATCACAACAGGCTGTGCTTACAAAGTCCCTGTAAGTACTGAAAGGCTGCTATGAGTTCTCCCCGGAGCCTTCTTGTTTTCAGGCTGAACAACTCCAACTCTCTCAGACTGTCTTCATAGCAGAGGTGTTCATCTCTCTGATCATTTTCATGGCCCTCCTCTGGACCTGCTCCAACTGGTTCATGTCTTTCCTGTGCTAAGGACTCCAGAACTGGGTACTACTCCACATAAGGTCTCACAGAGTGGAGTAGAGGGGGAGAATTGCCTCCCTCAGGTTGCTGGTCAGGCTTTGTGTTGATGCAGCCTAATGCAATTGGCTTTCTGGGCTGCAAGCACACATTGCTGGCTCATGTCCAGCTTTTCATCCACTAGCAGCCACAAGTCCTTCTCCGCAGGGCTGCTCTCAATCCCTTTTTATCCTCCAGCCTGTGTTGATACCGAAGATTGCCCCAACCCACGTGCAGGACCTTGCACTTGGCCTTGTTTGAACCTCATGAGGTTCGGATGGGCTCACTTCTCAAGCTTGTCAGTACAGCCACCTTCCTTTTCCACCTGCTTCATGAAGTTCAAAAGTTATATTCCTGTCCAAAGCTCATAAGCGGTGAATAGAGCCCATTTGACAACCAAAACATTATTTACTTTGAAGGTCAAGTTTGAGTCTAAAGCTACTCAGAGGAACCACAGGATTTTTGCCAGGAGTACAGTGACTCCACATAGTTGTACATTCAGTGATGCCATTTTGAATCTGTCAGTGACCTCCAGGACACACAAGCTACTGAGATGCCCGAATTTCTTCCCTGCATGACAAAACCAAGCAGATTTTACTCCATTTCATATTCCTTGATTTCATGGAATCTCTATATTAGCAACCACCACTGAAAATATGTATTCACTGTGAAAGTAATCATGGAAATGTTAATGAGACAGTAAGGGCAGCCTTGACCACAGGCTGGTGTTTACAGAGGTGCATACGCCATTCAGATGGGATTTCTGGAAAGCACTTGCAGACTTCTCTGGGGTCTGTGAGCTCCTCTGGTGCCCAGCCGTAAGGAGAATGTTTTTGTCTGTAATGCTGCTTCAAGTGAAAAAATAGTGTATTAGCCTGGACTGAAACAGAATGTGAGATAGGAAAGTTCTCTTAAAGCTGCTTGGTATCTAGGGAGTTAAAAAATATGTTGACTATCAGTCTTGAAAATTTTCCTGCTTACAAGCCCTTTGTAGTGTCCTCTATTGTATGTGAAAGGTTGCTGGTTTCAGTCTCCAGTTTTGCAAAGAGCTTTCACACTCAAAAAAACCCAAACCGAAACAAAAAACCACAACAAAAAAACCCCAATTGATTTTAATTGGTTATTTAAAAGGTCAAGGATTAAAAGGAGAAGAAAACAGAAATAACCTTCTGCTTGCAAAAGTGCCCTGTCCATGTGTGGGAGGACGGATGGTAGAGAGGCAGTGGGAGAGATTTCACTTGGGATTGTCCTTTGGCTGCAGAAATAACTGTCCCAAAGGAAAGGGTAAAGAACTTCAATGTGCAGGGATTTCAAGCCTTCACCTTTCCTGAGCACTGCATTTCCCTTCTTGATTTTTATAAATAATTATCAATATGCCATTAGCTATGGCATTATACAGTAGCCTTCACCAAGTCAGGCCTTTCCATCTATATCAAGCAGGATAATATATTTCCATGTCAAAAGGAAAAATGCATTAGGTAACTTGATGGCAACAGTAACCCTTCTTGATAGATTGCACCATAAATACTAGGAACCACCACAGCAGAGCTTTTATCAAATCCTGGGCCTGAACTTAAGAGACTGTGGCTTCCACAAATCAGAAAAATGATACAATAAATCACTCTTCCTGATGTCATATTATTCCAAGCTGCCATCCCTAAAGAACACAGGATGGTCAATATTTGATCTGACAAATGGACCAGCCACTGCAGTAGCTCTGAGACATACGCTCATTTCAGGTTAATCAATGTAAAGGGCATAAAATATCCAACTCTTTGATACAGTTATTCAAAGCTCCTGTTTGGCAGAGCACTAAAATATATATGGCTAATTTGGAATTCAGATTGCCTTCAACAGCAGTCCTTCAGTGCTTAAAAGTAGGCATGTATTTAAATGCCTTACAGAAATGGAACTTAGAAGGGAAAATGGGCTAATAAAGATTTAGGAGTCTGAGCTGACAGACTGACCAATTTTTAATTCAGACAAGGATGGCTCTTTTCGTGTTGTAAGGAGAAAGGCACATATTGTTCATGTTTGCTATTTCATAAGCAATCATACTTGCTCTGTTGGCACTGCCATCCCATAATTACTTCCCTTACCCAATTAAGGCTGCAGCTAAAATTACCCTCATAAATCTTTCTCCCCCAAACATTTCAATTGCTTTTACTTACCTCCACTGCAGCTGGCTGAGCATGCACTTTTAAAGCCTGTTTCTTCCCCACATTCAAATGCGGGTTCATGTGCTGACACTGAAACTAATTTTCAAGCAAAATGCGCTTACTGACAACTTGACTTCCATGAACGGGGTGGGTCAGGATGTGAGCCTGTGTGACAAAGTCTTCATGTAAACAAGGGCACAGAACAATAGTGATGCATTTAAAGGATACCTTTCTACTATGTTTCAACACAATGCAGTACACAAAAAAGTTTTCAAAAGGAAGAAGGACACTAACTCTAAATAAGCTTTACAAAATACATTTTTTTTCCAAAATATAGTTAGCAAATAGCTACTGCTAACAATAATTCTGACTTCATTACATTCTCACTGATGCCAAGCCATCTTTATGTGAGGCGAGGTGATTCTCTGATTGGAGAGTCAGGCTGCTGTGTTTGCTTGTACTGTGACTTGTGTTTGGCTACTGCATGTCTTCCAGTCTTCAGTTCTTTCAGGATTTTGCTGCAGTGGCTGTAATTTCTCACTATTTATGCGTGCTTTACTCCTGTTTTGAACATACCAATCTGTAACTCGTTCTAGTCTTGAATTTCTCTGAAAAAGAATCAAGAATCCTTCCTTTTCCTTCTTTATTCATCAGTTAAAAAGAAAAATAACAAATTCAGGAGGTTCTGTCTTCAAATGGCTCTTGCTTTGTGAGCTTGTAGTTCTGAAATGAATTGTTTTATTGAGGTGTGTTGCACTGTTTGAATATCTCAAATAATTCCACAAATTTTGTAAACATATGCAATTTTTTATATTTTAATCAGTGATCACTTTTTTATTACTGTAAAAGCTAGTTGAAGATTTTAAGAGTTTCATGTCGAAGTATTTTTCCTTTGAAAAAAGTAATTTTGTCAACATTGAAATGCCTGAGAACTCATCAAATCTGATACACACAAACCTGGTAAGTATTCACCAAGGATGAATGTGACTAGGAAAAAGAAACAAATACATTAAAGAAAGACCATAGGAACACAGAAAAGGTGAGGAGATGTTACACTTTCTCTGTAAGAGATTTCATTGTGACCATGGCAGAAATCTTGTATCTGGTTTTGGAATCCAAAGTTCAAGAAAGGATTTTGAGAGAAAAACGTGAAAATGCTTTGAGTTGGGAAGTTGCTCCATACTAACAAATTCAAGCGGTCAAATACCAGATGAAAGTGGGGAAACTTAAGGTGTTAATTGATCAACTCAAAGAGTCCTTCTATTTTACAAATTTAACAATATCAAGAAGCAAGATCATATGTAGTAAAGCTGGATAACCATCCAGATTATAATCATTAATATTAAATATTGCTAAGATTATAACGAATTCTTTCACTTGTAGTTTTTCCATCAAGACTGAAAGTTTTTATTTACATTCTGCTTTGTATAGTGACCTCTGGCTCTTTTTGGTATCTGTTCTTTACAATATTGTTCTTCAAATATATGCTAGTGTCAAAAAGCCTAAACTGAAAGGAAGCATTTCAGATGGACTGTTTTATTAGTAAATATTTTTCAAGAGGTCTCCATGTCCTTGGTTTGCATTCTTTGCATTTGCCAAGAAAAATTGCCGCAATTTTTAAATTTGCTGTGAATAGAAAGTGTTGGTTTCCCTTTATGATAAGCCCTTTGAAAAAAATCTACCTTAAAAGTTGTATACTGAAGGCATTTTGAAAACCATAGATTTTTAGAACCACGGTGAAGTAGTCATCCATTATGTGTTGAAAAGAACGTATCCTGCTTTCTTTATTCATGTTTACTGTATTTATTGGTGCTCTAACATTTGAAAGCAATTTCAAATATGTTTGTGCTACACCTACCTCCTTCGTGATACTGGATCTGTCTTTCTTAACAGATGTTCTAATTCATTTGTGATACCTCCTCAGCAATATTTATTGTATTTTCAAGGATTAATGGAGGGAAGCCAAATTTGAAGGAGTAAGATTTTCAGTCCTCAACGCATTCAAGTATTATCCTACTGCATACACAACCTCAGTCTATAATATTGGGGGAATTTTCCTTTCTTGGGGGTTCTCTGATTCATATTTCACCATGGAAAGCTTAAGACTTTCATTTCCTTTTGCCTTTTCAGAGATACGTCTAGCATCTCTGCAGATTCTGTGATGGTCTAAAAAAAATGATTGTATGCTTTCAGCTAACCTTAGCTCTTTTTCTACTCTCTAGTTCATGTGCTAGAGTTCAGAGACAAAAACTCCATATTTGTTGTCCGTACAACTACTACATCTTACCAGCCTGTGTTGCTTCATGTGGAAATAGTTTCTCTATTCCATGCTGAAACTAGAAGGTAGCCATCCATAGCAATGCAATTCCTGATTCAGTTCAACTCTTGATTTTAATCATATTCCCAGATCCAGGTGCTCTTTGGAGAATATTCAGGTTAGGTTCTGCACGGTTTCGCTTGGTTATACATGAGTTGCAAGTTCAATTTATGAAAAGAGTTTATATTCCAAATAGTATTTGGTTCTAGTTATACTCTACACGGATTTTCCTGCTGATCCCTTTCTGGTCAGCCAGGTGCAAATACCCATGTTTTTACCTGTTTAGGGCAGAATCTAGCGGATGTCTAACACGGGCACAACAGCTGCTCTCTATGGATTGCTTATTATCCAAGTAGAAACTTAGGCCTCTTCTTTTTGAGTCTCAATGAGCTGGTAGAAGGGTCTTCAGGCAAGGAGGTCTATACTCTGTGTGAGCAGGATAGATATATTCCCTTAGCCTTGTGCGGTTTTTGATGTGAGCACTGAGAGCAATGGAGGATCTTGAGCATTGGTGAGTTAGCTGGAGGCTGCAAATTTTTCAGCAGAGTGGCAGTGTTGAAGACTGAAATAAGTGATGTGTACAATGGAAAACTGAAATGAAAGGGGGCCCAGAGAAACCACAGTTGACTTTTCTGGAGTGATTGGCAAGACTACTTCTACAGTTACGAGGATATGGAGCAGAAGAATTAACACACTGTCTTTAACTGTGAATCAAGACACTTTGCAACATAAGATGGGACAAAAAAGGGGCAGAACACTAATACCCCAGTTTTAAAAATGCTTTAGCAACAGTACTGCTCTGTGATGCTCCAGTAATGGAATGGGCTTGTTTGCCATTTGCAGAGCAGCAAGGAAGGAATGAGATCTACTAGCTACAATACTGCCACCTCCAAATTGTAAATAATGAGACACCTAAAAATCATGAAGCCCACAAGTATGTTAATGCTGAAGAAAAATGGAAGACACCAAAAGGGTGGAGCTCTGTCAGAAATACAGGCCTTGGGCAAATAAGCTAAAAGACAGGCCCTGAGGGACTATAACCATTTATGAGGCGGGCAAGGAATTTGATTTCCAGCTGAAGCATGACCTTAAGTTTTAAATTTCCATTGGTACATACCTTGACCTTTTTCTTATCCGAAGGCAGCAGGGGCTGGGACTCTTTCCCAGAGCAAAGTTGTTAACGAGACTTGGCTCAGGAAAAGCACAGGGGAAGGACTCCCAAGAGCTAGAAGAAAACAGAGATACCTACTCTACCCTCCACTCAAAAAAAACCCAAAAATTAAAAAGGGAAGCTAAATCCTTGCAACAAAGTGGGAACTGTATGTCTCAAGGAGAGGGACTATTGCCTTGTGTATTAACTGGAATTTTAGAAAGTCTACAAATATGAGAGGAAAGTCCTTTCTTTTGCACAGGATTGCAAGATTTTTAAATGCGGTTTCATTCCAATGACGTGAAATTCTGAAATTCTCAAACAAAAGGAAAAAATTAGGATCTAGGACAATGAGAAACTTGAGAAGGGGAGGCAATGGCTTACTGATTTTTTCCTGAATTACACCTATGCCATCATTCCAGGGATTTCAGATACCCCAAGGTCATGAAGCAATGCTGTAATAAGACATTGATGAACAGCACTTAAAATTGATGACTAAAGTTTTTCTTGGTATATCTTTTCTGTCACGTGTATTGTGTACAATCAGTCCATTGACTATTTGGGTGAAGGTGTAACTACAGTCTGGCTTAGCTCAAACTATCACTGTAATGGCAAATTTTGCTTTCGGGTTTTAGGATCAGCCCTGGTTCTCTGGCAACAACCTTTGAATTATGTATACACTATCTTAAAAATGAGAGACTATAAATAGAAACAGTAAATACCTTATATATCTTTAATCCTTTTAAATTTTCATATGCTTTTGTTCAAAATTTTTGTCCTTTTTTCAAAACACTTGTGCCCTAGTAAGCTGATAACCTGAAGATGATTAGAAAGAACAAGTACAAATTATTTCAGTTGATACAAACATCTTTTTTTCTCCTGCTTCAGAGTGTCACTGTATTCAGAAACTCTCCTGATCACTTATTACAAAATATCATTCTGTATTTTAAAAGCTGCCAGAAAAATAAGCCAGTTAAATAAATTAGGTATTTTAAAGATACCACTTTGCAAGCAAAGTAGAAAGGTTTTTTGAACTTGTGATACTGATAACAAATGCTGATTGTTGAACAAGCAATTAAGTATTTTCCCAGTGAAGCACTACTCAGATCTGTTGCAGATTATTTTTAGTCCTTGCAGACCTTTGTATATTTATTATACCAAAATGCAGTCAAGCAGTGACACCCAGTGGCTTCAGAATTCTCTCTTCATACTCCTATCACAGGGAAATCTTGTTTTTATCTCTTGATTTCAAACCCAGTATTACTCAAAATGAGTAAGTTATTTCTTGTCAAAGAGGTAGCCAGAATCCAGTAGTTACACATGGTAATCTGGACTCTTCTGCCTGAAATGATTTGATTACCACAAATATGGATACTAATCAACTCCATGCATTCAAGGAGTTACTCAAGAAATACATGGAAATACACTATGCAAATAAGCATTTAAGTTTGCCTTTCAACAATGAAGGGTACAAAATCTGTGCTTAAAATCCTTTACCTGTCAGAGAGCGAGAGAGTTTTTAACCATTTTTAAAGCCTTTGTAATTCATGAATGGAAAGCACAATGTAGATGCAAAATTCTATTAATATTTATGGTATCAGTAAAAATAAATAAGAGGTGGTACTAGTACTGGCACTTAGGATGACATCTTGACATTCTCAAAGTCATCTGGAACTTAAACTGCAAAGTAAACCAAGATTCTGCCCGAAGAATTTTTGCTATCAAACCTGACTGAACTATAATTTCCACAGAGGCATACCTTGCAAATAAATTGTCAGCCTAACATAAGGAGTAAATATAAGAAATCCCATTTTGCAATTGCTGTCTCCTGGAGATAAATAAATATGACATTTTTCTTTTCTAAATCAATAGCCTTGCTTTATCAAAATGAGCAAAATGTCTTAGTCACATAGTACTGATGACCATAAGAACAAATGATCGGATCACCCAGCCTTTTAAAATCTGGTCCAATAGCTGTTCTCAGGGTATGTCTCTGCCTAGGAGTTGTACAAAGCCTTTGTACCGTGTGAAAGGTGCAGAAGAGGAATCCTATCTGACTTCGTTTTGCAGAGATGCTTCTCTACCAGTTCAGTGTAACCAGATGGCTGTGTGGAAATGAAGAGAGTGTGGACCTGCAGTATACCTGTTCTGGCATATAGGCTATATGATCTAATGTAAGTTTTATTAACTGAGATCAGTAAAAAGATAAGGAGGTCCATGTCCATTGCACTCAAACATCTGAGCGTTCTCTCAGATTTTCCTTAACTGCCCACTGCAGAAGAAGATGCAAGACAGGCATTCCCCACACCGTTCCTGAAAACATCAATGCATGCCTGTCTCAGAGGAAATTTTGTGAACAGCAATCCTGACCACATAATCTGTACTCCCACAGTAATAGGAGGGAGTAGTTTCATCTACTTAGAAATTCATAACAACCCACAAGCCAAGGTGTCAAGAATGCACACACTACTAAGGTCTTTTCCAGGACATGTCCCCCCTTTCTTATTAAAAGAAAAAAAAAAAAGCAAAAAAAAAAAAAAGCAGTGAGAAGGATTGTCTTTAAAACTAGATAACAGAGCAAGGGTGAACCTCAGACTGAAAAGAAACCTCACGACCTCCAGGCCCCAAGGACCTCCCTCAGTGGCCTCCCAACAGGCTCCTTGTGTTGTGCTGGCACAGCATCCCAAAGGGCACCTCTCCTCCCCTCTGGTTTGGGGTTCTGTGCAGAGGAGATGGCACTTCCCCACGCTCTAGGGGCAAGGCTGGGGAAAAAAAGAGTCCATGCAACACTCAGCAATCAGTTCTTTTATGGAGCACTGGGGCACCTGGGCCTCTATCTCCTCTCCAGTTGGCAGGATGTCTGGATGCTTTGCCCTCTCTCAGTCATGTCTGGG
>VZRW01001980.1:469527-524605 GCA_013398125.1 Aegotheles bennettii | reverse complement strand
GGGGGGGGGGGGGTGTCACTGAAGACTTCTGACCCTCCTGGAACACCTCCTACCATTTTGCCCAGGGAATCCCAGGCATGGGGTGAGGAGGGGGTTGGAGCGCAGGCACACAATGGAGAGGAGGAGGGCAGTCCCTGGGCCTAAAGTGCAGCAGAATGGTGCAGGGAAGGGAACCCCAAGAAAGGAGCCCTCAACGCCCCCCAAACCCTCCTACTTCTCCCACAGTAGGGCATCTTTAAGGCCACAGAACCCCCATCCCCCAGAACAGCCACTTAGATCCACCAACACAGTGACCTTCTGATATCATGAGCCACATCACTGCCTTCTCTTCCAGACCCTATAAATATAGGGACCCTGGCAGCTGGCTTTCATTGAGCTTTGAGGCCCTCAGATGCCAAGGATGCTTGGTAGCAAGGCAGCAAGGCAGGTGCCTGCCCAGCTTTGCATGGGGCAGCAGAGACCTCACTGCATGAACCATGCCATCAGAAATGGGGCGCCATCAGCCAAATGGTAGCAATGTCCATTGCTCATGTGGTTGATGGTGTGGAGCCCATGCAGGTGGATCCACCGAAAGGTCAGGAAGAAGCAATGGAAGTGGATCCATCTCCAGCATGGCTCACCTGGCACCACCATGCCATGCCAGGTCTCCCCTCCATGACACCATGGCAGTGGTGTCACAGGAGCACCCAGCCAGCACCCTACTGTTGGCCCAGCCTCCACATCTAACGTTAGCTGGGAGGCCCAGCCCCTGCGCCTGGCCATGCTGCGGGCTCACCTATATCATCTCCCAGCAATTAGCAATTATTTTATTGATTGTCACGGGTGGTGTGAGCGCTTCTTTCCCATAGTCTTCCTTCATCCCTTCTGAAGGGGTGCTGTCTTCTCTGCTTTGAGCCACAAGTATAGGGCATGAGAAGACCTGGCTCCGCTGGGCTCCTGCACTGGGTTACAGCAGTTGTGTCTCAGAGGGCCAACGAGGTCCCTGGGGCCTGGAAGTGGAGTTTCTTCAGTCTGAGGATGAGAAGGCTACCTGGTGGTTGGTTGAAGATGCAGCCAGACCCTCCATGGTGGAGCAGCAACAGATGAAGCAAAGAAGTTAACGAGCTCTTCCTTTGGAGAGGCAGAAGAGTGCAGCTCTGCTAGGAAGAAGTGATGGCCTTCAGCAGTAAGGTCCCTCTGAGCTGCTTCATTAGAAGTTCTTTTCAAGATTAGGCAATAAACAATTTTAAACACAATAAGGCAAGAAAAAAACAAACAAACAGTAAAAATGCTTTCCTCCTCTCTTATTTGGTAATTCAGTAACTGCATCTAGACCCCACTGTCCCCTCCTGGTCTCCTCAGACCAGTAAGGACACTGGTATGTGTCCAGCCCAGGGCCTTCAAGATGGTGATACGCTGGGGCACACTGCACACAAGGGCAGGCTGAGGGAGCTGCCTCTGGTCATGAAGGTGGTGAGATGCTGGAACAGTTTGCCCAGAGAAGTTGTGGCTGCCCCCTCCCTGGCAGTGTTCAAGGCCAGGTTGGATGGGGCTTTGAGCAACCTGGTCTGGTGGGAGGTGTCCCTGGCCATGGCAGGGGGGGTGGAACGAGATGATCTTTAGGGTCCCTTCCAAACCAAACCATTCTGAGTCTATATGATTCTTCGGTCAGCATCAAGAAGGGAAGGCATAGGAGTGGACCTGGTAGGTGACTACACCTGCCTACTGCAAGGGTGTAGAGAATATGAATCCTGACTCTTAGAGGTGCTCTGTGGCAGAAGGATGAGCAGCATCAGGGCCGCGCTGGCAGGCAGAGAAATCCCAGTTGGATAAAAGGAACATGGAATGGCTGCTCAGGGAGGGTGCAGAGTCTCTGTCCTTGAGTGTGTCCAAACATGACTGAGCAATCTGGCCCAAACAGGGCTGCTCTGAGCAGGAACTTAGACCAGAGACCCCCAAAGGTCTCTCCTGACCTCTGTGGTTCTTTGTATGTCAGCCTTCCTGCCTTACCCAAATTGGAGTCACACACAGCCTTGTGGAAGGTGGTCTTTGTCCCACCACTGCCCAGGCCCTTACTTCAGACAATCACTAGCATGGATGACCGGCCCACCACTGACGCAAGGCACGTCACCACCAGCAACTGCCCCACGGGTGGGCTTTCTTGTGCTGATCACAAGGCAGTGGGCCTCCCATGTTTTAGTCTGCTCCTGCCCTTGCCTCACCACTTTGCTATTAGGATACTGTGCGACACTGATAAAGACAGGATAAATGACATGCACAACTCTACCATTGTCCCAGTGGGCCAGTCCAGGAAACTCTTATGTCAGGCCTGGAATGACTTGCCCTTGGTGAATCCCCACTGGCCCCGACCACTTGGTAGCTGCTGCTAGCTTGGGCAAATAGGTTTCCCTTCAGAGACAGGGAAAGCACTTCACCCCATGGGTTGCAGCCGGTAAGTCTTGGCTTCCCTTCAACTTCATCAAACCTGTTGCAATGTCACAAGAGCTGTGTCTTTTTTTTCTCCCACTATTCAAGGACAATTTTAACATCTGAGGTACTGTGACAATAAGAGCCCGCCACCCAATATTTGGCTCAAAATATCTGGAAAGCTGTTCTTACCACAATGAAGCTCATAGTTTAATCGGTATGTATCTTTGCAAACTCATCACCAAGGGAATTTTAAAAATACATAAAAGCTCTTATAGCTATTTATAAAAAGTGGATGAAAACCACAGGACAGCACTAAAGAGAAAAATGGCAATGGGAACTTGCTCAGGGGCTTGTTAGATAACAATTCCAAGATCAAGGATGTCTTAGGCTAGAGAAACAATTTGCTGACTGCCTCCACCTTTCCCCTTTTCTCTTCTTATAACAAAACGGCAGAGGACACTGAAATGTATTTATGTGGAAAGGTTTTAGTAGCTGGGGGGCTGCAGGGGTGCTTCTGTGAAAAGACACCATGAGCTGCTCCTATGTTGGACAGAGCCAGTGTCAGGCAGCTCCAGGACAGACCCACCACTGACCAAAGCTGAGCCCATCAGCAGTTCTGGTGGCACTCCCGTAGCTGTGGGAGGAAGTAGTTGCATCTACTTAGAAATTCATAAGAACTCCCAAGACAGAGGCCTGAAAATAAAAACAGACATTGTTGAGGTTTTCCCAGGACATCTGACTCCCTCTTCTTATTTTTCTTCCTGAGAAAAATGCAGTGGAGTATTTGCATTGGACACCAGATGCTGACATGGTTTGTTTTATACTGAGGTGCCAGCTGTTCCTTATGTTCTGAAAACAATGCCAAACCTGCTGTTATGAAACAACTTACACTGTCTTTTATCCAGTGGTAAGTTGTTCCAAGTGGGCAATTACTCCTGCTGAAGTTTTTCCTCTTTCTAATAGACATTTGTTTTTATGCCAGAGGTCACTGCTGTTATCATTACCTATAGTGATTAGATATTTGGAGTAATAAGCCATATGGCATTCTACAAAGCAGAACTACGAGTGAAGAGCAAACAGAGCATTTAGCAAAATGGGTAGTAAGTATTTCCATAACTGTAGTTATATTTTCACTCATATTCTACAAAGGTGGGGATTGCTGTGTGAACACTGCTTTTAGAGAAAATCAGTTCACAGAATCACAGAATCCTAGGGGTTGAAAGGGACCTTGAAAGATCATCTAGTCCAACCCTCCTGCCCTGTTCGGCTGGGCAGAAGTCCAGGTTCTTTCCTGTGTGTAGTAGTGCTCTCCCGCCATGGTAATAAGGCAGAACTTGTTGTAACCTTGCAAGAAAAACATCAGTTCCCTCCTCTCCACCTACATCCTCCTGAACAACCAGCTTAGAGAAAGCCTTCATACACAACATTTGATTGATCCCATCTCTCATTTCTAACTCCTTCCTCCCCCACTCCCATTTGTAAGTAACAACCAGTTTCTGGGGGAGTTCAATTACCTAACAGCAAGAGCTTGAGTCTTCCACAACATCTAGACATGTGTGATCCACAGCAACTGCCAAATACCTGGAAGTCCACCCTCCAACCCTCAGATGTCTATTCACAGCCCAGTCACTCCATGAGTATGTACCCCAAAAGCTAGATGCTTATTTAAGGTTATGTGAAAATCTCCCTATACCGAAGTTCCTAACTGTGTCTCTTTTGGAGGAGTTCAAAATACTTTCCTATGTGTGCAGCTGTCTTAGGAGACAGCTTCTGTTAGCATTTTTGTTCTCAAACTTGTTTCTACCAGACAATTCATGACATTTCAAGAGTTTCCCAAGTGACTTGCTTTTCCTATTTCCACAACAAAAAACTTTGTTTTCACAAGGAAAGAAAGTATTTTCTCCAGGGATGAAAACATGGAATATCAGCATAATGGACACTAATCAGGAATCAATATTTTTGATGCTCATTTTTCTATAACACCCAGGCACAAATGTAGGGTAAAAATGAAGATGCATCTGTTTAACAAAACACAGCCCAGGAAACATCTGATCCTGATCTGCACAGCTGTCTTAATGGAAATAACTTGAACTAGTGCTGTGACAAAGACAGCAAACGGGCATCAAGTCCTGGAATTAGTAAGGCATAACACCAGCTCTAATGATTGGAGTTTCTCCTGCTTAAACCCAGGCTGCATTTAACCAGTTTAACGAAATGACTTCTGAAGTTATGACATGAAACACTGTCACTGAAAGGACTCGACTACCTAAAGACGCTGTTCAAGACTACTTATCTGAGTCTTCATGACTAATATTTTCCATATTTTCTGCAGTATAGTGTCTCCTTGTTTCAAATGGGAATATCTGAGAAAGAGTTGCTGTACCATTTTAAAATACAACATACATAGCATTAGGATGACCACTAGCAGTATCAATACTGTTTTCAAGTTAGCATACATTATTCATACAGTCTCTACTTCCATAGGAGGACAACTACTACATTCGATGATTGTATATATATTGCCTGTTTATTTTTTGCAAGAAAATGGATCAAAACAGAATACCAGTGCACATTCTGGAAAGAGGCAAAACCCATAATTGTCAGGTAATTTACCAACTCTTCTTTTCCACTTTACCTGCTTTCCATTGTTAATGTAAAACATCACTTTTTCAGACTAAAGCTGCATTCCTCTTGACAGCGAAAACTACAGTAGTTTTGCAGTTTGCATGCATATACACACCAACCCTTACCTGAACAACCTCTTGTAGCAACATAGTTTAAAAAAACCCCAAGCCTTAAAAATGAAAATTAAAATCTCTTACAGACAACTTCTTATTTACGTTATATTAACAACTCAGTATTTGGTGGTGGGTAAGATATTTACAAATAAGTCCATTTTTCTTCCTGAAACACTTAAGATTTTCATTTGCTGTAAAATGGGAAGGCTAGAGGGGAATATGTGTTACTGAATGACATATGTACAACATGAAGAAAGGGATTTTTTTGGCAGTTAAAAGTGGCATTGCTTCAAATTTATGGTCATTTTCAGCTGGTTGGAGCAAGCACCAATAGATCTTTGCTTTAACGCACAGTGAATGCTATTAGTGAGGATAATTGGCTGTGGCTGAGATGACCAACATCCTAAATTCTTTCTGAGCAGCAACTTACAAGTCAATATGAATTATGAAGCATTGTTGCAGGTTTGTTTGTTGATAGATTGCTTAACAAATTAGTCAATAGCTCATGCCTGTAAATTATGTTCTTACTGTCATAAGTGATAGCCTCAAACACAGTGCACTACAGCAGCATAACCTGAAAACATGCAGACACAGTAAAGTGAAAGAGAAGAGAAGAGAAAGTTTCACTGGACATTCAGGATGCCCATGATTCCCTTTTCAAACTCAGGTAGAAAGAATCTATGTTGAGATAGAAGGCTTGGGTAAAGATATTAGATATGAACCACAAGATCCTTTGCAGTCCCTTCAGGTGAACGCTACTGTTGTCTTGGCCAAAGCCAAAACTATGTTGCCCCTCCTTCAAGCCTAAACAGGAATTCCTACATTGAAATCATGGGCTTGTACCACCCATGTGTCCCAAGAACTGGTGCTGCTACATGTTATCAGCTATGTATTGTGCACATCCTTATTAACTTAGTTAACGGCTGTATTTAATCCAATTTCTGTCAAATAAGAGGTTATAAAATAGAGCCCTGTAGTCTCTAGCTATAAAGAGCTTTCAGATGAAAGCCCTAATCCTTGCTATGACAAGCCTCTCAAGCGGTTTTCTGTTGTCTTCCATACTGCGCTGAAGGTGGGTCAAGAGGAGCTTTGCTATCACAGAGCCTCTCATACTGAATGCAGAGAGAGTTTTGAAAAAAGACCGCTCACCTGTAAGTAGATTAAAAACAAAAGGAAAATACAATGTAATATAGGCTGCTCAGCACCTGACAGTGAGACCTTTTAATCTCAGTATATGTGTTTTTGTAGTTTATGTATCACAACACACCGTGAAAGCCCCCAAGTAATCTGAAGAAATCATTATTTGCAGCATACTTGAGAAAATGTGAGCAAGTTCTCAGAAATGGGATATTCTGGAGAAAAGAAAATTAGCTGGTCTACATCACAGTCAGTAAGGGCTGATTGGAAAGGCCATCGTTTAGAGGTGAAAAACTCAATCTTATATGTAAAACAAAATACCGTTTAAAAAAAATAAGCCGTTTTCTTCTTTCTTTTTTTTTTTTTCTTTTAACTTTCTTTTATTGGAAGCTGGAAGACCTGCATAGAAATGAGGGAAAAAAATCTAACGGAGGGAAAAAAAATAAGGGAGAGGGGTAGTTCAGAGAAACCAGTTTATACAAAGTGCCAAATCCTTGTTCTCAATTACTTTATGGGCCTGAATTTCATTGTGGCTGTTACCTAATATTAGTTAGCTAGAAAATGCTACAAAATAAAGTTTAACAGCAATACCATATATCTGCATGATCTCTCTGTGAGTGGTGTTCCTTTTACCTGTTTTGCTTAATCCAACCCTAAAATCTCTCAGATTAAGTACGTCACACAAGCAGTGGTTGTTTATAGTATCTGTTGCTATTTTGTAATTGCCTTTACTCTTCCTAGTGAAAAATGGAAATGGCCATGTATATCTAATGTGAGCTCGTTTACTAATTTGCTTCTTCATTCTTTTCACTTCTAGTTGCTCTTGAAATTTCTTTTGTTAATCATTCTGAAATACACCACCAGCACAAGTTTAAAAAAATGTTTCTAATGCTTTGTATTATTTTATTATCTATATTATAAAATCACGGGGACTAAAAAAAAGTAAAAGAGAAAAAAGAGTTTATATAAACAGCTTGATATATTTTTAGAGCACAGGGTCAAGCAGATCAGCTTTTAATTAGAAACAGATTAAACTTTGATCACTCCTGCAGAACTCTCCAGCATTGAAGTTAATCCTTACAAGCTCTGGAGTGAGCGTAGTTGAGGTATCTTGCCAGTGACTTTGCATTTAGGATTAAAGGTCAGGAAGTAAAGCAGCACACTGAAACTGGGAAGACATAGGTTCTACTGAGGCAGTGATGTGCTACTGGGGAACACAAAGGAAGAGCAGTCCAAACTACAAATCAAATGCTAAAGCTCTCAGGATCATTCATTGATTTATGGTGATGTGTGAATATGTCTATTCCAGCAACACTTGTATGAAACCACATAGTATTGTAGCTTGTCTCTGAGGAACGGAAATAATAATAAACTTTGTTTCTTTAGGTTTTGGTGGCATAAGCTAATGGTAGCTTCAAAATGCAATGGAAAAGATCATGAGATTTGAGTAACAGCTTATAAATATTTGTCATCTGTCTTAATAATCTCTGAGGTGTTCATGGTGTTTCTACAATAATCAACTGATTTAAATGGCTACATCCATGTGTATCTTCATACTGTAGCTTTGTTTCAAAAATTTGCAGCTGCCAAAAAAAAAGGCAACATAAAGAAATAAAAGCCTCTTAAGGACAGAAGGATATATGTTTATTTGCAAGAGGAGCATCAAAATTTACTGAAGAAGCATCTAAATTTACTGAAGAATATTCCCAAAGCTACCATTTAAATAACATGATCAAAACAGAATGAAACTTCAGCAGCAAATATATCCCTGCAAGAAATCCAAAGTGATAAGCTAGAACACAAACCTTTCTCACTATGATTCACGGTTAAAATAACAGAATTTTTGAGAAAGCTGGTTTGAAAGCACACTCCTCTGTGTTTTATCTACTCCATTCTGTTTTATTTAACTGTTTATGGAAAGTCTGTTTAAATGTTTAAATGTTGTCTCTGCTCACGTGAGTGCACATCACTTAATATTGCTTACTGTAAAATCTCATTGACGTTTTCTTCAAAGCCGTGCAGTCAATGAACAAGCCAGCAGACCTGAATTCTGTACCCAGCTCTGGGGCAACTCAGTTGAAAACCATTTTTCTGATTTTACTTAAACTTTTTTGGGATACCTTTCCCTCTGGAAGTACCTATAGGTGTAGGAATTTAATGGGATTATCTTGTTCCTAGCTGGTAAATGATACAGTGACGTATTAGGTCCTAATTAAGGGGCATAATGATTGGATCACACAAATGGGCAGAGGCAATGGTGACTGCTGTAACCCTCTGAACATCTTCCACAGGAGAGGCAGCCAGAAATGCATTCAGGGAAACACTAGCCTTGTGGGAATCTTTTCACTTACCTATTCAGACTGAAATGCATTTGAGTATTTGAGATTAAATGAAATTATGTTTGCAAGCAGTCTGGTTTTATTAATTAATTGGAGGTGTGTGTCAATGTATGTTCAGCCCTGCACAGTCCTGTCAATGTGCCATGAGTCTTAGGTGAGGCTGCCTGGCAAATTGTACGTGTGCATGGGCAGGGCTAGAAGAACACGTAGCTGTCTTTTTACATCCTAACACAACCTGTTTGGTTCTCAATTCTTTTCAGTTTAGTATTAATCTATTATATTTAGCTTTTTCCGTGTTAAATTGGAGTGAATTTAAGTGGGTCTTGGTTTTTTTTACTCTCAAGGTATCAGTCTTGGAATACACTAATTAAGAATACAAATGGTAAATGTTCCTGATACTGAGCTTTCCCAGGAGAAATGTTTTTTGTTAAAAATGTGGAAATGAAGACATACTGATTTGTATGAAATCTTTTTCTAGAGGAACAAATAAATATAAGCTGTAATTTAAATTTTAAGCATAATTTTAATATTTTCCTAAGTGACTAAGTTCTGAAAAACTGAACTGAGACTAAAAATCCCTGACTTCACGGAAGCTGGGTTGTCTGATCAGTGAGAACTTTATTTTCAAGAATTTCTTAAACCTAATTTTCCAGGAAAAGAGGAGGAGGTCTCTGAGCAGAGGAGTGCATGCACTGAATTCCAATTTAGTTTTTCAGTAAACTTTCTAGAAAGGCATCGGCTGGGCAGACAGACAAGCTGGGGTTTTTTTCAATCTTTTGCAACTGTGAGTTGACACCAGCCCCTGGGCTCTTTTTGGAGCTGATGTGCAGTGGCTGGAGTTTCACTGCCCTTGCTAAAGGCAGCCATGGGGACGGGCGACTGTCACTAGAGGGTGCTGCACATCCAGCTTTTTCAGGGATTTTGTTTTCCCCTCTGAAGAAAGTGGTAGGTAGCGCTCCGGGTTGCGTTGTAGCTGACACGGCTTGCTCCGGTTGCGATTCTGAACTTTGATCAGTTGGAGATGTCTGATAACCCTGAAAAGAGAAATAGAAGACTTTAGGAAATGATTAGGAGATGTCTCTGCATAGAGTTTGACTGGAGATGCTGATGTGTGATTATTATGAGCTATATTCTTGTTGAGCTTTGCTTAAATATTTGTCTGCCTGTGGTATGGTCTGGCTTTTTTTTTCTTTTCTTTTTTAAGAAATGTATGGTTCCTGTTTTAACCCATTTTCCTTTAAGTCATTGAAATATAAATGGATTGGTATTTTTAATTAGATAGGTTCATACTTTCTTTCAACCATTTTTCAATATAACTTTTGCACATGCCTGACCCAGCTGGGTGTTCTGGTGGAGTGCAATGAGTAGGTAAAGCAACAGTTCATGCTTATAATGATCTACATGTTGC
Source organism: Aegotheles bennettii (assembly GCA_013398125.1). NCBI lineage: Eukaryota > Metazoa > Chordata > Aves > Caprimulgiformes > Aegothelidae > Aegotheles > Aegotheles bennettii. Next base: position 514,574 of record VZRW01001980.1, on the reverse strand, counting down.
TGCTTAATTGTGATGAACACCTATTGGAACTTTACAGCAAAAGCTATTGTAGCTGAAAAACATAACTGTGATGTGCTGTGAAGCGAAATAAATATTCAGCTACAAAAACTCCTAAAACCCACTATTTTTTTATTTATTTTCTGTCACCATTTAAAGCATCATTTGTCCTTTTAAGCAGACATTGGCAACAGTATGGATATAGCCTGTGCAGCCCCATATTGCAAGATATCCAAGCCAGCTCTGAATGAGTTAGTGTGGCTGAACAGCATAAAATGGCTCTTGCTGAGCCATCTCATGGGAAATTTAATGTAACTGCCTACATCAGGTATGAACTTGGCCTCTAGTACCTCAAGCTACCACACCTGATCACTAGCTGGGAGATCTGGTGACTTTGCGCTGACTGGTGCAGTCCCAAAGCTCTGTACTCAGCCAAAGCTTGGTTCCCTGCTTTGCATGGAACCGCTGTGGGTGTGCCATGGCTTTGGGGTGTTAGAGACAAAATACTGGATTATTCTCCAACTCTTTCTTTTTGGATATGTTCTTTTCTGAAGACTCAAATTGGCTGGAGAGCCGTGTTTGGGAAAATACTGCTTCCAGTATATACAGAATAGATGTGCTTCCCTTTAGTATGTAAATGAAATGGGCATTTATCCAATAAACTTCATGCAGGATTATTCCACTGGTGAGGCACAACCATGCTGAGGTGTATCATACCACCTCCTCTTGGTCTTGGCCCAGAGACCATCCCTATGGTCATGAGTGGCTTGTGTCAAAACAAAATAAGCAGAAATCCCTTTTCAATAGGGCATAGATGCTTCCCCTTGCACAGGAGCTAACATTCCACACATCTGTTGCGTACACACACACACAGACTGAGAGATGTCCGTCCTCTTCCTTTCCACAATAAAGGCCAGAAGATATTTACATACTTTCTCCACTTTTTTTCTACCCCAGTCTGAAGTTGCTGCTTTACAGCAATTGCTGTATCCTGTTCGCATTAAGTCTGTGGCATGTAAGGTGGCCAGGTGATGACCTTGAATCAGAACAGACATCATAGCCCCAAATATCTGTTTCCAGCACAGTTTAACACTCACTGTTTGCCCAAAGGCAGCTTTTCTTATGGTAGGTTTCATTTAGAAACTGTCCTGCAAGAAGCTCCAATGTAAACCTGATCTGATGCAATGTAAGCTAAGCCATGAAGAGGTTGCAGATAAAGTGAATGCATTTTTGGTGTCAAGAATATCTTTGACAGGATCTGCATACCAAATCCTCCTGTGCCCTCATGGCTTGGAGGGAAAAAAGATTCAGGTGTTTGGTTAAGACTTGTCTTTGAAGAACCGCTTTGGAAAACCGAGTCAGCTTGTTTCACACTTGCAATGTGAATTCTGAGGAGAGATTATATATAAATGATCTAGTGGTTTAGGCTCTGAACACCTGGCAATACTTAATCAAAGAGGAGAAAATAATTGGGAGCTGCTCACGGTGCACAGGGTTTTGGTACTTGCTTTTGAGTGTCCTGTGCTAGGAACTTAGATTTGCTGAGGTTTTTCTGTCTTCTCAGATGCTTTTTCTTTTTATCTTAGGAATGCAAGCATGAAGTAGCTAATTAAATTTTCACTCGGGCTTGGCTTTGGGATGGAGGGGTATGTGTGAACTACCTCCCCAGCTTGAGATGGTATTCTCATTTGGCAACAGAGAAATAAACTGAGGTTAAGGAATGACTATTGAGGCAAATCTCTGATTTGTACAGCTGAAACTGTTTGCAGAAAGTCTTTGCAAAGGATCAGGGTTTTTGACAATTGTTGATCTTTATTATTTAAATTTTGCCTCAAACAATGATTTTGTCAGTGAAATTTTATCAGTGATTTTTTTTCCATTACCCTCAGCATAATACTGGTTTTTTCTGCTGAAGATTTTCTCTAATGAGGTCTTTTAAGTCCTAATACTCAGATCATGTTTAACCCTGATTGATTTGAACTGATTTCCTATTAAATAAGTCCTTTTTTTGCTAAGAAAATAAAATTTGGGGAAGTGACTTCCCTCATTATCCTCTATAACGTTATAATCATCACTAATCTGTGAAAATCATAACAAAACCACATCATAGTTGCTAAAACATCACGACTGAAACAGTGACATTCAAAGCTTGAAAACATGAGCAATTACAATGTAGGTCATGTCAGTCTTTTTGCTCCAATAGCATTCCTGCTTCTGCTCTTTGTCTTCATTTCTCTTACCCAAAAATAGCTAATACTTCTGGTTGTTAGGGTACTCACAAAAATGCAGGAGGAATGGGTTTAAATCCTACTACAATTGATGTAGATAAGTGCCAAGAGTATTTTTGTATTTTCCCTGACATGTATTTTTGGATTGGCTTTGCTTTGGATTGGAGCCTACTAAGGAATCATGCCACAACCATGATCGGAATTACAAATCCTTACAAAAAAATCTTCCACGTCAAAAAACTGATACTGTCTCACCTAGGAAAAAAAAATGACCAAATCTCCTTGTGAGCACTATAACCTCGGGTACTAACTTTCTTCCATGAGTTTGTGTATTTTCATGTTCTTCGGTTACTGTATTAGGATCTCCCAAATATCCAATTTAGGATAAAATTAAACAGCTTCAATCCATTTTCTTCCGCTCTGGTACCTGGACAAACCACAAAATTTGGGAATTATTTATTAGTGTCTGTGTCAGGAATTCAGGGTAGTGATAGTTATTTCAAAAATTACCTTTGCTTCTTATGTACTTTGAGTAGTTGGCATTTTCATGATACCTTATGACAGCATGTTGTCTTACTGACCTCTTTTGGCACAAGACACTGCAATTCCTTAATTATTTTTTATCTCTTTTTAATGCCATTAGTGCAACCAGCATGTTCTCTACTGTCCATGGAAGTGACCAGTGATAACCTTAAAATAGTATAGCCTGACTGGACCTGATGCCTGTGTTTTACCATCTATTCTTTTTTGTGGGACTCTAAAAATTGGGACAGGTAAGCGTCACAAACCCTGGCTGTCAGTTGGCATGGGAACAGGACAGTTGCTCGTCAGGACTACAATAAGTGAAAAAACCTGTGCCTTGAAAAATGTCATCTGGTCTGCTACCAATTCACTTTGAGACTGTACTCTCCAAAATTAGGTAGTATTCTTATGCGTATAAGGCAGATGAGTATTTTTGTTCCACTATGTAAGTGTCTATTTTTTTCTGAGGGAATCAGAAGCGGGACATAACAAGTTTTCCCAATCTCCAGGCAAAAAAAATGCAGTTAATATTTTTCTGTCACTCAGGTTTGCCACTTTAGGTATCCATTAACTAAAATCAGGCTGGGTTTGACCAAGCTTCATTAATTTCTTTTACAGAACACACTTGGACAAGTCAGTGAAAAGTGTTTTCTTGTTTTGTTTTTTTTTTTTAATGACAACTGCTGCTTTCTTGGGTTTATGTGTTGGAGATGTGCTTTTTTTGTGTTTTTTAATTTTTTTTTTTAAATTGCAATGGTCACAAGAATGGAAGAACTGAGATGCTTTGGAGTATCACAAAATTGCATTGTCAGAAAACCTCAGGATCAGTGTCCTAATTAGCACCTCTCAAGAGGAGGTGACTGGCCAAAACTCACTTTGCTGTCACATCTGTTGGCTTGGTGATAAGGGAAGGGAAGGGAAGGGAAGGGAAGGGAAGGGAAGGGAAGGGAAGGGAAGGGAAGTAGGAGAGGATNGGAAGGGAAGGGAAGGGAAGGGAAGGGAAGGGAAGGGAAGGGAAGGGAAGGGAGGTACTGCAGGTTCATCATATGGCAATCTTCTATCAGTAGACCAAAAACAGCAAAGGGAAGGAATCACCTCAGAGCAGTTTACTTCAGAAAACAGATTTCAGTATCTCTTCTGAGACACCTGTTATATCTCTAAACTAGCCAAAAAAAAATTTTTTTGCCAAAACTTCTAAAATATTTTGGGTTTTTTTGCTTGTTTTATTTTTCAGGGTAAGATTGCCTTATATAAAGGGACTGGGTCAAACTAGGCTGTATTCCTCTAACCACATGCGCTCTGTTTTTTTCCAATGTGATGGGCTTTGGTCCAAGCTGACCCCTAGGTCAAGGGTGGCAAAACCTGAAGATGAAAAAGTGTGGGGATGTCTCAGCAGGAGACTCTGTACTGGGGAAGGATTTGCCCTGGCTGCTTTAGTTCTAAGGAACTTCTCTGACAGTGCAGGATCAAAAATTAGCCCTTCTGGCTGTTGTAACTGAAGCACTGGCAAAGATATTGGCCCCTTTCCCCACCAGTTTACATACATGTTCATTCCTGATGGCACATAGCAGCAAGCCAAAAGCTATGAAAATGAGCTTCTTTCATAAAATGAAACTTGAAAATGCATCTTCGGAAATCCAAAGCATAGTGGTTTAGTGTTGATCACTTTGTTGTCCTGTGAAAAGATGACTTTGTTCTTCATAGCGGTCTGGAAGCCAAAGGTTAAAGGCTGAATTCTTCCTATGAGTCTTCTCAGGCTGAATCTCACCCAAGAGATCAACCAGATCCAAGCTTTGTGTTGAAAGCCCTTGAAAAAAAAGGATGAGCTAAACATGGGAATGTGTGAGAAAAGCCATGAGATTAATGATTGATAGAAGAAATATGGACAAGAAAAATTTTTTTAACATCTATTTCATTTTGACATATAAACAAAGCACCTACTTGTTCATTCAGGTTTCCTTTTTTAATATAATACCAAGTAATGGAGGGAAATTGTTCAGTCTCACTGAATATGTTATCCCACTTCCCTGCAACTGTTCCCAGAGTACAGTGTCTTCCATCTGGTGCTACTCTAGACCCTCACAGAAAAGCCCTCAGTCTTTGAAGTTCTGTGTGCACCATCTCGTTTATCAGAATAGGATCCCTTTTTTTGGCTTCCCAACTGGAATGGTACTTGTGCCCTTAAATATGTTAGAAATGGTTGTTTCCCTTTTCCCTGAAAGGAGGACATAACACTGGGGGTCTGTTAGCATCACTTGATTTGAGTCTTTTCCTGCTACCTTTGGGCTTGACTGTCACACTCAGCTTTCCTAGAAGAGATTGTGCTTGTGTCCAGGTAACTGATGTGCAGGTAACCAAAAGTCTAAGATTTAAACTTAGAATTAAGCTAATGTTTGAATTGGTGTAAGCTGCCTGTGGTGTGCAAGTCTTCAAGCCCAGTCTTTATTTCAGGTGATAACAAGTGATATTTGAAGGTGAAACTTTGACTGGATCTTAGTGCAGAAAAGTTACTGGTAAATACTAACTTCATCCATTTATTTGTATTGTGGAGTTCCAGGCTTCAACCATAATAAGAAATCTGTCCCATACTCAGAAAACATTTGTGTGTGTTATTTCTGGAATTGGTCCTTAGGGTAACCCTGTAATGAAGGCACTCTAATTTTCTGCACATATGGCTTTCTGGTGAGCAAACTGTCATAAAATCAAAATAAAAGCTTTTCTGGAATTATCAAAATGCATTTAGGGAAAGATTTTTTACCATCCTGGAAACAGGACACTTGCCAATTGCATCCACTAACAGCTGCTCTGAACTTCTCATACAGTACTTTCTGAAAATGTTGTATTAGGTTATGTAGGACTATGCATTCTTATCCAAGTTCAGGTTTTTCAGACCTGAAGTAAATGGTTATGCTGAGATTCAGAGTACTAAATTAGCAAGTAGAATACTATAATACTCCATTAGCTAGCAATATAGCCCCTTCATATTAAGCCTAGAGCTGGAATTCAATAATGATTGTAATTAAAAGGACAGTTTGGAATAAGTAATGTTTTTATACCACAACATTTTCCTTTGCCTTGTGAAGTCACATTTTACAGACAGCATACCTGAATTGAAGAAGTTGCCCACATTTGAAAAGCAGTAAAACTGTATCCATGGGGTTAGCCCTTTTTAAGAAAAAGTGCATCTGTGATATATATTTATATATCTCAGCTGTTATAGCACTCCCAGAAGTCCAATTGTGAAGTTTTTAGTGGAATTGAATATGCCTGGAAGTTCATTATTCAGCAAGTCCGGATGCTATTGTCATCCACACCTGATCCAAATGCTGATGTGCTTGAGCCTCATGACTTTTTGAAAACTGAATCTCTAACAAGGTTAAAAGTTTCACTTTCTCTTAATGAGCCTTCTGATTACAGCACAAGAGAGCACAAGGAGCTGTAAAAGCAGAAGGCATTCAGTGCATTTTCTGCAAAGTCCAAATAGAAAATGGTCGTGAAGGGCAACAGCGAATAAGAAACTTAAAAACAGTATGAAGGATGATCACAACACAAAGTGAGAGGCATTGTTTAACACACTCTTCAACTTTAAGCTCATCAGGTCATACTGATTAAAAAAAATAAATAAATTTGGTTTTCTTTATTTTGGGAATCTTTTGGTAGGGAATATTTTTGATAAGCATGACAGTTTGTTCTAAGAGTGTCTGCAGATAGGAGGACTAAGAGATGAGTATTAAGGTTCTGGGGAAAGACAGATCAAACCTTTACACTGAGTCTTATGGAAAGTCAAAGTAGTCTTTGTGTGAATTTTGGGGTGGAATGACTTACAATTTTTTTAAGCTTTTCAGGCTAGTAATGCTGCAGCACAATTGGCATCCTAAGCCTGTGTGGTGTATACAGCACAGTAAACAAGTTAGCTTGGGGCCTGACAACAGCATAGTGTTTCACCTTGGCTAACTAGATCTGCTCCTCTTCTAGTTGTCCTATGCTATGAGAACAGTTACGCAGTTTGAAGTACCCAGATATCTATGCTAGTTATGAATGAAGTTGTTATTCCACCACATACATATACAGAAGTGTATAGAAGACACCAGTCTGAAAGACATCCTGGGAACGTCTCTGTGGTTTTTATTACCACTTTTCTATGAAAAAACTGTCTTGGGTAAATAGCCCTCCAGGCTGTCAAATGAACCTAGTTATGAGCTATTAGGTTTTAATGTTTTCTGGGGTTTTTTTACCGAATAAATTAAATATGGTATGGAAAAGCAAGCGTAGTTTTCCTCCTTCACCCAGAAAAACTTATTGTAAGCTTACAAGAGTGCTGCCTAATCAGATGGGTAGATAATATGCTGGGCAGGTGTTTGTCAACAAACTTTATTAGCAGTCATAAGTTGCTCTGTGCTGTAATTTGCTTTTGTTGTACTTTTATAAGCCTTGGGGCAAGGTATTGTGTGTGGGACAAATACTACTTTGTGTTCTTGATGATGTGTCACTTGATTAACTTACAGTGTTTAATCAATCCTGAGTTGAAGGACAGGTCATGGTCAGGTGATGTTGTCAAATATCCAGTCGGAGAGTCCTTGATGAAATAAGAGGAAGAAAGTGACAGGTTCTTAATTGTTTCTCTCCTGCCAGCAGATACAGAAAAAGAGGATAAAGCACACTTGAAGGTCTTTGGTATATTCTCTATTGACATTGCTCAACAGATGTTTTAAAAAAATATGTTATCTATTGAGCATTTGTGCTATATACTATAGTTCCTTTGAAAGTAAGACTTTAATTACCTTGTAGTTTCAGAAGAGACCAGACATTTGTTTTCAATATGCTTGTCATAGCATGCTGACTGTAAGTTAGTCCTTAGATATCTGGAGTTATAAGCAGAGAAAACAATAGATTATGTGAACTCACATGCCACTTCATGTTGGCTGCAAAGTGTAAAAGAAAACAGGGAAGAGATTCAGAAGCAACTTGTAAAAAACGTATTAAAGTAAGACAGAAATGGACCTGTAATAGGCACCAAGGTAAATATCCTTTAAAAACAAACAAGTAAAAAATGCTGCTTTGGGGTTTCACTGTAGTCTAGTTACCTTAATATATGTTTGGGGAGAATCTCAGACCTGTGATGAGATTGGACTCCAGATTTTATCACTCAGGAGCTGAGTGCACCGGAGATCCCCACCACAGACAGGGCCCTCCTTGGGCTCCTGCCTGCTGCACCCTTCCTCTGCTGCCTGCTCCTGCAGAGTAACAGAAGTGCTGAGCAGTGATGTTGGCAGCCTGGTAATCATCTGCAAGGATCAGCGTTGAAAATGTGGATGGACAATTCTTGTAGACAAATGTGATACCACCATTGAAATTTAGGGAAGACAGTGCGTACCTGTATGAGCTGTCAAAAAGCTTTGCATTGACAGCTCCATAACAATTCGACAGCAATGCTGAGTGGTAACAACCTGGACAGACTTACAGTTTGCAGCCTAAAAGGATTTTCACCTTTAACTTTGGTGTTCCTTATTTTTTCCCTGTTATTTAACCAACTTCTGGTCTGACAATGTTTAACTAACCAACTATTAAAGCATAAATATAGACTGTCATTTCAATAAGTCTTGTTATTTAAAACAACTTTGTCTACAGCTTTAAGGTAAGTATCCCCTGAAATAACAAGGGAATATCTTATTTCATTAAAACTTTCAAATTTAAAAGAAAAACAACTAAATCTGACTTTTAGATTGTGCTAGTCATAGAGCTATGAGGATAGCTTATGAAGGTGAGTTCTAGGAAGAAGAAGCTAAGAATGAAATTGAAAAAGCAGTCAAGATTTTAAAGGATAACTTCCTATTGGAGCTGCCTTGATTTTTTTGATGTCAGATCGAGACAGCCTTAGGAAAACTGTACTATGAGAAAAATACCCTAGGATTGTTTGCATCTGGATGTTTAAGTAAATATGGAAATTCACCAAATCGCTAGTTGCTCTTGAAATGTCTATGCATGGAATGGGTGAAGAGGGTTTGGAATAACCTGGAGAGGCAGGTGTTAGCACAGCAGTAGGGAAGACGTGATCCAGGTCAGAATAAAAAGCGAAACTAAGAACAAGACATGCATGAAACTGTAGGGACCTGATAACACTGAAATATCACCCAAAATCAACAAAAAATCTGGTTTACTTCTAGCTCAGCAGAGGTACATGGATGATGAATTGGGTGAGCTAAGTCAGGCTCCTTTATGAAGGATACTACTGACTAACTCATCTTCAGTGTTACTGTTGTACCTATGGAGTGTCATCATGCCTTGATTTCACAGGACACAAAAACATCACAGTGTGTTCCTATGGACACTAGTCAGCAATTCTGAAGGGACACAAGAAGTGGTACCATATATTAGGAATACCTATTTTACAAACTCAAATATTTGAGTGTGACTTGAATCTTTTTTTACATCTTGTCTATTCAGGGTGTTTGTGTAAACTGGCAGTCATACATATAGGGGCAAGAAAATGGGGATTATATTATCTCACTTTGTTTGCTTTTTCTTGGCAAGCAACCTTCCGAAGGGATATGGTAACATGTGTAGGTGAGGCACTAACAATAACAAACATGCCTCCTGGATAGAAAACGTAGACTACCTTTGACAGCCCTCCAAGATTTATGCTATCAGCCAAATTAGTAGGGTTCCAATTAAAGCAAAAAGCTATGTTGCCTACCACATTTCACAATTATGAGCTAGGGTCTCAGAACTGCTCAGAGAAGCCCTAGAGAAGTCTTGTGTAGCTGCTGCTGCTCAGTGGCCTGAGCAAGATAGTGTGTTGTGGACAGCAAGGGGAAGTGGTGACTTCTCCATCCCTTGCTCCTGTCTCTGTCTTCTGTATCCCCAAGGCACCTTAACTCCTGGGGTCATGAAAAAAGTTCTCTGATTTGAGGAGTTAGGGGATTTTTTTTTCTTTCCTTGAGGAGGAGGGAGTGCCCATATTTAACGCAGTTTAACATTTGAAGACAGAGAAACTGTTCTGAGTATCCCGATATGAGGCAGGTTCTTCCTTTAGACACCTGAACTTGGGTGTGTTGGTGCAGAAGTGCTTCTTCCTTCAGCCCTATGATGTGAATTGAATATTTATTGATGGTGGGAACCATAGCCTGACAAACACATCTTTCCACAAATATTTATTTGAATACTTAAATGTGCTTCATTTGTACTTGAGCCCTGTTTGTATTTCCTTTCAACAAACACGCAAGCAAGCAGTATTACTTGAAGGAACCTACCTGGAAATTTTTAATTTTTAAACAGTGATTGAAAGGAGTTCGCAGAAAGCAAGACGTGATCTCAGAAAAGCAGCATTTTGAGTAAAAAAAGAATGGTTAATCATCTGGATAGGAAAATCAACATGTGCTTGTGTGCATTTTTAAAATACTTTATATTTTAAGTATGGTTCCTGAATAATCTGATGGATAATTGTGTACATAATTTTTGTTTAAAAAATATTTAACATGTAAAAAAATCTGCTAAGAAGAAATTAACAAGGTATTATTGTTCTTGTTTCATATACTTACTTTAAATTATTCACATAGTTCTGAAATCAACTGTTGAATAAATGGATATCTTGAAACACCAATGCCATTTTCCCCATGTGAGCAAAGCTACTTCTGCTGAAGCTAAGGACCTCTTCTTACATGTTAGTAGTGGTTTTATGTAGTTTTAATATGATTCATAGACATCAATGCAACAAGAGCCATGAGAAGGCAACACTTCTTTGCATAGCCTGTACAAGGAACTGGGGTTTAGATGGCTTTCCCCCTGAGTCTCCATTCCAAAAACTACAAGACAATACAGCTTTTTTGGGGAAGAGATTAATCTATTTTTCTATTAACAGTGCACCTAAAAAGAGTATTTTCTTCACAGACTGCCTACTTACTCCTTAGAACTACTTGGAGTCCCAATAGCAACTGATGAAGCTACTGACAGAAATGTCTAATTGGAGAAATATTCAAATACATTTTAATTCAAACGCATCTTTTTAGTAAAATGTCCAAATGAACAGTGTATTCTGTTCACACTCCCAGCATGAGAGTAGTCTTGGCACAAAAATGAATAAATGATTAAGTGGTTTTGCAGTCCATATTGGTCCAGATTTCAACTAATTTTCTGCTTTTAACACTTCTAGTGACCTCTTTTTTTCTATTAAAAATTATTTAAATTCCAAGCTTGCTGAAAGGATGTACTCTCTTCAAAGATTGTTAGAAGTTAATCCTATTCTTCACCTGAAGATAATTTAGTTGGATTATTTTCAACAAAATTTGTCAGAAAATAACTTTTGATCTCAGAAGAATTCTTGACTTCCTATGCTTCTTACAGGCTTTCATAATTCTTCCCCTTTTCTATAAATCTGTAGGTGAGGAGCCTGGCTTCAGTTCTCCAGAAAGAATCTAACTGAAATTTTTTCTTAATGAAAACAATTTGGTTGTTTTTTTAGGTTGGGTTTGGTTTTGCTTAGTCTGGTTACAAAGCCTTTAAAAAGTAACAGTTTAAACCATAGGCCATATCACATTGAGAAGCAAATTATTCTGCTTTCTTTTTATTTAAAAGCAAAAGCATAGATTAATTTCTCCCCCTCAGTGAACTTTTTATGAGAATCATAATTTACTGATTTTCTCTTTTTTTTCCTGTGTACAAATACCAGCCCACAAATTTTATTCTTTTCCTTGACTAAAGGTGTTATTTTAATGCCTTCCTCTGACCTCCTACAGCTATTTCATGAGGGTTCCATTATGCTTCTTTTGAAATCAACAGTTTTCCAACATTTTTGTCTAAAACAATATTTATCTGAAAAGCTTGCAAGCTGTTCAACATTTCTCAGCTTTAAGTGGGGTATCCCAGGGCAACTGAAGGGTAGTTTTTTTCTTCTCCGCCCCTTGCCTTCCACTGATGTGGGATGCCCACTGCATCTGAGAGGACAGAGATCCTGTGCCACCCTGCACTGATGCTGCCAGTACACCCAAACCACATCTGCTCTCATACATGCCCCCTGGAGAACTCCCGCAGTCCTGGTGATGGGGTGGCTCTTAGATCAAAAAGAATATTGCCTATAAAAGATGATATTGAACATTTATCAGTCTATCAGCAATAAAAAAGTTGAATTTTTAAAATTCTTAATCCTGGTAGCTGAGGCTCATTATCTCTGGAGTACACTGCAAAAAGCAGTGATGGCTTTTCAGTCCTTGGAAAAAAAGAGGGGCTCAGGTGAAAATAGGAATTTTTTTTTTAAATCAGAATTTGTAGTATCTTTGTAAACATTGTGTATAGGGGTACCACAAATTTTGTGCTGTATGAAATTGCACCAATTTCCATTGCTTAGTAATCAAATTACTTATATGCAGCAAAAGAAGTAATTGCAAACTGCAAGAAGTAAAATGGAAAAAAAATGGGTGGGAAACAAAGACTTTTTGTGGGACCTATAAGAGCCAAATAGGGTTTGTTTAAACCAGTTGGGCAGGTTAAATGTAGAGATGCCCTTTCTTTCAACAAGAAATCCCCTGGAATTATCAACTGCTCTTAAACTTAGACAGAGAGTCATTGTCCACTCAATAAACAAAGTAAAAAAGCAGTTGTGAGCATCATGATAAAAACACCTTTGAGAAAAGCCTAGAGCCTTGAGAACTGAGATCTAAGTGATTAACTGTGATCCACCTGCAGCCTTAGCTTTTTAGTAGCTCCCAGCTTTTTCCAAAAGGGTGGAGTTCTCTGTCACTAAACATCATATCTTAGTAACTACTATTTCAGAATCAGGTATGCATTGGGAAAAAATGTGCCTGGGAAGCATTATCTTTTAGAAGTCGAAGTGTGGGTTTCGCCGTTACTCCAGCTGTATGTTCACTAAATGCCTACTGAGGCTTACATGGTGAAAATAATTCATATTGCGTACTAACACAATGCTGCTGAATGGAAATTATATTCCCACCTCAAAAGAGCTGTGTTCTTATCCGACCCTAGCTGGTTCCTATTAGTTGATTAGTATTTAAATCTGTTGATAAAGGTGTGATGAAAAGAATGGGCTGTGCATTAGCAGTCTCGACATACCTCCTGTTAGATAACCTACATAAAACCCCTTTTTTTTCTTTCTCCCCCTTCCAGCATAGCAGTTAGAAGTGAGTACAAAGGCAGACTACAGTAACAAAATACTTAGACACTTCTGCCACTTCTCAGGTAGAGAACACTTCTCAGAAAAAGGAGGAGTTGATCTTACTCAGGGGGCATCTTTTTAAGAGCACTTAATAGATTACAAGGAGAGAAGCTATTTCTAGTCCAAACTATGCTGTCTCTTTGTAATCCATGCTAATGGATCTAGGAGAAATGAAAAATGAAATGTTCTAAACATCTTAGAGAAGAGCTGTTATATTAGAAAAATAGTAATATGTACATTTATCTACCTGCAAGCTTTAAGAAGACTTCTGCTTGTTACATGAGTATAGAGAGTCAGAAAGATGAGAACTTTCTGATTGAACCAGACACTCCAGCACAGCATGTGAATTCATCCCTTCCTTGAGATGAAATAGTCTTCTAGTACATTGAGCTCCTGCCAGTGTATGAAATCCTCTATTGAAAACAAATGCTGTGGTTATCTAATGAATGGACTCTGCCCATAAAATCTGAAGAAAGATTTTCCAGAAAACAATCTGCTTCTAGGCAGTATCTACTCAAAAAGGCGATCTTCTTTTAGCAAAGCTATAAGAAAGGCTCGGGATGAAAATTGTGGCAATGGAAAAGAATGAAATGTCTACTTTTCTCACAAAAAAATAATATTTTAATGTGCATGAAAGAGCAAAGAAAACATTTCCTGATATTGGCCAAAATTTCTTGCCAATTACTGGTGGGAAGAAACTTGGTTCAAAAACTGAAAACACTGGTAAAATAAGGGAAAAGAAGCACTGTTGAAATATTCTACAGTTGAGAAGCATGAGTGTTTTATTTTCATTCCTGATTCACTGGTCACCTTGAGACAAAGAGCTCAGAAACATGTATTGGACCCTCTATTTATTTTTAGTTTAACTTCTATGACCAATCCAGCCCTGAGGAGAGAGTTGATCAGAAGTCTGAGCACCTACTACAGTGAGATTTTTCTCAAAGTATGTGAAAACACTAATTTAAGAAATTCTGCCAATGAATAACAGAACAGTTGGCAATAAAACCTCAATATTAAAAGCTGTCCTCAAACTCCAGGCATGACAGTCTTATGATGAAACAAACTCCTCCTCCACCCTACCCAAATTGTATGGAGCCATTAAAGATTTATACCTTGTTGTGACTAGGTATTAAATTATAAAGAGAAGGCCAGAAGACATTATATAAAGACTGAAGCTACTGTTTCAGTGTCTTGTTTGGGCACTGCTCACCAGCTGATTTTCTTATGCCCTGTGCCAAATTACATAAGATCCTATTGAAGAGGCGAGAATGGTTTTTTTCTGCACTTGTGACTGGTTACAAATGCACCCAGAAATTTTCCTGAGACCCAGAGGTGTTTTAGTCTGTCTTAGACATTTCTTATTTGCAGCTGAGGTGAAGAGCTTTTATTTTTAATGGTGAAATAACAACAGTGAAGTGTTTGAGAGGATGTAGCTTTTTTGTATTTGGTGGAGGCAGAAGAAACCTAATGTCAAGTGCTTTTAGAATTTTTACTCCTTGCTTGTAAAGTAGCTAATAGTATCCCATATGATAATGACCTTTGTAAAAGCCATCACCTTCCCTAGGTGATGGTTTTTCTACAACTGAAGAAAAAAAAAATTAAGTTAGTATGTGTATACTGTTTAAAAACAAAAACATCACCTCAAAAAAAAAAACAACAACAAAAAAACCCCAAAAAAACAACCCATATATCTTCTCCTGCTGGCTTGAGAACCTGAGTTCCCTGCTAAGAGTGTTAGTCACCATAACAAAGCAATACAAAAGAGTAAATTGACTTGTTTGTTTTCAGGTGCTGATGTTGAGGGAAGACAACAGAACACTCAATCAGATTTTACCAGGCACAAGTCTTTAGGATCAATACTTGGCAAGTATTAAAAATGTCCCTGTGGTTTAGAAGCCAGACTGTATTAAACCCTAATTTAAGATCAATTGCCTAATTGAGAGGTGCTGGCTCAGAAAATCCAAACTGGGGAATGCATTTTGGAGGTAGTTAAGTATGGATGTTGTAGGTAGACAAAACTTGTTCAGTATAAACGATGTCTGGCCAGTGCATAAAAGAAGTGTAAGTAAAATCACAGGATTGATTACGAAAAGGGCAGAACAGCAGCATGTTTGGCTTTCTTCCTTTCATCTCTGTTGTGCTAAAAGTTCATACGCTAGGTCTGTGGTTCTGCTTCAGCTTCAGGAAATAAGATTTTACTCTCAGTACAGCGCTCTTAGAATTGCAACACCTTCTATTTCTCTGCCACTTGTCTTTGGGACTAATTGCTTCCTCCAGTTTTGTCCTAGGGCTCTTACATTGGAAAATGTGTAACTTTAGATTGTTGTATGAGGTACAAAGAGCTTCCTTTGCTGTGAGGTAGAACATGGAGAACAGTAGGACCTGAGAGGATAATGCATGACACAGGGCTGTCCTTTATCTTATGGAGAAACTCACAGTGGACACATGTGGTAAATGTTCCACATATACATCAGTGACTAAATAGTAGAACATCGTGTGATTTTGGATGCCTAACTACTATATAACAACTAAATGCCATGTTGGTCTGAAAAGGAGAAAAAGGTAAGATTTCATGTTGTTTGATGCCGTTTTTACTGGTATTTCTTGTGGCCTGGGGTGATTAACCTATTTTTGTTGGCTCCCTTTCCTCTTCTGTAAAGTGGGTGTAATTCTCAATATCTGTACTATTGCATAAACATGTTCTAAAACTTGGGTAAAGTTTTAATTGAGATGATGTGTAAAGCATATGAAGATTTACTGGTGAGAAGCACTACATTCACTCTAGATATATTAACTTTTCAAGACTGTATGTGATTGTTAAGATTACAAGCCAGTGAGTTGAAGATGAAAAAATAGGAACAGAGGTCCCGTGGCATGTGTTTGTCAACAAATCAGTAGGAAGAAATAGAACAACTAAAGAAAACACTTCACTAAAATCAGATTTCTCATTCCCTAGCATTTCACTAGGAATCAACATCTACTTAGAGCTTCTGTAAGGCTAACATTTCACCAAAATTGTAATGTTCCTAGAGCTTGCAGGAAGTAAGTTACCATAAGATGAAATGGATCTTAGCCTCTAAAACTAAACATGTGAAAAGTAGTTCCCTTCTTGCTGCTTTACCAGGAAATAATTGCATCTCTGGCAGTTTTAAACTGTTTCTGTTTGTGACCCAAGTTTCAATCTAAAACTTATATCCGAGTGCCATCATTCCAATACAGACCTTCTTGTTGACTTTTTTTCCAGTGCCTTCTACAGTATTTTGCTATTTTACTCTTTCTTTCCTCACCACTTAAAAGCCACTATCTTGTTTGAAACAGTCACTCTTCCAGCTGAACAGATGCAAGCATCACATGAAAGCTCCAAGGAATGTTCCATGGCAGCATCTGGTGTTCTGCTTTAAAGTTTATTTTAACATGAAATAGTTATGAGCATTTATTTGTAGCTGAAATACTGTCTTAAAGCAATGCAATTAGGTCTGACCCTTCAATAGGAGAGGAAAAAAATATGATGACATGTATTTTTAAGGTAGAGCTGTTGCAGGCAAGCTAGTGACTTTGCTTTGTTATTCATCTCATGTTTGTGCAGTGCTGCATATCTATGTATCCTATATGCTAACACCCTTCTTTGAAGTCAGGCTGTGTCATGAAAGCTGCATCTTCAGAACCAAATCTTATCAAAAGCTTTGGCAAACTTTTTTTTTCAAAGTGTTTCTTATTTTAGTTTACAGTCTCCTTCTTGAAGAAAATCCGGTGCCTTTAATAGGAAATTATCTCCATCATTTTAGTGTGACATCACAGTGTCATTGGAATTGTAGCTACTATTGTTGTGCATAAAACTGATGTCATAATGGTAGGTATAATGACAGAAGTTGAGAAGTTAACTCCTGGGAGGCAGAGGGAGGCAATAAAACGGCTTAGTGGCAGTGTACAGCCCCTGGCAAGTCAGTGTGAGCTTCAGCATGGCTGGAGCATTGTGGGTGTGAGCCACCGTGGCAGCGAGGGCAGCCAGGGTGCTACAGGGCTGATCCCTGCCCTGCTCCTTCAGCTGTGCCCTTTCCTTCAGGGCTGGGGAGAGAGAGAGGGTCCTTTTACTGCCCAGAGCCAAGCGGCAGCTCCCATCACTCAAAGGGGAAGCTCAGAGCGTGGCTTACAGCAGTTTTCCAGACCTTTGGTGCCAGGGCTGGTGGAGTAGGAGAAAATCTCCAGCCCATTATTTCCAGCCGTGCAAAAGGACTGACAGGAAACATATTTAAGCAGATGTCTTGTGTTTTAACAAAGTTTCAGTGAGTCATCCACATGCCCTTAGGCATTCAACGCACCAGACAGTTTTTTAATAGCTGTGGCATCTTGCTCACAATCTAATATTATGCACACATTCCATATAGTTAAAGAAAACCCACATCTTCAGCTGGGGAAGATCTGTAACACTTCGCTAAACTTGGTAAATTTGCTCTGCAACTGAGGACCTGGCACAAGAACACAATGCTCAGTACAACCTCAATCTGATTCGATGCTGTTAACCAGAACCTGATTCTGGGCTGCAAGTGGCATCGCTGTAGCAATCTTTTGGGCATTTGTTGTCTTCAAACAGCCCATGTAGACACAAAAGGCTTTCTGTGAGCTGGCTGGCAGCCTGTGAGGTATGTATGCAGCTGTGTGCTATGTTCATTTTCCCCTTCTTTGTCCCAACATGCTGCTCGGGGACTGACTCAAAGTGAATTAAAAGAAGAGCAAGATGTTATCCAGATCAGTACCTCAGCTGTTAACAGCAGCAAGCTCTTTTTCTTCTATAGGTGCAAAAATGAACATCCTAAATCAGGTAAATTGTGGTCTTGTTGCATCTGACAATATAGTGCAGTAGGTACTGACGGCGGTAGGGAAGTTTCTCTTTTCCATCTGGCCGTTTTATACTTACCTGCATCTTCCTTCTCCTGTCAATAGAAGTATGTCCCCAGTTAATGTCATCTAGTTAATCAATCTATGATGCTGAATGGAAGCAGCAGAGGAGGACATGTATCCAGCTAATGATTTGGCTAGTGAAAAGTCAGGGAAAATACTTACACACAACCATGGCCCGCACAGCTGACAATGAACAACCTTGCCTGCTTGGTCCCATACATCTGGCCTGCCACTAAGCCTGGATGTGAAGCTGTGTTTTCTGTATCAGCAGGAGCAAAGCAAAGCCTTACCTTAAATATTTGCCTGGATTATTGCAAAACATTTGTTTGCACATATGCAATGTGTTTCATACACCTGATAACCCAATGTCATGAACTGACGTGAAACCATTCCTAGAAGTAAACCCTAGCTAAATCAAAACATGTCACAGAAACATGAACAAAAGATTTAACAGTGGCAACTTGTGTGAGAAATAAACAGAGAAATTTATGGCAACAATTATGTCTAAACTGAATCTTACACAGTTGCAGAGCTGACCTTGGATCGGAATAATTGCAAGTTTTTATAGGCATGCTTTCCCTGTTTCACACAAACAACTCAATCACTTCTTCTTAAAAGAGAAATTAATGTTTTTTTCCAGTCAGTCTCCCTACTTATTCTGTAAAAATAGTTCTCATCAGATGTCATTTTTACCCATGATTATTATACCAGACTCTCTAAAGACACTGTTAAGTATGCTATAGTGCTAAGTGCATTTATAGAGGGGGATAGCTTTAGAGACTCCTTTGCAAGTGCTGCTGTTAGGTTTTGTTTAGGCTTTTTTTTTGTGTTCTCAAACAATGCATATTGCCTTTTTGACTAAGATGCATCCATTTTAGCAGTATAGTCCATGTACTACGAATAATTGGCGAAGCGGCCGCAAAACTGGGAGTTATTTTAGGTTGAATCAAGCAGCAGGGGTGTTTTTTCTCCAAGGAAACAAGGCCTCTTAGTTTCATCCTTAGATTAATTTCAGACTAATTTTCGTAGACCTTGAGCCTTGAATAGACTCTTCTCTGAACTGTGTGGAAACACTGCACTGCCTCAGTGTTGCTGAATTTCTGATGTTTGCTTTCTTAGATTCTCTAGTGTCCTGCAGAGAATTCACATCGAATCCTAAATTGATGGGGAAGTGATTTCACATTCACCTACACTGGTATTAGAAGTTTTCTCTTTGAAATCTTCAACTGCTGCAGCCTCTTCTGAAAGGCTTTGACTTGCAGATGCTGTACCTGTATTGGAAACCGAAATCTTGCTATGTAAGAGGATGGCTTGTCCTGCTACGTATACTTTAATTTGCATTGTTATCAATGAGAGGGAAGAAAGCACAAAATTAATGTAAAGAACCTGGCTTTTGGAAATCTAGTTTATTGCTGTTCTTGTGAAACTGCAGAGAAATAATTTCATATACATCTGCTTTTGCAAATTTTGATAAAACATAACATCTGAGGTTACCTGTACAAATGCCTCATGGCAGCATGCTTTACCGACAGTAATGGGGAATGAACGTGTATGACTTTAAGAGCCACACTGGTGGAAAATAAAAACATGATTCAGATGAAGCCTTGCTTGCTGTTGAAGTGATTTGCTATGGAAATGGAAACAACAATTTTCCTGTGTGTTGCTTGTGAGTTGTTCTCTTGCTGTGAGAAGAGGGTGTGTTAATGTTTTAATTAGTACGCAGGCGGTGTAACTTACTGTATTTAGTGTATTTCTTCAGCTTCATTTTTTGGTATGAAACTAAAGGGAGTATCAAAGTTCCTTCAGACTACAGTAAGCAAAAGAGCCAGTGATGTACTTGATATTTTAAAAGATGAATCTGAATGCACCGGACAGTGACATGTCTGCATTGTGGCTGATCAGTGGCTTCACCATTACACCCTATACCAGAATTTTAAATTTAAACCTTAGTTTTAATAGACATATTCAAATCCAAGCTTCTTTTTTTTTTTTCATTTAATAGCAATCAGTATCAAATTTTTATTCTGATGCTGAAGATAGTCACGAAACTTGGGTTTGCTGGTTTTTGGCTAGGACCTACTTTTCTGTTCATAATGATGACTAAGTGGACTCAGTGGTTTAAATATTTTCGAGAAGGAAAAAATATTCAAGATGTGAATTGCATTTAGTCTGAATAGAAACCTGTTCAGTAAGGTCTTAGAGGACACTGTGGTTATTCACCAAGTAGTGTGTAACCCCATCTTCTTCATATCAAGCACGGGTAAAGAGATATTGGCATCTGGCCCACTAACATTCTTATCATTGAGATACTGCTCAATCCAATTAGGGCTGATGGAAACAGGGTCTTTGTTTTGAAAACAAAACCAAAAAAACCCCACAAAACCCCACACAAACAAACATTAGACTAATTCAGCAACTAAAGATATATATGAAGCCTCAAGTATCCACAAAAGGGATGTGAATGAGGAGAAACTGCCTAGGGCATCTGTAAACTCTTTGTGCAAACTTCATATAATGTTACCGTCAAATAACAAATAATATAGCATGTAAGTATCTCTAACACTTATGGAAATTCTACAAAAGAAACTCTTACAGTAAGTGAATTGAAAATGTTAATAGGAAGACTAGTATGCTTTAAGAATGCTAAGGAAGCAATGGAAAGATTGTGAAGTTTCGGGAAAATCTGGATATTGTAAAGTTACTAGTAAATTCTGCCTTGGGTTTGAGTTCAAATGTTTTTGTTCACACAATGTTTAGTGGAAAATAACTTCAGCAAGATGCACCATGGTGACTTCATTATCACATAAGCTACATTAGCCATGGAATCTCTTAACTGTATTACAGAGAAGAGCAATATTATCCATAACATTTGTCCTTGAGCTGTTTGGAAATCAGCTGCTGCTGGAAAATGTTAGCCAAGAAATAAATTTTGTGGAAAGGTGCTGTGTTTGATAAACAAAAATGAAAGAGAATCTTTGCTATAGAACAAATTATATGAACAAAACCTGCCACGAAAGACCACCAAAAAACGATGTCAGAAAGTATGTCAAAAAACCAGATCCTCTAGTGATTTGCAAGTAAGTACTCGATTCAGGCAGAATGGGGCTTACAATCAAGATTTCCTACATCACCGCTAGAGTCCTAAGGAAAGGGCTGGTGTGTGGTGAAATATGTCCCTCTGTGAGGTTTTCCCTCCAAAACTGAAAAGGTTTAAGTTTCTAATGTAGAACGTGAACAACTTTGATATATTAGTTTGAATAAGAGAAATATTTAATCTCTAACTCTATGCTGAAGACCAAATAATTGTTTGCTTTACTCTTGTAAATGTCCAAACAATCTGCAATTATGTGCATTGAAATTAAAACCATGCTGATTCTGATCTGAAGGACTGGAGTGACAGTTCTGTCCAAATATCATCGGTTCTTTAATGCCCTTAAACTGTGACACTTCTGATCAAAGGCTAATCAGAAAGATATTGCAACTGGAAAGCATCCATTTCATCTCATACATGCGATAGGTAAAATTGTACAGCATTAACATGTAGCATGTACAGTATATGTCCATTGTTCCTTAGAATCGATGGTTCCAGATCTGTAGGATCAGCGTTTCTCTCCTATATGTTGTAATGTGGCAGCTGGCTGAAGATTAGTATGTTTGTTTTCACTGTGTGAGTAACAATAAGTGCTATGTATGTATTTAATATTAAAACTTTGTAAGAACTGGCTTGAAAGTAGCAGAAAGTTTTGGGGACTTTGTGCCGTTTCCTGAAATGCACATCTGGTATATGGTTAATGAATATTTTTTGGCTAGAAGCTCTACCTGTGTGAGTTTGCATTAGGAAGCTGTTCTTACAAGTTTAAGTTTTCTCTTTTTTTCCTTGTTTACTTACATTCTCAGTAGTTGCTGTACAGAGGTTTGCTCTTCCACATTATTTGAACAGGCATCCACTAGAATAGGTCTGATGTTATGTGGATCCTAACATCCATCAGTAACCTAATCACTTTGTGAAGAGGTACCAATTTATGTTATGGTATTCTTTTTTTATATACCATCACTTCTGATGGACATCCTTGAATTAGCACTTGTTGAATTCATTAGAGAACTGGTGTTTGCTAAACAGAAGATTTGGTTAATAAATGGCTTCAATTCTTTTCAAGCCTTTTTCAAATATGATTTTCAAGTTTATAAATGTGATTTATTTGCAGATCAGGTAAGCTGACAAAGACTGTCTTTTGCCAAGGAAAAGCACAATACAACAGCAAGGAATGGAATGAGTTGAAAGATGAGACTGAGGTAAAGGACTCCAACATTCAAGTTTTAGACTTGACTAAGCTTTCTTTCCTTTCTTATGACCTAAAAAAAATCTTTTGGCTTTCATTTGTTTTGCAGCTTATTTGGACTATCTTCCTTGCCATTTGATATGACTGAAATTCCAAGGACATTACAGAAGACTTTGCTGGTTTCTAGTCAAGTGACTTGCCAAGAACTTCTCTCTGCTGTTCTCGTTCTACATCAGTAATATCTGGATTAAATTTTGTCAACTACAAAGATGTCCCGATGCAGGTTTCTACCCTGTCTAATGTATACCTCCTTAGCTATCAAAATGATCTGTCCCTTTTTACTTAATGGAAGACGGAAGAGGGATTCATCTTTCTATACAAATCAAGAAACTGGAGTCCTCTGAACTCAATTCCATGTCCTGAAGGCAATGTCTAAAGTAAGAGAGAATGAACTTAGGTAACAAATTTAAATGCCTGAAGGTAACAGCCCATAATACTACTGACTTCAGTAAGAGTTGGGAGTATTAATTAGCATTTGAGGAGTACTTGGGTCTTTGAGAGCTCCATCTGCTATTGAATAACCAAGATAATCAGCAACCACCCTATAGCAAACAAGACCTACTTTCAGAGCACTTGTACTTATCAGGTATTTCCTTTTTCTTGCAGGAAGTACAACTTAAGTCACAACCTGAACTAGATTTACTGCTAAGACTAATGCAACCACATATCAGTTCTGCAGTCACTGTCAATCCACAAAGCACTGTTACAGGGCAAGGTCACTGAGGGCATCACTTTCCTCTGCTTCTTCCTTCTCCCTCTTACACAGTAACTATGGAAAGAAAGACTTCTTGCAAGCATCTCACACAGTCTAGTGAATTTTAAATGACCTGCAGACTACAGTGTTTAAAACTGTTCTAAATGTCCACGAAAAATTTCACTTTACACATGAACATCTAAAGGAATTTTTTTTCCTTGCAGCTTAAGAGCTGTCTGTACAAGGACCATCGGTAAGATGGGATTGTATGCAATGCTGTTGCTGCTAGAAAGCTGAGTCTTGCAGGCTGTCTGAAAGAGTAGTGGTGAGTACAGGAAAACAAAAACCAGTATTTTATAGCTATAGTGAACCTTAAAAGAGAATTATTCCTGTAAGCTAAGCATTTTCTTTAAGGAATAACTGTTGTCTAAAAATGATATGCTAGGCTTCATTCTGCCAGTGGGTGCTTATGGAAAATCCTTTCCAGCTGTTGTCTTTCAGGTCACGAGAGCTGTGGTCCGCTACTGCTGGCAAGGCCATTCCTGATGGCATTGCTTGGGCAATCCAGAGGGTGCCTTTGGAATTTATGGACTCAGGCTTTTGTGCACAGCTGCCCCCACTTTTCAGTAACTATGTATGCATGCTGGAAAGGCTGCAAGAAGAAAGATGGAAGTATGTTTGCTATGTCGCTGTTTTTCCTTATTATCCAGTAAAGGAAGTTGAGGACCCATGCCTGTGCATGTTATCAACAAGGTGCGTGGATTAACTACCGATGAAGACGTTAAGGGTGATAATGCAAATGATCCTATCTATTGACTCTGCTGTATGAGGGTTGATCAACAGTTTACCTGTTCATTTGGCTTTCACGACCAGTAAGTGATTGGAAGCATACAAGTGGTCATTGTTTCTGTGTGCATGTTACAGAGAGCTACTGGAATTATATTTTATGCTGTTTGACTGTTTTTTCCTGTACAGGTCTCCTTACTGCCACACAAAGATGTTTTCTGATACATTTGAGATGGGACTACCCTCTATCAGCTCTGAAGCCAGAGCTAGAAAAACTGAAATAAATAAATAAATAAATACATAGATAAAATAGCTGTCTTGTCCTCTGTGAGTGCATGGAGCTGTTTCTCCCTGACAGTCAGCAGCTGCCTGGGCAGAGATGATAGTGCTAGGTTTGCTTTGTAGTGCTTGATGTGATTTTGTCCAGGCAGTAGGCACATCCTCCCCACTTACTGGTGAGATGCCCTACTGATCTTCTTGAGATCAGTCATGATACCTTAAGAGTTTGCCTGTGTAGAGAAAAATTGAGGGAGAAATGGCAATCACCAAGAGAATGTGACTCTCAGACACAGCTAATATGCCTGGGAGACCAAGGATGAATATCTTCAGAAATGATACGAGCACTTCAGAGCTAAATGTGCAGACATGAGCCAAGAGTGATGTGATGTCTGCACACGATCTTATCTCAATGCTCTTGGAGAGAAAGGGGGATTTTTTTCAGTTGGTGGGAATTTGATACCTAAGTCTCGGGAGTACTTGCTGGAAATTTTACTGTGAGACTTATCTGCTTAGGCATGCATTCAGCAAAAATTATTTTTGTTTGGCGGATTTTGCAGGGGGATTTTATCTGACTAAGGATAGGAGCGGGCTAGGTTCCAAATTTCAAACATTTTTTTTAATGTTGCAACAGATTCACTCTAATTACTACAAAATATAAACAAATTCAAATAACAAAATGTACTTTAAATGAACAGCTGCCTCTCTTGAAGATACCTTATGCCAGTTAGAAAGCATTGCTACTTATCTTATGGACACATAAGACACAAGTAAATCATGTGGCCTTACTACAATACCTTTTTTTTTCTCACCATGGACAGGATTATATTTTGCCTGTGGGCAAAATGTGTAACCTGCTTGCATAAATCAGAAATTAGAAATGGAAACAATTTCCCTTGAGATACAGAATTTCTGGTCAAATATGCAGTCTGTATTCAAGTAATGAAATATAAAGAGTGGTACTACTACTGTGAGTGCAGTAATAGCAACTCTTTTGTATTATTTTTTTCCAGGTGCTTCTGGATTCTCTTTCTTGTTAAAAACATAAATAACTAAAAATAACTAGAGTGTGTGTGTTTGGTTTTCTACACTATAAGAATGAAGAGAGAGAGAATGTTGAGACCCATCCAGCAAACTGCTTTTAGATCCTGAAACTAGGGTTTTGTTCAAGCCATCTCTGCCTCTTCTGAATGAAGCAAAAGGGCTGAAAAGGGCATGGTAAAAAGCAGGTGGGCTAAGAGACAGGCATGAGATGCCACAAAATGTTCTCTCTCCTTTCCTTTGGGAATGGAAATATCTCACTTGTCCGGGCAACCAATGTGACAGAACACCAGATGAGACCAGTGTATGCAAAACTGTTACACACATGAGAACGCTCCAGTTTAAATTCTGTATACTTGAAATTTTAATATACTGGCTAGATGGGCTCCATTTGTCCTTAAATGAGCCTTATAGCCACTAAGTTAGTCAAGGGTCTGGAGAATATCTTACAAAGAAATGCTGGGGGAGATGGGCCTGTTCAGACTCAAGTAGATGTGACTCAAAGGGGACCTAACTAATGTGTATAAATATCTAAAGGGTGGGTGTCAAGAGGATGGAGACAGGATCTTTTCAGTGGTGCCAACCGATAGAACGAGAGGCAATGGGCAGAAACTGATGCACAGGAAGTTTCACCTGAACATGAGGAAGAACTTCTTTACTGTGCAAGTTTCTGCACACTGGAACAGGTTGCCCAGAGAGGTTGTGGAGTCTCCCTCATTGGAGATATTCAAGAATCATCTGTATGTAATCCTGTGCCACATGATCTAGGATGACCTTATGTGGGCAGGGAGGTTGGACCAGATGACCCACTGTGGTCCTTTCCAACCTTACCGATTCTGTGGTTCTGTAAATGCCATGAAACATATGCTGAGAGTGTTATCATTTATAGGAGATTATTTTTTTAATTGAACTAAATATATCCAGAATGCTTGAGTACTCTGTGATGCTTGCAAGTGTTAATGTTTGTATTAAGACACCATATTAGCACATATGCAATTTGTTCCATCCCATCATCAGGACATCCACCCATTTGCCTAGTAACCCTTCTCATATGGGGTACCTGAGCAGCATTTGTATCCTGATCTCATTTCTGCCTGAAAACAGACAAGTATAAGATGTTCATGTTGCAGGTGTTTTTAAAACAAAATCCTGCTCAGGATCCTGATCAGACCTGCTACCTTTCTGGAGATTTACCTCCTTGCAGAAAATAGTGAGCAGCCAGCATGAACTCGTCTGCAGAATGAAAATATCAAGCTGATCAACATTTCCGCATTGCTAGCAAGATAATCCTTCATTTAAGCTGCTTATCTGAAATCAGTTCCATGAATCTGATGGGAGGATTTACTCTAAGTAGTTAATTATGGTATTACTGAACTTCATCCTCTCTCCTTATTCCTTCACTTTAAGAAAAATCATCCAACCATAAAGACTGTAGACTTCAATGAGAAACAAATGAAATATTATCTAGCTGAATACTTACCAAAGCACCTGAAATTATCATTTTCTGCTGTCCTGATCCCACTCTCTTCCCTAGATGCTTACTGTTGTTGGCCTCTGTCAGAGGGAGGACACAGCAGGTTATGTGGATCGTTAGTCTAAGCTCATCTGGTTGTCCTTACAAAGTTGTGGCATTTGGGTTTTTTTTCTTTAACACATTTGGGTTTTTTGTTTGCTTGGGTCTTTGGACTGCTGATTCGGTTTGGGTTTTTTTCTGGTTCAGATCTTTGAGCACTTAGCTGGAGAATTCCTCTGCATCAGGCTAAGCCCTGTCTGTTGTCCTGGCCTGAACTTGGCTGGGAGGGAAGTGCAAAGACAGAATAAAGACATTGACAGATTATTTCTAGGACATGTGAGAGTGTTCTACTCTTCTACCCAAGCTTAAACTGAAGAGAGGAACCGTGGTTAAGGAATTTGTTTTTTAAGATATTTTGTACCAAATTGAGACTTACGAGGAACCTTTAGTATGTTTTGCATTTTTTAGTGCCACGTTTGACCTCTAATGTGATGGTCATAAAGAACTGCAAACACAATTTGTCACATATGAAAGAAAAGTGCCATAATAATATGGGAAATACTTTGGGGTTCATTTCTCATGCACATAATATGTGAAATTATCAAAGAAATGTTTCATTGGTTATTCAGATTTCTCACCCAACTCTAGAAAGATCCTCTTTAGGTTCTGCTTGCACACAAACTTCATTTTCTCTCAGGATGATGTAGGGCAGTGAGATCAACATATTTATCTTGGTGTAGGCACTGAATGAACATCCAGTTCCACAGTGCAAGCAGGTCTGGCTTCAGGTGGGGCTTCTCATGTAGCTTAGCAAAATGTGTATCCCAAAAGACATGTGAGAAGAAGACTTGAATTCAAGTAAAAGGCATTTTCATACCGGAGAAGAGGTAGCCATACGTTTGTTTTACTTAAATAGTTATAAAAGCTTTTGTTCTCCTTGTACAGAGTAGCTAAGCAGTATAGCCCTGGATTTCATGTGGTGCTGCTCTGGCCTCTGGGGAAGCTGTTGGGCGCAGCCTTCTTCGAAAGCTCTCCTGCCCAGAGCTTGGTGTATTGCTCTGTGCAACACAGTCCCTAGAGAAAAAGGAACAAAATGTACTTAATTGTCATTTTGCATGCCTGGAACACTCTCAGAGGGAGAAATGGCTCCTGTTCAACTTCTTCTCCTATTAATTCCTAAAAGAGGCTAAAGTTTGTCCTGGGAAGATTTAAGACTTTGGAGATGTTCTCAAATTGCCTTTCATTAGCTTTACAATGATGGCTTAATTCTGGATGAATCCCAGAAGTTCTGACTAAATCCTCAGGAAGCTGCAGGCTCTAGTATTTCAAAAGCAGAGGCATAAGTAAGTGTTTCATGAAGGCATCTGCTTAGGCATTTTTGTTGGTTTTGTTTTTCTTTTTCTTGCCCTTCTTCCCTCATTCAGGACAGGTGTTACGTTGTTAGCTCTTCCTCATGTAAAATTTTTAGGAGCCTTTTGGTACATAGTCTGAGTTTTCCCAAAT
This sequence comes from Aegotheles bennettii, assembly GCA_013398125.1. Classification (NCBI taxonomy): domain Eukaryota; kingdom Metazoa; phylum Chordata; class Aves; order Caprimulgiformes; family Aegothelidae; genus Aegotheles; species Aegotheles bennettii. Next base: position 486,610 of record VZRW01001980.1, on the reverse strand, counting down.
GTGTACTCATTTGAACCAATCAATGCTTCTGGCTAGTTTCTCCAACAGGCACTCTCCAGGACATGAGGAAATGTTGCAAGAGCTGTGCTCAAACCATGACCATAAGCTGTTTCCTTCTCCCTTCTGGATTTTGACAGTATTTTCTTGACCAGCATGCAGAATAATTGTTACACATCCTAGCCATTTACATCACCATATACACAAGGCCAACTACTGAATTATGACAGATTCAGTATGAAAAATATCTTCACATTTTGTTTTGCATTTAGTTTCTACTGAGATCTGTGCTCAGAGACTTTACCACCCCTGAGGCAGTAGGATCCTACATGCATGACCAGTGGTCTGATGCCCAAAGAAACTCATCAATTCATGGAAACCTATGTGGGATTGGCTTGAGATCCACTTACAGGTTTTTTTAACTTCTATTGGTCCTTGCTACACAGGGTTGTCTTATCACGTTTCATAGCAGTTTTGTAACTTGAGCAACATATCCTGCAAAAAGAATGCGAGGAGAGAAAATTACTTTTCTCCTGCTTTCTTGTAGTAAGAAGTTGTTTCCTAAGGCTATCTACTTAACTGCAGCTGCTGTCTGTGCCTGGAGATACTAGAAGAAATGACATTATGGCTCAGCACAGCAGCTTAATCTCTGGTTTTGATTTCTTCTGTATTCACCACCGGACCCTTTGGGGCTCCTATGCTACCAAGATGGAGTAGATTGTTAAAAGCCCATGCAGTTGCTGCTTTGTTTCTCCTTAACTGTTTTTCATGGTTGGTGGCAGGAAAGTTTCTTGCCACTCCCTTATCTGAGGTTTATGTAATTAATTGATCATAGGCAGTGCTCCCTCTGAACTTGTTCCAGGTTGGCAGAGCTTGGCTGTTCCTGAGTCACTGCCACTCCTGGTGGAATTTTTCCTGACTTCAGATCTATGTGGGCAATTTCCCCCTCCTATGGGAATTTTGAAAAATGTCCCCAAAGAGAATAAGGCTCGCAAAGAGATACTGAAATGGCCCTGTTGTTCAGACACACTCTGAGGTTATGGAGTCTAAAAATACAGACCAGCTCTGACTCCAGGACACCGCATTGAACTTTCTGCTATGTGTATTGTGCTTCACTGGATGAGATATTCACTCTAAGTGCATATTCTAGGTATCTCTGCCTGCTAGGGTCAGTCTGAATCTCCTTAACACAAGTGTTTAAACACATGTTGTCATTTATGCACTGTGTGTATGTTTTTTCTCATGGTCACTGATTTGCTTTCCCACAGGCAAGATCTAAGTGTATCCCCGCTATCCCAGCAAATCATCAAACTAAACCTTTCACTAAGATGCAATGATACCAGAGGTAATATTTCTTGACAGATTTCTTGACTGTACTAGCTTTTTTCCTGGATGCCTCTAGAAACTGAGTAGGTCAGCCCGGGAGAACACTGATAAACAGTCAAAGACTCTGCAAATTGAAAGCTTTTTCTTAGTGGTTACCAACCTGGGGTAAGCAAAAAGCAGAGCATACTGTAAAATAACAAGCAATAAGTCCTTGGAGTTTCTAGAGCATGGCTTACCCTGCTGTGTCTGGTGGACTCACTTCACAGCCAATGTGACAGTGGTGAAACACTGGAACAGGTTGCCCAGAGAGGTGGTAGATGCCCCATCCCTAGAACCATTCAAGGTCAGGTTGGGCAAGGCTCTGAGCAACCTGGTCTAGTTGAAGATGTCCCTGCTCATTGCAGGAGTGTTGGGCTGGATGTCCATTAAAGGTCCCTTCCAACCCAAACCATTCTATGATTCTATGAAAGCAATCCAAAGTAACTGACCTCGACTAAACTACAAAATCACCCTCACCTCAAAAAAAATCACCCAAACTCTGTGTGGTTTGGACAGTGAGGTGCATTTGTCTGAGCGTCCTTCTCAAGTTATCACTGTAGGCCAGGCAGGGTTGCTTGCTGGCAAGAAAGTAGGTAACTCCTCTTTTTTTCCCCCTTGAGTCACTTTGGGAGTCTCTAAGTATTGCTGCACACTCCCCACGGGAGACACCGACAAACATGGGTGTTCACTCTCTTCAGTTCCCCATGAAGAATTTTCCTTCTTCTTCTCCACCAACAGGTGGAGCAGAGACCTCTCGACAGGAACCTTGCATTAAAAATAGTACACTTGCTTGTTTGTCTCCCCAGGAACAAGCCCAAATCTTTATCTCCCTAGCCTTTTCTGCCAGCTTGCTTTTACCACCTCTGTGTCTGTTCTCCTCCACTGGCAAAATGCAAATATACCAGATGGGAACAATTGTAAAGGTCTTTTTTTGCTCTCCTTCTAATAATTCAATGGTTGTAACATAAAATTCAGGGCAACTTTACTAAAAATAGGTAAAAAGAATAAAAAATTGTTTAACCTCTAATGTGTGTATTCCTATATTTTGTGTAGGAAACTTTCCCCCAAACATATGCCTTGATCCTAAATCACCAAAAGCATCTTTATAAATTGTAAAGAGGTTGCACAATATACGCATTCCTAAGAATTAATGTTTAACAAGAGAGTGCCACTACTGAGAAGATATCTGTAAACAGTGCTTGTTTTTATGAGACCTTTTGCATATCTCTGGCAGTGAAGAGTAGATCTCAGTAAAATTTACACTTGGGTAAGTATTTAAAGTTGTTCAACTTTTCTAATGCAGAAGAAAGCCAGATTCCTGCAAAATGCGCATGCGATCTCAGAAATTATTGCAGGAGACTTTTTGTTCACCATTCCTTTATTTGTAGCTTGTTTCCAAGTATCTCAAATAAGGCTGCTACATTTAATTGTATTTTGTCCTGTGCAATTACCTTAAAACAAGCATAGATATTCAGCTGTGAGATTGAGGTTACACTCATGAAAATACATATAAACTTCAGGAAAAGTACAACTAGGTGTATGCACATGGGCACATACTTTGCCTGTGTTTGCTGAGTTCAGCTTGGGCTCCCTGATGCAGGATCAACAACTCCCAAACATTAATTGAGGCAAACGTTCCATTATGGCATCCAAAGATAAACACAGGGATGGAAGGGTGTCAGTATCTTAGTGGGCCAAACAGTTTTAAAATGTATATGTAAAAAAAGCACCTTTTTTCCTCCACAGCTATGGTAGATAGCATTTTGCTTGCCCGTACTTGGACAAGTCACCAGTGGATCGGGGCTGATGGGCTGTGACCTCTAGAAGTTAATATGTTACACAGCACTAACAAAAAGCAGCATCAAGCTAGCAAATGCTGGAATTAGTGCTGACTCCAGGGTGTTTCAAGTCCAAGGGCTTTAAGTGTTCCCGTGTTTCACAGTACTCAGGGTGTGTCGCTGTACTGTCACCACTGCTTGGAGATGTCACTGCACCACCCTCCAACCCTACTCCAAGCTCAACCGGAAACCTATCTGGGAGAGCAAACCGCTTCTCTGTTGCTTAGGGTTTTTTCCCTGTCATTATCAGGATGGCTGTAACCTGGAAGTGGGGACAGGGAGGATGTAAGCCTGCTTGGGTGGAGCAAGGTTTTCCTGCTCGGCAAACCGCCTGCCCCACAGCGTGCCATGCAGAAACAAACAGAGCTGCTCTGTGTGTGAACGGGGAGGGAAAAGAGGGAATAGCTTTGCTGGGGACAGACAGCCAGAAGAGACTGCTTCTTTCATAAACCATGCCAACTTAGATCAGCTTGAAGTGACTATGAAACTGCAGCCTAAATTAAGTTTCATCCCATGTACCCAGCATTATCCATAATTGCTCAGAGCCAAGGAGTCTGATGGAGTCTGGGATGGTGTTTAGTTATTTTAATGTATTGCTCTTTTTTCTTTCTACCATCTCCCTGTTCGCTTCCTTTTCTCACTAATGAAATAGACTACAGTGCCTTAGTATATCCTCAGGCTACCTGTTCTCCATCCTACATACCAGTGGTAGCAGGGATCCTCTGGAAAATGGAGAGTGCAGCTATTCCATTGAAACACTGCTCCTGTTCTTCAGAGGTAATCCTCCTGCCAGGACACGACTGGCAACAACAAGGTCTGGGTTCAAATGGAAGGGAGTTGCTCTGAAAGTGGTGACTTGAGGCCACACCTGGACAACCGGGAAAATTATAGTGAAATAGCTAACTTTTCCTATTGGGAAATGTGAATCAAACAGTTAACAAAGTGTTTTGTTTCATTTTTTTCTAAGAACAAAAACGTGACCAAGTAGATAGAGTGATAGTAGCTGCCTGTCATAGTTATTCTTTAACCATAACAGTTCATAGTCTTTCCTCTAAGTAATTTCTAGGCTAGACCTTTCCCCATCATCTGCAGTAAGTGAAAGCTAAGTTTACTGGGTGATAAACGGCTGTGTGGAGCGATGTTCTGCTCACTGCTCAGCTCCCCACGGCCATGCCTCCAGCTGCTCCCCCTCCGCAGATCCTGGCAGCTCTGCCAAGAACCCCTGCACTCTCAGCCAGCTGCTCCCGACCTGGCACAGCCACATGTGTGACTCCTTGCCACTTGGCTAACAGGCTTCAGAACTTCTCCTGCAGTGCTTTAATGCTGACAACTACCCACAGCCATTATCTGAACTGAACTGCATGACAGACCTTCCAGGAGGCAGAGAAATTGTTTTTTCTGCCTCCTATGCTTATACAGTCATCAGGGCAACATCTTATGACGCCTCCCCAAGCTAGCTAAGCATAATTGCTAACCTTGCACCAGCTGCTGGACATTAGTTATTGCCTCAGGCTGGGATAGCCATTTACCCAGATACGTTTCACAAAGCTGCAAATAAATTACAACGCTAAAAATATTATTGTTACAGCTGCAAACTTTTCCCCAGTTTGTAAACTTCATTTCTCAGCAATCTCTCTCAAGCAGAGTAACACAATGTACAAAAACAATATTCAGGGCATGTCTACTGGGGCTTTCTGTTTGCCTCCCCTTCACCCCACTGAATGGCAAAAGAGCACTTCCCTGGTGGGGCTCTCCTCCCCAGTGGGGTTCAGAGGTGTCTTGGGGGGGATGGGGTGTTCTTTGATTTTTGGGCCCAGTAATCAGGTTCAGGATTCAAAGGGACTGAATTAATGATCATTCTACTGTCTAAGTGGTTTTTCCTTATTTTTTTTTAAACATAGAGTGCCTGGGTGTACAAGAGACAAAAAGGCAAGTCCTTCAGAAGCGGCTGAAACCCTTGTCCCACTCAGGTGACTGCCAATAGGTTTAACCTGGCTGCTTCCACTCAACAAAGCAGCCACCAGCTCAGGAACTCAAAATCTTTTTGCTTAGTTTTGCACCTCTCTCAAGCTCTGATAACAAATCTACCCAGGGTGTCCTTTCAGCTTCCTGCTGCAGCTTTGCTTTTAAGATGGTGTTACCAGGATCTTTCATCATCCACCTCCCCGGAGCATCCTCTTCATGCCCACGCATTTCATTCCCATTTGAAGTAAAAAGTAAAAGCTGTGCAGCTTTGCTTAGAGCATAGCTGGCAATTACAAACACAGATATCATGATTAAAATAAAACCTGTTCTCTTTTCCAGGAGGTGGTGACACCCTACTTGCTTTGCTACCTTGGGGAGTTCACCCCTCCTCCCGGAGCTGCTTATGGGGATGATCAACCCCGTGTCCCCAGGGAACCATGACAGAGGCCTCCCAGTGGAGGGGTGTTGGAAAACAACATTTTAAAGACTAATTCTGCAGTAAGACCTTGGGGAATTTTTGTGGATTTGGTTTTGTTTTGGTTTCCTGCTGATTCCTTTCTTCCCTTTCTCAATCATTAGTCCTCTCCAAGCCTTAATCCAATAATTGAAATGTTATTAAGACTTTCATTGGCCATTTTCTTGTTACACATTGTCACAAGACTGTTGAAGAAATCGTGCTCATAAAATTTTCCTTCCCTGAGTTTCTCACAACCTATTTTTCAATCGTACTGTTGCTTACCAGCCCACTGCAGAACCGCTGATTTTTGTTTTGATTTAAACAAGGGAGGAGTTCCTATCTGTTTGTTTTTTTTTGTTCCACTGTTGGACTCTATTCTGTTTCTCTTGAAAATCCTCCATTTAAGAACAAGGGATCTGAATCTCAGGATTCAGTTACGAGTTGACCTTAAATGCCCTCAGTTTGCCAACGATGAATCCAATATTCTGACTTGCGTGCACTAACACGGATACCCAAATCCTCACTTGGGCACTCAAGAATCACAGAATGGATTGGATTGGAAGCGACCTTAAAGATCATCCAGTTCCAACCCCCCTGCCATGGGCAGAGACACCTCCCACTAGACCAGGTTGCTCAAAGCCCCATCCAACCTGGCCTTGAACACTGCCAGGGAGGGGGCAGCCACAGCTTCTCTGGGCAACCTGTGCCAGTGTCTCACCACCCTCATCATAAATAATTTCTTTCTTATGCCCAATATAAACCTATCCCTTTGTAGTCTAAATCTGTTACCCCTTGTCCTATCACTCCATGCCCTTGTCAAAAGTCCCTCTCCAGCTTTCCTGCAGGCCTCTTCAGGTACTGGAAGGCTGCTATGAGGTCTCCCCGGAGCCTTCTCTTCTCCAGGCTGGATAACCCCAACTCTCTCAGCCTGTCTTCATAGGAGAGTTGTTCCATTCCTCTGATCATTTTCATGGCCCTGCTCTGGACCCAGCCCAGTAGGTTCACGGCTGTCTTGTGTTGGATGCAGTACTCCAGGTGGGATCTCCAGAGAAGCCACAGGCATCTGGAGCTTCCAAGCAAGTTGGTATGCAAAAAACCCCACACCTAAGAAGACAGAACTCCAGAATCATGTATGCATAAATATATGTATTTTACAGTCTATGTTACAACCATTTGAAAACTCAAGGTTTAGCCATACTTAGTCTTAATTCATTAGGAAGGAATGAGGCATTCATAAAGCAGTATGATAGCAAATGTAATTTTCAAGGTCTGTATTAGCCAACAGTTTGGAAATGCAGTTATGATGTATAAATGAACCACATTTTATCATTTTCTAAGGAGCCACCATAAAACTGAAAACAGAGGAGGAAGATATTGTGGAAGTAAACTACATTTGCAGTGACACTCTTGCGAACGTCATTCTTTTCCAAAGGGTTAAAAATGCCACACTTCAAGTTACACAAATATTCTCCTATGCTGTGACATTAGAATCTCACAGAAGGGGAAGGTTATACTTGCACTGGGGTGACCATGCACTGGAGGCCTACCTGTTGCTTAAGGTACGCTGAGAACTTGGCAAAGGTTCAGCTGGGATTGGGCAACCCGATAGAGACAGGTTTCGGTAGCAGCGAGCCGAGGCTGTGATGGGGGAGGGCATGGAAACCTGCAGTTTGTGGCATGCACAAAAATCTGCAGGTGAGATTCCACCACATTCCTGCATCCGGGCAGGATCCAATGTTATCTTCTGCGCCTGCAAGAAAGAGGACGAGCAGAGGGCTGCTCGCACCAAGCCTCCTGAGAAATCTTCACAGAAGCAATGACTTAGGCCAAAGACGTTGCTGCAAGGCTCGTAGCTGGTTACTCTTGTGTACTCCTGCAGGGTCTGACTTGAGCAGACCCTCGCTTCATAACCATTGGGATGGTATGGCACATGATCTGCAGAGTGCACAATTGAAATGGCATTCTCTGGCCTTTCCCTTGGGAGCTGCAAGGAAGCTGCAGACAGTTTTCAAAATACGTTTTAAGTGAAAATCTGCAATGATTTCCACGTGCATTTTGGTTCAGTAGGGCTCACTGAAGTCAACATGGCTTTCCATAGAATCATAGAATAGTTTAGGTTGGAAAGGACCTTTCAAGGTCACCTAGCCCAACCCCCCCTCCAGTAAGCAGGGACAGCTTCAACTAGATCAGGTTGTTCAAAGTCCCATCCAACCTGACCTTGAATGGTTCCAGGGATGGGACATCTACTACCTCTCTGGGCAACCTGTTCCAGTGTCTCACCACCCTCACTGTGAAAAATGTCTTCCTTATATCTATTCTAAATCTGCCCTCTTTTAGTTTGAAATCATTATCCCTTGTCCTGTCACAACAGGCCCTGCTAAAAAGTTTGTCCCCATCTTTCTTATAGGCCCATTTAAAATACTGAAAGGCTGCTGTGAGGTCTCCCCAGAGACTACTTGTCTCCAGGCTGAACAACCCCAACTCTCTCAGCCTGTCTTCACAGAAGAGGTGCTTCAGCCCTGTGATCATCCTCGTGGCCCTCCTCTGGATTCACTCCAACAGCTCCAAGTCTTTCCTGTGCTTTTGTGACACATATTTTAAACACCAGCTAGTGCTGTGAAAGCACCTCCATAGTTATTGCAGGCATTAATCTAATGTATTTTAGAAAGATTTACACTTTCATTGTCATCTTTCATGAAAAGAAAAAAAAACAGGTAAATTTGTGAGTTTCTTGAATATCTCATCAGGTTATGAATAAGTATTAAAATTAAACAGTTGAGGGATTTTTTGCAAGGGCATGTTGTGACAGGACAAAAATAAAGTTTCAAACTGAAAGAGGCTAGATTTAGACTGGATATTAAGAAGTTCTTTCCTGTGAGGGTGGTGAGATGCTGGCACAGGTTGCCCAGAGGGGTTGTGGATGTCCCTTCTCTGGCAGTGTTCAAGGCCAGGTTGGATGGGGCTTTGAGCAACCTGGTCTAGTGGGAGGTGTCCCTGCCCATGGCAGGGGGGTTGGAACCAGATGATCTTTCCCTTCCAACCCAAAATGTTTGATTATTCTATGATGTATTCTTTTAAATCTCTACAAACTCGTGCCTATTTACTAAAGAGATTGTGTTTGGTATTCTAGAGCCTTCATGGCTAGCAAGGCCTTTCTGTGATAATTGCATCATGTGAAAAGACAGGCCTTTGCAGGACTGTTTTCCTCCCTTGTCATCCATCTGTGTTGAGAGAGGAGAAGGTGGAGAAAAGGTGGGGCTCTGGCTCGCCGCCCACTCTTCTGGAAAAGAGAGTTGTGCCAACAGGCTGAGCACCAGCTGCTGCGGGGAGAGGTCTTGCCATGGGGGCAGAGGAAGAACCAAGCTCAGCCTTCTGCACCGCAGTTTGCTTTCTGGGCTGTCCCTGAAGCAATGCAGCAGTGCACCACCCTGCGTAGCAAATTCACAGGAAGCTTTGTAATCTGGTTATTCTAGTCTGCTGCTGCCAATGGTAGGAAATCAATTTTCTTTATTTATAAGTTCCAGGTGCTCCATATTTATTTTTCCAAAGGAACCCTAAGGAGCTACTTTGTATTTTTAATGCCCTGAACCAGAGGTGATTTTCACACTGTACATTTTCTGAATACCTGCAGATGACTCACCTGAAGAAAGGGAGTGCTGTTTCATGTTAATTATGTCATAATTTATACCCCTCCCCTAGACTGAGATTGCAGGGTAAGGAGATCTGGCAAGCCAGGAGAAGACATAGAAATGAAAAGGTTCCAAATGTTCATCAACTACATCATGTCAGATCCAAGGCATTTAAAGCATAAGAGAGATTTTCTACCTTCATATTGTCCTTTAGGGGCCAGTAAACAGCAGGTTCCTGTGAAGGTTCATGTAGCACCAGTATAAGTGGTTGGATAGGATTAAGATGTGATTAACCTCACGTTCAAGGCGAACCTCACATTCAAACAAAACCTCCCATTAATATCAGTAGGCTTTGGATCGGGCCAGTGATGTTCTCCAGGCAATTTCCTGCACCTCTCTTTGCTGGCCAGTTCATCTGATCCCTTCCTTGTTAATTCAAGGAGAGTTTTTCTTGTTTCTAATTATATGTTGTTTGCAGGAACAGGATGAGGAAGATGACCACAACCCTTTCTAAAGAGAGAAGCATTACCGTGTCTTGTTCCAGCGTGGCCACATCTGTACAAAGACACCGTGGTGAACCAACCTGTACTTCATGTCAGCCCAAGTTCTCCTGGATTAGTACCACAGGACATCTCTGGAAGACCTGTGTTGCTCTTCTTTTGCCATAATCAGCTAACACATATTTTCTGGAAAGAGCTAAGCAGCAGAATTGGTCTCAAGGTACATTAGCAAAAATTTTTACTGTTGTGTCACTTATTGGTATCATGGTGTAAAGCTTCTGAAACATATGAAGGCAGAGGTAAGAAATCTTTGCTGGCTTCAGAATGGCGGGTGGTGGAAGCCACGCTCTGCACCAGTGACTGTGTCATGACATGGTGGTGGCTAGATCAAATTTATTGTACATGATGTCAATCCAAATATACTCAGAGAGAATTCCTCATGGTAAGTTATTCCATTATTTATCTCCTCTCATTTGTAACCTGGTTCTGAATTTTACGTAAGACTTTATGTACATCAGTCTTCAGACTTCGTCTGCCTTCTTCAGATGCTTTCCTGACAATAGCATGCATTGACGCTCTATCTTTTGGGGGCACGAGTCTCGTATCAGTACAATTCAGTGATTACAGCAGGCTCATGAGGTCTGCATTTGGGCGTGTAATGAATAAAAGGTAGGCCTTTGGGGGTGGCATGTAGTAATTTAAAAGCACGCAGCTATTCAAGTCCCTGTTCAGTTTATGAAGAATTCTACAGATGATATGTCAAAGAGTTTCATTTTTATTAAGCACTCAAAGAGTATAAGTTAAGTGTAATATCAGTGAGCTTTCATATGCTTGTAAAACTTTGTGTGCTTTAAGGTGTTGCTCAACTAAGGCAACCATGAATTAAGTAACTCAACAGAAATAGCAGCAGTGCCAAGCCAGCTACTTTTCTATTTTTGCATAAGTACATATGTATTTGTCTTTATCTATAGCATATTAATTCTGATTTAAATACAGAATCAAGGCTGGGTTTCATTTATGTTGCTACCAATCGGGATTAACTGCTTTGAATGAAAGGTGCATCAGATGATGGAAGTGTGAAATGAGAATTATATAAATAACTATGGAATTCTACAAAATGTATATTGTTATTTATCTATCTATCACAAAACTTGAAAATGAAACCTTGAGATACCACTACCTTCTAACCATGGGATATTTCTACGTTTCTGTGAAAGACTGTACTGAAAAAAATATTTAAAAGTGGTAGAAATTTTAACCCAGTCTGTGAGCTGAAATATAGTTGTGGACATTGTTAAAAAAGCTTATCATCTCAGACAGTGTTAAATATTTATAGAGAGGACTGTGGGTGGATACAGACTTCTGATTATAGCTTGGCTATATTATATACATGAAAATAGAAATAGCCTTCTTGAAATAGAAACCCTGGTATTGAGTACTCGGTACAGACACAGCTCACTTGAGAATTGTTTTCTAAGGGCGTTTGGTCACTGCAGGGACTAATTTATCTCACGAGTGACTTCAGCAGTGAGTAGCTGAAGCCCCACACCACAGCCAGGGTTTCAAAGCCAGCAGGCACTCCTCACGGCCAGCACTTGCAGCGCCAATTGCGCGTACTGGGAGGAGAGCTGGGTACAAAGCATGGGAGAGGCACAGGCTGGTTGCAATGGTGGAGCCACGTGGTGGTGTGTACGCAGCGTGCTGCACAAGGAAAACTGGGAACGTGCATGTCCATAGCTTACAGGGAGAGAGAGCTTTCTGTTTCCTTCATTGCTGCACTAGACCATGCACGGAGCGTCCCTTCTGCTGTCCCCTTGTCAATCCTGCCCAGCTTTACAAAAGCCTGGCCTGTCCACACCTGACTAACTGGAAAAGCCTCCTGCCAAAGTGAAGTGCTCTGCTATGACTTCTTGCTACTTCTAAATGAACTGTTTCCAAATCCGGAGAAAGTCATTTACGCAGAAGTTTCACTTTGTGCTAGTTCTGCTGGGCTGAGCGGTCCAAGAGCTCGAGTTCTCTTCCACAAAAACACTTAGAGGGCAATTCTAAGCATAGCACAATGTGTTTTTATTACAGAAAGAGGTAAGGATGAAGGGAGTTGTAGTGGCACCAGCATTAGGGAGGCAGTGAGTCGCTTCTCTGAAATGCCGCTTTGACAACCTCAGACTCTCCTTGGCACAGCAAACAAAGAGCAAAATCCTCACAGTGAGGAAGGGCTGTAGCTGGGTCACCCTGACCAGCACGCTGAGCGGGATTGCCCAGCTCAGTACACTGAAGGTGCGTTTACATAAATTAGCTAATGTTTTGATTCAAATTTGGTTTGTAAGCCGGTCAAACTGCCCAAATGTTTTTTTCAGTCATATATTATCACATGGTCTTAAAGAATAATTTTACCTTTTCCCTGGGCAATAGTATTGTCTTCTCTGACACTGTTCTCAGATGAATATGAGTTATGCAACACGAATTTTGGGAAGCATCTTACATTAGCATCTTGCCTAGGAAGGGTCTCACCATGGCTGAGCTTAAGAACATGAGCTCTGACCCAGCGGGTGAGGCCAGTAGTCTGTCCAGGTAAATATCCTTTCATTAATGTCAGTTTAATTGCAGACTAGGCCTGGGGTATCAAATCTTGAGAACAGTTCCTGTAAGAGGAATGGCAGAAGAGACAGGAAATAGAAGGCTATTTGTCCAAAATACATAGAACAAAATGTTAGGGGAAAGCAACAGACTATAAAACTGCTGGGAAAAAAAAAAAACGAAAAGTGGAAGAATAAGCATGTAATCAATACCCAACTGTTAAAACAAAACCCCCAAAGGCCTACAGTTCTTAGATTCAAGACCGTGCCAGCATATTACAGAGACGTATTAGCTTCAGTCCGGGTTATGGTGATGTGTCTACTTTTAGCCACATTTAAAATAAGCCGGTTTTAATTTCCCGATGGCTGCATCATTCACAGAAACTCCTCCCATTCTATTTACAATGCAGTTTTAAACCTATTCCCCACCTCCATTCCCCACTCTAAATGCGTGCTGTGAAATACTGTCTAAGGCAAAAGGACCCCCCCCTTCCAGAGTATTTTTACCTGGTGTGACAGTGCTCGATCTGCCCTGCTGCTCCTGAGCATCATCACTGGGCCAGTGCTGCATCACGTGTCCACTCATCTGCCATGCTGCACCATCCCAGTCTCCAGTTCACCACTTTCCAGACCATGCTGAGGTTTGAAGACAGGAATGAACGGTCAAGCAGGGGTTTTCTCAACACCCTTTTCCATGCAGAAGCTAGGAAAAGTCTCTAGCTTTCTCCATCACACTCCTGATTCCTTTTTCTAGGTGTCTTAAGGCCAAATACTCTCCAGACTCTTCACTGACTTCAGTAAGTTTGGGGAGATAAAAGAAAAAAATCTCTGAAGGGATCTATCTTCCAAAACAGAACAGGTTGAGAGAACAAGACAAAGGATAAGCTTCAGTATTTCTACGTACATGGGAATTAATTACCCAACAGATCAGAAATAATATGAGCTATCTCACCTAAAGCTACATAAACCTGTATCCGTATCCACGTGCTCTTTCAGAAGGCTTGTCATGTTTTTGGATTATTAGTATTTTATTTGGTTCTTTCCTTGGGAGCCTCAATTGGTATCCCAGATATCTTATGCTAAGTCTCTAAAACCACAAAGAAAACTAAAATCTCTGTTCCAAAACCCCCAGGTTGGCCAGGCAGGACCTGTCTTTGCTGTCTTCTGGAATCTGTACAAGTACAGTCTGGTACTGAGCCACAAAGGAGGCTCCTCGGCATGACACAAGATAAGGAAGAGAAAGAACAGGTGAACCAGAAACTTGTCAGCAATTTGCTGACTCTGGGCAGAGCCAAGCACAATATCCTCATTCCCCCTTGAATGCCCCACTTATCAGTCACAGGTGCCTTTCTAAAGCAAATTCAGCCTCTTCCGTGGTATTTGATAATGTTGTGTTAGTCTCTCATGGACCAGTAATGACTTGGTATTTGTTCAAAACTACCCATTGTTTTTATTTGTTATTTTGATGCGTTCTTCTAAAATGGATATCATTTGTTCTGTTATTTCAAGTTCCTAATAAAAACAACAGGACCTGTGGGACTAAATCCCAAAACAACTGTCTGAAGAAGAGTGGCTCTAGAACTCAAGGGAATAATCTGGCAAGCCCCAAAAATCACATTTCCCTTCCCTTATTTTCTTCTTTTTTTTTTCTTTTCTGTGGATTGCAAAAGAAAAGAATTTTGTGAGCTTGGGGCTACACAGCTCCAATTGCTATAATTACATAGCCAGGAATTTTGCAATTGTACAGTAAATCAGCTCTCTTACAGAGACTAATGCTTAAATTGCAATTTCTAGATTGCTTAGAATAGGAAAAGGATTTATGTGGTTAAAAATGTGTGTTTGCTATTAACTAAACCTAACCACATTAACTAACTTCTATATACAATCGTTTCCTGCTATAAATTCAGTTTTGTTGTATTTTGCCTTGGTTTTTAAGCTCAGACCTGGTTTCCAATTATAGGATGGTCCTCAAACACCTAAATCACAGGAAGAGAAATGTGCTAGACTAGAGACAAGGTTTGGTTAACCGGTGCATGTTGGCTAAAGCTGAGCTAATTTTAACTTCTTTTTCTACATTAGAAACAAATTCTTGGCATTAGACTTGTCCTACTAGATTCCTTACGTGTTCAGTTAAGTTTATACTATAAACTCAAATTCCTGAAACACCGCAGGCCAGTTTTAGCAGAACAATGTAGCCTTAAAGGTTTGATTCAGTAATACTATGAGCAGCAAAGGTGAGGAAAGATAGGAATAATGTTTTGAAGGTTATGTAGAGCAGAAACGTGAAATTGCACTGGTGATTAGTGGGTTTTTTTAATTATTTTTAAAGGCATAAACTATTTTAGAGCAAGGATTTTGTCTCTAAATGACTTAATATTAGCAAATATATTGAGGAGGCCATCTAAAGGGAGATGAAGCTATACGGGCAGGAAAGAGTTAAAAAGCCAGTCCTGAGGGGACAGAACATGCTCAATGTCATGGACATTTTTACGAGATTGGCAAACGCTCATGCAGCCCCTCTCCGAACTAATGCCCTTTGCCTAAAAAACGAGCATAGCACCCCGATTGTGGGAATTACAATGCACACTAGAAATGCCCCCTTTGCCCTTTTTTTGAGAGCCAGGCTCAGTGCCAAGGAGCCTGGAGAAAGGCAGATTCCTGTGTCGCATCGCAGAGCGTGCTCCCCGCATTTCACCCAGCTTCTCCATCGGCTACGCGGGAGTGGTCGGTGCTGCTGCTCCTAGCACTCCAGAGGTGTATCAAAATGATGATTTTTGGTAATTATAGGCTTTCGCTCTCTTGCTGTGCTATATAAAAAGAAGCAATCGTAACAAGCAAATGCCAGTTTGCTGTTTCGTGCTTTACTATGACAGCTTTTATATACATACCCCCAGAGCAGTGCTTTGTAGGACTTGGAAGAGATGCTATCAAACAGAAAACAGGTATACAATGCTGTTAGAGAATAACCTAACATGAAATGCTGAAATCACTGGAGAGAGTGAGAGAAACTGAAACAGCAGCAGGACCACAGATGTGTGGAGAAGACAGTGAGGTGGTTGCTTCATAAAATAAGAGCGTAAGGAAGGGGTCAGTAGAAGTTGGAGTGTACCAGTGTGCCAGTGTACTGGCAGGTACAAGAGGCAGGGGTGGGAAAGGGAGAAGCCGGTGGGGTGTAGGATGAACACACCTCCTCCGCTTGGGCATTTCGTGGTTAAGCAGAAGTTACAGCTGAGGCAAGAGAAGCTTGTTCAGGTTCTTGAAATAACCAGTAATAAGCGGTATAGTCTGCTAATGATGAGGAAGTGGCAAGGGTTGGGCGTTTCTGCAGAGGTTTTGTGCCCATGCAGCTTTAGCATCTATTCTAGGATAGGGAGGAGTTCATTTAGATGTAGGAGTAACAAGGGGAGATGAAAAATGACTGAATAGATAATGAACAGAGCTACGAAATCAAGTTCCTGTGATTTAATAGATCACCATTCATTCCTGGAGCTATGTTAACTGACAGTGTGCAGTCTTTGAACCAATCCACTTGCAAAATGAAGTATGTAAAATAGCCTATTTTCATAAGGGGGCAGATTAGGAACACACATGTGGCTCATTACCATGGCATGTGGCTCAGATGACTGGGGTAATTACTGAACTGTGGTGACTCAGTCAACTTCCACTTGTGGTAACAGGGAAATTAGAGATCGATGTTTTGCTTCTGCAAATTTGTATTTTTGTTTCTCTACCTAGAGCTAGGACAGCCAGCTGCCTCCCTCACCCTTAGGCTGTCTGTGTATGCCAGGGACTGAGAGGAGGGAACAGAAAGCTGCATTCTTAACTTTCTGATAAGGAGATGGGAGTTAAGGAAAGAACTCAGGTTGTTAAAGCAAGAGAAGACAAAATTAAGGATGACTACACTACAATAAGTGTTCTGTTACACATTGGGGTAATGCATAGGAACAGGTATTTTGATCACAATGCAATGGCCTTGGTGTCAAACGAAGGTGAGCAGTTACAGTGAGCTTCCATTCATGTCACACAGAAAAGATCAATACATCCTTCTCCTTTCTCTTACTCACAAATTAATCCCATCTCTGAATGTTTCCAAATATTTACAACCTAGCTGGCACAGGAGTTTCTGGCGGACAGCAATGCCACCACTCGCATGCAGCTCCTGACACAGCTCTGCCAAGTCTTATGGGCTGAGGAGGAAACTCCTCCTTTTGGTGCCAGAGAAGTTCATTGCACTTACTCCGGTCCCAGAGCCGGGCAGGACGCTTTCTGACGGGCAGAATGTGCAGAGGTGTGAGCTCAAGCCTGATAGGAGGGAAGGGTTTGGGCAAGGGAGTGACCCTGAACCAGAACCTGTGGGACTTGCCACGGCGGCCGGGTGGAAAGGCAGCCCAGGCACCTCTCCCCCTCCCCTCTAGGCCCTCGCTAGCCTGCTCGCTCCTGTCCCCCGCTCCATTTCGGGTCGTGGTCTGACCTGTCTGCCACCCTCGCACCATGGCGGGTAAAGCAAGGTGAAGCAGACGGAGAGGGCTGGAGGGAGCAGAGCACCTCCTGACATAGCTGAGAGACCGGGTGCCGCACGCCGGGCACAGCCCGGGCAGGCGCAGGGACAGCGGCCGGGCTGCTGCCTCCGCATGCCAGCCCCCAGCCGCTCCCTGCGGGACGCGGGGCGCACTCCCGCAGCGGCACCCGGGGCTCGGCCGTGCCCGGGGGGGGGAGGCTGTGCGTGCGGGGTCCCGCACTGCCCTCCCGCCGCGGG
>VZRW01001980.1:232493-468194 GCA_013398125.1 Aegotheles bennettii | reverse complement strand
AGCCGCCGGTCCCTCGGCCCTACCGCACCGCCGCGGCGGGAAGGGCGGGCGCTGCCAGCCGCGGGTGCCGAAAAATTGCCAGGGGTTGGTGGGGGCCCCCGGTGCCTCCCGCCTTTAGTGACAGGCACAGTGCTTGCATGGCCATCAGCCCTAGTGCAAACCGCGGGTGGGTTTCCACCCCGAATGCGCCGGCACTGAATTTATTAGTCCGTTAATTAAACGGCGAGAGCAGCAGCGCGATGAAGCCCGGAGCGATCTCTTTTGTCGGGGCAGAAGCTGGGAAAGTTTTAAGAGCTGCGTTGTCCGCTTGCTGCAATTTCCTGCTCTACTTCACACCGTCTGCACCGGCTGAGAAAGGCTGTGATTGATTCGGCAGCCTTTTTTTCCCTAAATGTTTATGGCATAATTTCATTTTCCACTAAGTAGAAAACAGCTTTAAAGGCCGTGCTAGTGGGCGGCAGTAGTTCTGTTCGGTTTAATTTCCCGAGTTTCTGTGTTTGGTGGGGATCTCGCAGTGCCTAGCTCGGGAGGTGGAACGGGGAGCGAGGGGTGAAGAAAAGATGCTGGTGCTGGTGCTGCAGTAACGAGACTGTACCTGTGCAATGGTTCTTTGACTTGTAGAGGGTGATGTAACTTGCTGCTCTTTTTGTAAATAAAATGCTTAATTCCTGTTAAAAATGAGCCTGTTTGATCCTGACCTCTTAAGCTAACCTTCCACGAAAAGCAGTGGGGGTAACGTGCCTCCCCTCTCTGTATTTACCATCTGTAATAGTAATGCTGCTTTCTGAAATCCCTGACGAAGAGGAGATCTAGGATGGCAATTACATGTGTGTTCTGAAGAGTAACTGGCATTTCTCAGGTGCAGTGCTGATTAAAAATCTGTCTTGATTCCTTGGTATCCAAAGATTCACCGGGGAGTCTGAACTTGCAGTGTCGTTAGCGCGGCTGGGAGGTGAGTGTGGGAGTCTGAGGGCATTCCTGAACAAACCTCCTGAATCCTATCTAGCCAGTTTCATGCTTGCAAACCTGTCCGTGAGCAGGCTCGGATACCATGTATACGAATAGAAATTACAGTAACTGCAGTAACTGCTCTGGACACTGCTCAAGGAGGTGAATCCAGTGGTCAGGTGAAGGTGTGCTTGCGCTGTTGTATCGCAAAGCGTACAGGTGCTAATCTGCTCCTGCGGAAGCTGGTGACAATGCTGTCGTGTGCACCGATGGGGACTGCTTGTCTGTTTTATCTGAGCTGATTTCAGCCTCGAAATACTGCTTGTTGCCTTTTACTGCAAGGCAGAAGTTCCCAGCCTGGATGTGTCCCTGCTGTTAGCAGCAGGCTTCACCAAATGGTTTGCAATGCCCTGAGCTGCTGACACCTATACTGGAAACGAGCAGGTGTTTGGTTCCTGATGGGGTTCTACTCCCTCAATGAGGAAATCTGCTAGGCCAGGGATGTGTGACAAGAGGACAGCTTTGTCTGCCCTTCCTGGTTCGCATATGAATCTGGACGTGAGCTGTATCTGTGGAGCATGCCCAGGGAGTGCTGGCCTTCAAGGGCATTTGCAGCACAAATACCTTCCTTTCATGGCAGAAGAAGTGCTGTACGCATTTCCAGCTTATTGGTTGGGTTAGCTTGTAGTTATGAAAGCAAGAGCTTAAAATGACCACAACTTCACAATTTTTAACAAAATTTAGGCAGAGCTGTGTTATCTCTAGGTAAATCATTAACAGTAACGTTACAAGTTTCCCTTGTTAAACAGTGAACAAATTTTATGTATCATTTGGTACAGGGTAGAGCAGTTCTGCTGTGTGCTTTATGCTGATAAATCACCTATGTGTGTTTTCATGGCAGGGCTGCTTGAGAATTGCACATTTAAAAGTAAGATACTGTTACTTTTTTGGTCTTGTTTTAAATGGCAAAGAAAACATGCAGTTTGTGTTGGTGTTGCGGGGTTTTTCCCATTTGTCAGTTTCACGCAGAAGTCAGCACCAAGATTTTTATTACTACTAATGGCTAGGCATGAGTTTTGTAAAGCTTCACCAAGTCCATCATGCTTTATTTAGTTAACATTTATTTTAGCTTAGGAAGGAAGGTGAATTTAAGGCAATCAGTAGCAACAGAAATTAAGATTTATGCTTCTGTGGTCATGCAACAGGTTCTAGAAGAGAGAAAAACACTTGTTTAGAACCTACTGCCTTGTCTGCATCTGCCATTGCTTCATTAGCGAGGGCAGAGCTAGGCCTCTCTCTGTGTGTCTTGAATATCTGATTGGTGACTTTTTTGACCATAATATGGCATAATTGACATACATTGGTCATAAGTGGCATAGTGGGCTCAAGCCTAAAATGAAGACTTACAGGATCAGCTGTTTTGCTCTGTTAGGAGCCTTGCACAGTGCAGAGCATCTTCTGCTGTCACTGAAGCATCTCTGTCTCCCACCAAAACCAGCGGTTTGTGGGTCCTTCTCTATGCCTTTATATCTGACCACAGAAAAGCTTCCTTTGGAGTTGTTGGCAAATGTGGGCAAAGCTTCTATGTTAAACTAGATACATGAGTGCTTTCTTCAAGTAGGACCTTTATTTTCTCTGCTTCAGCTTCCTCCCTGTCTCACAAGGACTTATAGTACTAACAAATCCAGGCACACGCTAGCACACCTGGTTTGGAGGGACTTACCTGCTGGATTGAAATGACCCTGGGAAGCTGCAAAGCATCAGTAATGCTTACATGCAGAAAAGCAACCCCCCAGGTACAGAGCAAGTTGCGCATCTCGACTTGTTGGAACCTTTTCCTGTTATTTTGTACCTGCTCCACACAGTTAAGTCGGTTAATTCATGTAACTGCACATCCACCTTAAAAAAAAAGAAAATTTTTTATTATGCTTATGCTTAGTGTATTATCTGTAAACCTTGTCCCGAAAAGCCTGGAAAGAACTGTTATCAGCTGAACATCTACATGAACATCTACTGCTTACGCTGTAGTCTGTCTCACCTTCAGGATTTAGGGTATGCAGAAACAACCATGTAATCAATCTTTAAATCAAAATTGGAAAACTGGATGATTTGGATATGTTTTCCCTGCTTTGTATTTATATGAGATTTCAGTGTAATGTGCAGAGTACTGAATGGCAAAGGGCGATGACTTCAGCTGGAAATGCGGAGTAGCAGTGTGGTACCTGCTTTGGAGATTGCTGCCTTGGCCAGTTGCAAGGCTGACACTCGTGCTTTCGGCATTATCCTCCATGCTGTGTCCCCATGTGTACATGCACCACTCCTGCAGAATTCAGACGGCGTTTATGTGCACACCTGAGACAAGCAGCTTCTCTGTAACACATTTTTCTGGCACGGCAGTCTGCATTAGCCCTATCCTCCCCTCACAAGTAGTTTGGGTCCAAAGTATTTGTTTTTGTGTCGGTGGAGGTATGTCCCATTAAATACAACTTTGGTAGTGGGGACAGAAGAATTGTGCTTGGTATTGCACAAAATGAAACAAGGCGATTTCTACTGTGTTTTGCACCTCTATAGGAATGTAACTGTTGACCTAATATACTGGAAGACATTTGTGTTTTCAGTCATGACTAATACCTCAGGATTGCTGAAGATAAGCAAGCTAATTGTAAGAATAAACTAAATGGTGAGATAAACACAATGCAATTCAGTCCTGACAGCTGTTCTTGCTGAATTCCATTTTCTTGTTTCTCCTATCTTATTTTTCCCTTTTTTTTAACCTTTTTCCTCTCTTTCAGAAATCTATTAGTCTTGTACCAGAGTAGAAGCATGAAATAGATGGCTTTTTAAAATCTCTTCCATTTCTGGGCTGCCTAGAATATTCAGGATTTGTTTTCACTCTACCAGTCTCCCAGTTCTCTCTCATTATTTTCTTTCCCATGGATACCTGTTGTATTTTTTCATCTTGCTCTTTTATGCTGCTCCTGCCACTGGTAGATGAAATTGAGCCTTCTCTTTACTACTGTTACCTGTCGCGTTTGTTCTTCACGTCTTTCCCTTGTAATTCCAGCCTCATTTTTCTGCAGATTTCCCAAACTCCCATAAGTTTACATCTTAATTGAATTGCTTGTCTTTATGAAAGCACTTTACTGCTCTGCAAGATGTAGCACTACGTTGTGATGGGGCAGATTTTACTTACATCAGCCTGTCTGGGCAAGCAGCACCAATTTCCAGGACTGAATTACAGTGAATTTCCAGGATGCTGCACTAGGTAAAAATGGTGTGTGTGTGTGTGTGGGGGTTAGTTAGAATTTACAACACTCTCATGCGTGCACTTTTAGATGATGCTGACCATTAAGGGAAAACAACTTCTTAACTATTTATTTTGAAGTCTGTTCAGTAAATACATGTCTGTTTTGTGTGTAGTTAATCTTGCTAGAGAGGTAGAATATTGCTTTTTGCTGAGTAGTTCAGATCATAGTACAACCATGATTACGGCCAGAATGAAAGGATTTTTTTTTTGCTTTCAAAGGAATGAGAGTTTTCTTGAATATGTGTACATATTCTTAAACATCTATGGTGTTGTAAATATTTGTTAAGACTCCTGTTGTCACAGAGTTGAATTAGCTTAGAAGCATTTTTGAAGGCTTCTTAGCATTATTTTGGGTTAAAGAACCACATGCAGCAGACTCCTGTTGTTTTTTATTTACAGGGGCAAAAGTGTGAACACATTTACGTGACCTGCTCCGAAAGCAGCCAGGAGGCCCGTTGCAGAGTTAGGGAAGTAACTCGCTTCTGAATCGCAATTCAGTGCCATAACAAGTATTCCCCTGTGTCTGGTCTTTAGCTACTACTCCGTTAGCATCAGCAAACACTTGATTTTCTGGCAGCAACTGTGTTCTGCATACTGCAGCTTTTTGTGTTGCCCTGGCATTGTGATTTCCATGAAAATTGACAGCTTTCACACTTTAATGCTTCTTCTAAGAGACTGAGGGGTCTTTAGAAATCTATTTTTCTGGATCAGCTTAAGCCAGCTCCTCCATTAGAATTTGGGAATGGGAAAAGACTTAAAGCCTGTGTTTCCAGCTAAAATTGTGAATTAAGGATCTTTTCAAAGTAGCTGCATTTCCAACTAATGGAAATTATAACCCTTGTTAACATACTAAGCCTCTGAATGTATAGAGTGTTTTCAGTGCCGTTAGTTGCCCCGTGAGCCAGGCTGCTTATTGTTAAATAAGTGATGCTGGGAATAGTATATAGTTGTCATAGTTTCAGCATGAGAGTGTCAGTGATGAGCCAGGGACTTAACCCATGCCAAGGAGTGAGTCACGGAGATTGCGTGGCAGGGCCTCGCGCAGCGTCTCGTACCCGTTTCAGTCCCCTCGCACCAGGAACATTGTCTTTCTGGTTTCATCAATCCCTCAGCTAATGAGCTGCCTAAGATGCTGTGCATTTGTGCAGGGTAGTGGTCGTAATCAGAGAAATGGGAAAGAATATGGATTGAGAGTGCTTTTTCTGTTTATCTTCCTTTGTTCTTATAGCTTCCAGATTGAGATTGTCTATGGGAAAAAAAAATTAATTGCTTACTGCTGACCTTGTAAATTCAACCTGATATTTGCCTGCTAAGCTGGGCTTTATTTGTTCCTTGTGATGTGCTGTATGGAAGAGAGTTGGCAATCTGGCAGTTTCAGTGATGAAATGTGAGTTACAAAGCTTTCTCTGGTAGTTAAAAAATGATGCAACACTGGTATACTTGTTTTGTTATTTATTTAAGGTGGTGAGCATCATTAAAGCAGGTAGGAAAGGTGCAAATCAAATGAGAACTTGGTGCAGGATGGTCCTGAGGCACTTGCAGACATGCCATAGGCAAACTGCGTGTTCTGGTTTGGTTCTGCATTCTCCACTGTCTTATATTTATTAAACGGGGTTGATCTGTGCGTGAGTTACAAGGTTGGTCTGTGAGTTACTTGGCCTCTTTCTGTCTGTGTTACTGTGTCGTGTGCGAAGAGGAACGGCTCAGGAAGGTGTGATGGAGGGTCCCTTGTGAAAGAATCAGCAGCCAGGTAGTTGGGGAGCTTGCTTACAGAAAGCCCACATTCAAGGACCTGCTTGGCACAGGAAGGGCGGGGGTTTAAACCTGCAGTAACTTTTACTACACTGAATTGCCAGGACCAGCCTGGAGTCCTCTGTTTTTCTTCAAGCAAGAAGTTGAATAAAAGCAAGCCTCGCTGTTCCCACAGCTGTTTGTTGTGTTGCAGTCCATGTTTCCATAGCAAGCTCTAGCAGTGACCCAAAGGCTAGAAGAAAATACGGTCTTTCTGAGCTATGCTGGTTTTGTGGTGTTAACAGTGAAAACTTCCTTAATTCAATAAAATAAACAGGTAACACGCAAAGTCATACCGCTGGCATGGAGCTTGAGGGAGAAAATTACATTTTATGTTATCAGTATTCTAAATATAGCCACATTGTGAGGTTCAACAGCAAGTACCAATCCAGAAGTACTTAATCAGAAGTGTTACTTTACTTTTCAGCAGGGGTGACTAACAAGCAGCACGATTCTCTGTTTGCCATACACTGTGTGTTAGGTTTTATTTATATTAGTGCATGCTGATCCAATTGACTATTGCTTATGTTTTGTTGTGAAGTTGAGCCAGAAAGGTAGAGCTCTGCTGTTTTTTTGATAAATGAGAGTTAATGACTTCTGTTTTCTTCTTTTTTGAAGACCACACGTACATGGAGATTTAAAATGGGTAATATTGATGGTTGATGAAATGCTTTCTGAAATTTCAAACACTGTTTTAATAAACATATGTGCTACCATTCATAGTAAGACAATAGAAAACATCTTTATATTACTGCTTTTTTGTTAATAATTTTTCAGCGGTTTAGCTACACTAGACAACAACAAAATTCAAGAGCCTGAGTATAAATGCATTATTGGTGCCTCTGTCTCCCAGGTCTGATGGTCATTTCTGTTAAGGTATGGGTTCCCTTTCCTCTGAAAAGGTAGTTTGTTTGTTTTTTTGGGATGAGACTGGTGGGTTTCTCCTTGGTACTTGCGTTACATGGTGCCAGGAGATGGTGTGATGGTGATGTGAGAGGGATTTTGTCCTCCAAGGCTGCACGAAGATCCCTGTGCTGCAGAGTACATAAGATCCACCAGATGCAGAATCAGTTCGGTCAAAGCCAGCTTCTCGAGGGACACAAAACAAAAGCAGCAAAGAGCTCTGTTTTAGATTATCTACATGACTTTTGTTTCAAAAGCTCATCTCTTCCTTCCTGCCCCACACATTCCTCAGTGGGCATTCTCCTGTGCTTGCCCCAGAGGTTTGATGGGAGCTACGGCAGTGGCTTTCCAGTCTGAAGAGAAAATAAAGTAGTGAATTCTGTTCCAGACCCTTTAAATACTAATATTTCTTTTATTTCTGTTGTGTAGAGTTCTTTTCGGGTGTAATAAGCATTATTATTTTTCCTGCTTTAGCAGGTTCCCAAAAAGATAAAGCTAGAAGTTATTCTATAACAAAGCATATTATTTCATTTCTGTTCTTAATTCTGTGCTGAGATGGCTTTTCTTTCTGCATTTTTCCGTATGCCAGAAAAAAACCACCTAGGTAATTACTTCAGAGGTGGCATGTCTAATCTTACTGTGCACAGGACATGTCTTTTCCCTTCTGTTTTTGTCTGAGAGTGCCACGAGGGGAGTCTCCAAAAATCAATAAATAGTTTCAGCCAAATTGGATGAAAACACTCTTTTCTATGTTTTTCTTTGATCTCTGCTGTGGCAGTGCTTTATTGGTGAATGGCACAGCAATGGTTCTGGGTGTTGATGAGGCAGTTTATCTCTTGGTGCGAGTCCAAATTTCTGTTTCTTTTTAAAATTATTTATTTATTTTGTTTTTGTTTTTTTTTTGGTCACTTCTCATGGTACTTGGTACCAAGCCTACACTTTCATGGATACTGCATAAATTACTCCCGGGTTCCCTGGGGGTATAGCTCATATTTCAGTGTCAGTACAGCTTTCTCTGATCTAACGGGTTCCTGGTGTTGCTCGCAGTTGTTCTGACAAATGCTCTGATCAGTCCCTGCTAGGACAGGACTTTCTCCTTGGGAAGGAGACCAGCCTTTGGCTTCTGCTGTGATTAAAATCTTGGTACTGTGACACCTTCAGGTACTCCAAAGACTGACTCTACCAGTTCACTGAATAACAGCTACAAATAGGTCAGATCATGTTGCTGAACTGCCAGTGTTGTAATTAACACATTTATTTTACTTGCTTTTAATTACCTCTGTTTCTCTGCCAGTGCTGAACTGAAGTCACTTGGTCACCTCTTAGCAGCGCAGAGCAGCATCACATGCTAAATCGCACGCTAAAATAATGTTAGGACATCAGATGTGCTTTTCGAGACATGCAGTCTTTTTACTGTCTTGTTTTATAGCTCCTTAAGGTCTGTTGTCCAGCTTCATTCCCTGGGTAGTGCCTTGTCCAGAGGGGGACAGACTGGGACCATTTTCTGTCCTCAGTGAGTCCCAAAACTTTACCTAGGGAAAATCCTCCAGCACTGGGCTGTGTGTCATAGTGGACTTGCCTAAGGTCAGCCTGGTACGGGGATGCTAGGGAGAAACCAGAGTGTGCCCAGACATAGAATCACAGAATGGTTTGGGTTGGAAGGGACCTTAAAGATCATCCAGTTCCACCCCCCCTGCCATGGGCAGGGACACCTCCCACTAGACCAGGTTGCTCAAAGCCCCATCCAACCTGGCCTTGAACACTGCCAGGGAGGGGGCAGCCACAGCTTCTCTGGGCAACCTGTGCCAGTGTCTTACTACCCCCTTCATAAATAATTTATTTCTTATGCCAGGTCTAAATTGTCCCTCTTTCAGTTTGAAAACATTTCCCGTTGTCCTATCACTACATGCCCTTGCAAAAAGTCTCTCTCCAGTTTTCCTTTAGGCCCAGCCTGTATTTGTGCTTGGGATTGCCCTGACCCATGTGCAAGACCTTGCACTTGGCCTTGTTGAACTTCATGTGGTTTGCATGGGCCCAGCTTTCCAGCCTGTCAAGGTCCCTCTGGCTGGCATCACTTCCCTCCAGCACATCAACCACACTGCACAGCTTGGCATCATCCTCAAACTTCAGAAGGGCTTTTATAAACCAGAAGATATGTTTACTCCTGTGCTTACATGAGTAAGTTGAGGATTGCTATCTTCACATCAAGTCTGTTATTCCTGAATATAATATGTTACTGCAGAATTACTTTCTTCTTCTCAAACCTAGCTTTTTCACTGTGAGACAAACACAGATGTGTCCGTGTGTGATGGATAGAGAGTTTGGGATCAAACTCTAAAAATAAAAAAGAAAGAAAAAAAGACAACAGCTATACCTCACCTTTTACATGGGTAATTACAGAACAGTATTTTAGCTTTAATTCAGAAATTTGTGGATTTTGCAAATTAATGTGTATTTAAGAGGATAAATATGTATACTTCACTTTTAAGTAATAAATTTAATTGGCCTATTTTGTCCCTTCATTTCAAGTCTTATAGATGGTACCAACTTCATAAACCTATCCAGAAGGAGATTACCTAAGCACAGTCCTAGAACTATATGTTGATGATTAAACCATTTCATGACAAAAGTGAAGTTGATTTTCTTCCTAACTTCTGCACAAGTACAGTCAATTAAATTCCCTTTCCAGATCTTGCATGGATTTATAAGGAACAAGAGAATATGCTCCTGAAAGAGCACTTAGTTATTCTGCAACTAATATTTACCCAGTTTTCAGCCTCACAGTTATCAGGAAACTTTATTCTTCTTAAGAACATGGATTGTACTTTTGGTGAGGAAGTTTTCTTTCTGAAGAAGACAAATTGTGAAATTTGGAAATAATCAAATATCAGTGGATGCATGCTGTTATTTTATTTCTTTTCTTTTAGTAATTCTATTTTGCAATTAATAAATACCATCTCAGTGGGTTTTAGCACTTGATGCCAAGATCAAAATACAGGGTCTTCCCTCTCCCAGCTCAGCTGAGTTGTTTCTTTCCATTTTTTTTAAGGTTGATTTTCCTCCAGCCTCCTATAGGCAAACCAGGGACTTAATTTTTTTCTTAGGAGCTTCCTTTTTTTCCCCTTCTTTTTATTTTTTTCTTTTTCTTTCTTTTTTTTTACCTGTCTTTTTTTTTTTTTTGAGGCTGTTAGTGTACAACATGACTAGCAGGGACTGGGTAGACTCCGAGTCTGGTGTTCCCATCGTTTATTGGACTCTGTTGGGCCAAGGAGAGGGAGTCTGCTTGCACTTGCCAGAGGATGAAGACAGGAAAAGTAATGGTTAATTGTTTAATGCAGTATCAGAAATGGGGCTTTGGTCAGCTGCTTTGAAGCAACTTGAATTTATGAATTTAGCACGGAGGGGAGCAGGCATGGCTTCACTCTCATTGCCTTAATATTCAACTTTAGAACCAAAGGTCCCATGGAATTTGGGTTTGCTCTGCTTCACTTGCTGGGCTGAGGTGTGCAAATGCCAGAGCAGCTCGGATGAAATCTGGGTCTGCTCTTGCACCCAACAGGAGGGAGAGGGACCGGCATGGGCTTCCCTCGGGCAGATCGGTGAACCAGTTGTGGGCACACACTGCTCTCGTCTCTTCACTGGGTTTCTGTTTTATATTTTATGTTGCAGTAACAAAAATTGGTTATCCCAGTATAAAGAGGCACATGGGTTTGTGAGTTTAGGTAAAGATAGGTGAGTTCGGTGCCTTATATTCCCCTATATTCTTCAGCTGTGGTTGCTTCTCTTTATTTACATGATGGTAAACTTCAAAGTGCCATCTTTCCACTAGTATTTTACAGCTAAAGACCTCTTGAACGCTAACAATATATTGTTCATACTGGTTAAGGATAAGGAGGTCACTTGTTTCTGTTCTCACTCATTCCTTTTGCAAGACCAGATGGTGCTAATATTGTTTTGAAAAGCTCACAACTTGTCATGCCGTTACTCCAGCCTTATTTAAGAATGCTGCTCCTCTATGTAATTGTTTATTATTGTGTATTCTTAAATTAGCCATAGTTATTTTGGAATGAAATCTCTTTGCATTCAAGTGGTTAAATACCATACTTTCTCCTATTAAAAATGAGATCCAGGTCTACTGGAAAATATTTTACAAATACAAAACTGCCTGAAGTATTAAACCTGTTTATACAGATACTGTGGGTTTCTTGCCATGAAAAGCACCGTAAATTCCCCATGCGGCTTCATTTTCATAAGGAGTTACTTGGAAAGAAATACTGCTTGTGGTGCATTGCCAATTATTTATATACTAATTTGCTACCTGGGAATAATTTCAGATATTTAAACTCAGTTTAGTATTGAAGTGATACAGGGGGAGAAGAGGTCTTAAATTACTTCCTATTTTACAGTTTAGCTTAAATTTACCTGGAAAGAAACTGGCAATGGTGGATTTTTTTTAGGGGGAGAATTAAACTTTTTTAAAAAGTGGTATATGTATGAACAGTTTTCAGTCATTATTTTTTAATGCAGGTTCCCACTTACCTGTATTGTTACAGGACCAACAGCTTTGTGCTGTATATAAAATATTAAGCTGTCTTCACATAAGTAGTCTCTGTGTGCAAAGCTTAGGTGCCAGGTTTGAATATGAGGCCAGGTGCAGTGGCTGGGGACAGAGCAATGTTCTGCCATTATTGCAGGGGACGTGCGCGTCAGCCCCTGGAACAGATCCCCCCTTCCAGTGAACAACCCAAATAGTTGTAAAGGGGAAAGATACTCTCTTGCTTTTCTTTTGTAGGTTATCTTTTGTACTTCGGCCTGTTGATTAATCCTGGAGGTATAATCAGGCCTGTACTGGTCTTTTTTTCCCTGAGCAGATGGTAACGAACATGTCGTTAGCATGGAGACTACGTTTTCCTTCCCAGCTTGGCCAGGGAGGGGTAGGCAGAGTTACTTAGGAAAACATAATGTAGATTCTCAGATTGCAGAGAAGCCCCTCATGCCCTGCTTAGCACCTGGCTATACCTGTGCAACAGTATTCAAATGTTTATAAATTTTTCATAAGCATTGTTTATTTGAAGACAAAACCCCAAATCAGCAACAGGGGTTTTCCTGCATTAAATTGCTTTCACCAAGTATTATTTAAGGTTAAAACCTTAAAACTCCCTGGAGAGACTTTTCTCAATTTCCTATGCTGCTTTTTCCTTTTACCAATGATACCGTCGCCGTGTACAGAAAGAAACACAGTAAATTCAGTGGTATTCAATTGTACTGGAGTGATGCAGTTAAGAGAGTAAAAATGGTATTGTCTTCTAGCAAGCAGATGAGCGTTCTTATAAAACCCAGGGAAGTGAGTGAATTAAAGACTTCATGTTCCTTTGGTGTCTTCTGAAGTGCCTGAGATTTGTTCCATAGTGCTTATCACAGAAAATGACTCAATTCATCAGAATTAAATTATAAAGGCATAGAGGGGTCCACACAGGAGCCGTTTTGGAGGCTGCTTTGGGTGGTGTCAGTGAGCAGTACGTGTGCAACCACTTGGGAGCTGTGCGAGGGACTCTTAGGGTGTAGATACCTCCTGCACAGCTTTACTCCTTGCATACAGGTGCTCTCAGTAGCAAGCCTTTGTACCAGTGGGTAGCACAAGGGAGAATGAGCGCATGGCACTGATCTGTTTTACTGCTCATAGAATGAAATAGATTTTTCTTTGATCCTACTGGTTTGGTTTGCTCTCTCTGCATTTAAATTGTTAGATCGGCATTAAATGTGTGACTGTTCTCGGATTCTTTGAAAATTGCAGCCTATCTCTGAATTAATGTGCTTGTGTTTCACACGGACTTGCAGAAGGAAGATTAAAAGCTGTGTTTGGGCAACGTGTGTTTAGTAACATCACAAATAAATGCTACCATATGGGACCTTGCTTCTGAAACCAGCACGTCCACCATGTCATACAGCTGTGCCGTTCCTTCCAGAATTGTTCTGCAATCTATTTACATAGAGCAAATGTTGAAGTCATGGATAGATTTATGAGGATAATGATCTGACAGACCATGCAAGCTTACAGATTATAGAACTTGCTTTACATGGGGAAACCAAGTGTTCCACAATGAAACTTCCCTTATTTAAGGGGTTGGTACCGTGAATTAGAACAAAATCTGGGAGGTGGCTTGTGTTCCTCAAAATGTGTGTGGAAGGTGAGGGCTGAGGGATATCCATTTTTATGCTGCACAGTAGGGTGCAGCCGTGTTGACATCTGATGCAGACTCAAAATTGCCTGAAATTCTGTATTGGCTTGTATCACTTGTGCTTATGAGACACGCTCAGCATGTTTCTATGCTTTGGCAATGGTGCCTGCAGATTTCACAAGTGGTGGAGTTCGGGTCTTCGTGGTTTTATTAAAATGTCTGTGTCCCGGGGAGCTCAGAGTAAATAGAGCTCACTTGGAGGAAACACTTGGAAAAAATGAAACTGTCCCTTGATAGTGAAGTTTATTCCTCCTGGCCTTCTTTGTTTAATTCTCTCTTGCACGTTTCTAATTTTATGGCATGACAGAAGAGGAGAATCACGTATTGCATTTGTATCTGGAGTAAAGTTATCGCTGCTCGGGGGCTGTGTTATGAAAGGGTTGGACAAAGCTCCCTCTGCCATGGCTTGCTGTCCGACGGCTGCGCTCTGCTCTGTCTCGTGCTCTTTGGCCCTTCCAGGTCTCATCTGCAAACCCCTAGCTCTCGGCAGAGCTGTGACTCCCCAGGTGGGCTTCAGCAGCACCTTGGTGCCTCAAACGGTGCCTTTGCTGCTGACATGGGCTCAGAAAGTCCTGAACCCAGCAGACCCAGGGAGTGCTTGTAAAGGCACAGCTGGCATATGATAAATGAAAGGTTTAGAACTGCACAGCTAATGTAAATCACTTTTCTAGAGCCACTTGCTTTTTTTTCCCCCCAATACCCTTCAGTTCTTTCTGCTGTCTTCTCTCACCAGGGGTTCCTGTGTTGCAAAAGAAAGAGGGGAAAAATGTGTTCAT
This sequence comes from Aegotheles bennettii, assembly GCA_013398125.1. Taxonomy (NCBI): domain Eukaryota; kingdom Metazoa; phylum Chordata; class Aves; order Caprimulgiformes; family Aegothelidae; genus Aegotheles; species Aegotheles bennettii. Next base: position 454,230 of record VZRW01001980.1, on the reverse strand, counting down.
GAAATAACAAGTTAACTTGTGTGGGTATAGTTATAACCATAAAGTTTCACATTATGAGATGTAAATTTTGCAACTGACGTGTTACACGAAATCCTTAAAAACCTTAGGTTTACGCTTAGAAGTAGGATTTAGGTAAGAATAGAATTACTTTTTTTTCCTTGCTTAGTCTGATTCCACCTCTTTTCAAGCTTAGGCAACATGAGTGTATTCTGATACACGCCTTTGTAAGTACGTAAAATTGATAACAAGCCATATGACCTCTGGTTACAAATCTAAATATTGGCATCAATTTATTTATTATGTCTGAGTATGTCTCTGGGCCTAAATCAGTCTGTAATTAATAATGTGCCATATTATAGTTTGCATAAAGAAATGTATTTTAATAGAACAGTATTTCAATGAACACTTAAATGAGAGAACTGAGTAGATGATAATGCAGTGAAAAATGCTTTCCTTTTTAAATCGCATTTAATACTTCATTGCATTAAATTGTTTTTGTTACAAAGTGGCTCAATTTGTGTGCACATATTCAGTAAATGGAGTTGTATTGGTTTAGTACTTCAGTACATTAATTTTTTTTCACCCCACCTCAAAACTTAATAATAATAAAAAGTGAATGTTGTGTAACTTTATGATACCATTATATAAGTTGTGAAGTTAAATTTTAGTAATGCAATTAAATGTAATGTACAAAGAGCAGGGACATTTTCATCTACGAAACTGACTTAGTCTTGAGTGAAAGTTCAGAACTTTTCTTTAGCAGTGGCAGTTTCATTTTCCAGCAAAGCTGAAATTAATGTTTTAATGGCTGAATCCAGTTCTAAAAAAAAACCCAAAACCAACACTTGTGAAAATAAGAGATTTTATACAGCAAAAATACATGGCATATCTTGCCTGTTTTGGTTTTGTAGTGAAGAAATTCTAGTTTAAATAAACTGCAACAAGTTGCCTTTTAAGAGAAAGGGGAGGGGAAAATATGATACTTTTTCCCTCCCTATGTTACCTTGTAATATACAAAGTTTTTTTCCTCTTTCAAATCTTTCCTGAAATGATCAAATCACAAAGACTTCTGTTTTGTGAAGCCTGCTTTTGATTAACTTGATTGAATTTTATTTACCTACTTAATCTGAACCATGCCTCCTCCTTACCGTGTAAAGTCGCTTACTGTTGCTAAATATACCGCTGTATTTTAAAGAAGCAAAGCCGTGCGTGAGTACGATCCATTCAGAGCGGGGTTGTGGGGTAGGGAGGAACCTGCTGGTAACCTGAGAATAAGAGCAGATGCTAAATTAGCAGCTGGATCGTTAGTAACAAGTCCACAAATGTCTGCTGGGAAATGATCTTCTTCGGACGCATGGAGCGTGGGCGTGTGGGTTATTCAGTTTCTAGCATCTAGTTGCTCTTTACTCATGACTCAAAGGAAAGCCATGGAGCCATGAGGATTTTTATTTGTGGAGTGACTGGCAAATTGTTTTCATTTAAAATACAGGCTGCATTTATAAATTGTTATTATTGTGTGGCATTTTTTATTAATGCATGAAATTGGGAAATGACTGCAAGTGCAAGGGGATTGCTGGCAGTGTTTTAGTTACGGAGTGAAGTAAAAAACGCTACAAGACCTGTGGAAAAGCAAATAACATTATAAGGGCATCATTCATAATCCCAGGGTTATGTTCTGTTTCCACCTTTAACATTAATAGGTATTGACCATTGACTGCAGTAAGGAATAGATCTGATCGTAACTGGATGAGACCCTGAAGTGTGACTGAATAATGATGACTAATAAGTGATATATGTTAAGTGGTAGCCAAGCAGGAGAATCCAAATAAAGAAACATCAGCAGGAAAAAAGTAAGAGAGCTGTCAGAAAAGTGCTGTTTCTTTAGGAGACGAAACTTTAATTTGTCTAAGTCTCTTGCTAATACCTGGTTGAAATCTATCCAAATGTTTAGTGTAGCTCGCTGCAGTCTGCTCTTTCGTGCCCTCCAACTACAGCTCACCTTTGCCCACTGCAATACTTATGTATTCAGCTATGATTAGGAATGTCTGTTGAAAACTGGTACATTTCTTTATTCCTTGTGCCAACATTTATTTAAATGCATGCACCTGCAAGTTACCAATTCCCCACACTGAAGAACATGGTGGGTTTGTTGTTTTTTTTTAGCTCATCAATGTGGTGAGCACGATTCAACTTTCTGGTATAAACAGGCACAAAAATGACACAGACAGAAAAATGGCACCTGCATACCATGGCTCTAGTGTATACCAAAAGCTTTGTGATTTCTTTGTTAATCAGGGAAAAAAGCTTTCTTGGGAGGGGAAAGCCTTCCAGTTGACTAGTGTGACTATACCAGTGACAGCCTGGTCGTCGGCAGGTCAACTAAGTGAGTTTGTGGTATTCTGAGATAGTGGCTGTGATTCACAAACTAAAAAAGCAAAACCAAAAAAACCCAACCCATATCAACTCACTCCAAACTCGTTTCTGGACACCCACGCAGCAGTGGTTTAATGTATGAAGGTTCTGTATCCTGTTCATCTGCCCTCTTCTGATATTTCCACTCCAGTGCCAGGAGCTAACTGAAGGTCAAGAGAAATTTAAAGGTTTGGGTCTGGCAGCGAGGTTTTTGGTTAAGATGTCAGGAAAGGCTCTGCAGGTTGTAAGGATGAGTCTGACATGAGCCCCTTTCTAGATGTGAGCCTCTCAGCTATTTCAGAGAGGGATCTCCAGTTCAAGACTTTCCTGTTCTAGAGAGGATGAAGAAGAAACTTTCAAACAACTGTTTTCATTTGAGAATCCTTTTCTGCTAAAGAACCTGGCAACTTGACTAGATCTCCCCTCCTTTTCCCTGAAGAATTAAGCATCTGTGTGAAAGAAAGGGAGTAAGCTGAAGTTAGTGAGTTTCTGTGAGAATGCAGAAGACCAAGATAAAAAAAAACCAAAACAGTTTTGGATTGTGTAGTGGCTATTTATATAAGCCAAAGTACGGAAAAGTATTGAGTTCACATAACTGGTCAGAAAAAGGCAGTGATACTGCTTGGTTTTGGGGGGTTTTTTTGTGTGTATACATACATAACTATCCAGTTTTAATTAACATGTTAATGTCTGTGATAGAACAGTGCGTATGTGTGAAACCCATATAGTGTTAATCAGTTCTGAGTACATGCATGGGAGTAGTTTTATTTTGACAGGGGGAAAAAACAGTTACTCTTTGGTAGCCTTTTTACAAGGGAATGAAGGAGTATGATTCTTTAGTTACCTTTTGGTGAGGAATTGCTTTTCCATCTTTCTACACGTGACTGTAATTTGGGGTTAATGGAAAAACAGAGTAGCTTGGTGTAAATCCTCCAGACAGTACACCCCATTCTGGTGGGGATACAAAGTGTTCTGGTGCATAGCTGATGTCCTGGATGAGACCGCTATCTCTTATGAGGCAAATGGGAAGGAAAAGGGAGAGAACTAGGGAATGTTTGTGATCACCAGGCCAAGAGCAGCAACAAGTTCGGTTTTTTGGGATTTGTTTTGTTTGTTTGTTTGTCTGTGGGTTTTTTTATGCAGTGTAACCCTTTTTAAAAAGAAACTCTTTTTTTCTCCCACACAGCAGTTCACCATGAGCCTTTGTGACTAGCAAAGAAGGTTCTGCAGGGTGACACTAACGCTCAAAGAGCAGTCAGGCTGTTTCTGTGTACAGTTGCACAGGTTATCCAGTTTGCTCTGTATACTGTCATTTTGCAGTATTTTTCTAAATCACAGTCCCATGCAGTTTTATTGAATGTTGCATACTTTCATGCTTTAAGCCAAACCAAATAATCTGCCTTTGCATTATTGTCTATAAAATCCTGTCGTTACTCAAATAAAAAATCAGTACATCAATGAGTATCTGCTGTCTTATTTCTGGCATGTTCGTTTTGAAGCTTTTGGGTAGTGTCTGGTTTGTTTTTTTTTATTTCCAGTGTTTAATGTCAGGTCTAAATATGAGAATGCACTGCATGGTCTTTGCAGGTGAGACTGTCTGTACTATGGTATTTCATTTGACTCTGCGCACTTTCCTGAGGCCAGCATGTCTCCAGTGTTCCATAACATTTCTTGAACAATTATGTTTTCTTCATAAACAGGACCAGATACTCGGGATCAGAGAATTCCTGTTTGGCCAAATTAACTTCATCTTGCTTGTACCAGCATGCATAATTTTCTAGTGCTTCCTGATTTCATGTATGATGTGCAATATCACTGTCATGGGCGATCTGCAAAGCCCTGAGTCACCCCCATGTAATTTTGCAGTATACTGCTGTCCATTGCTTGTATAGGGAAGAAACCAACCGTAAGCTTCATTGTCTCCTCATTTATATTGTTGTAAATCAGAAGTAATCCATTCTACACTGGTGTTTGAGAGACAGCAGTCACTGTTTTTTAAGTGATGTGATTCTTTAATGCAGCATTTTAAATTATATAGTAATTTTAAAAACCACTATTAATGAAGAGAAGTAGTTTCTAATTTATGATAACTAAACATGTCTTTGGGGATTGTGGGAGCTAGTCTGGAAGGTCTGGCTCTTCAGTCTGAGGCTTTGGTCTTCAACCCCAAGCTTGAGTTGTGCAGGAGCCAGTGAGGTCAGTTAAGGAGTCTGCAGAACAGACCTTTTAAGATCACATAGGCATGAGCTTAAACAGCACTTGGGATCAAGCTGTTTACCCAGGTGTATGCATCCATATGCTGTCAAATTTTATATCCTTTGAAATAGTGGTTAAAGCACACTCTTCCTTGAAGTGAAGTCTCTCTGCAGAGTTTCATGCAAAGACCCAAGGGGTGCTTCAGTGCTGCATCTTCTGGAGAGAAGCAGCACAGAAATCACAGCGAATATGTGGTTTAATGCCTCCTTTATCCTTATTCTAGTTCTTGAGCTGCTGCTGAAGCTGAAATACCTCAGGTACAAGTTGGAGCAGCCCCTTGGAAAGGTTTATTTGTACATATAAACATTGTATATACCTATCATTTTTTTCCAGCAAACCTTTTGCATTGGGTTTGCAGTGGGAAATATTTTCCCTTAGCATATGGCCTAGCATATTTTTGTAATACTACTTTGCAAATTAGAATTGCTATGCAAGGGCTAGGCTCAGAAATGGAGTCAGTTCATGTGCCTAGGGCAGGTAAATTCTGCAAACCCAGGTGCAACATTAGATGCCCTAACTGTGTGAACCCAGGTCCTGCACAGAGAGCCTGTTCTTGTACCTGCCTTGCATCTGGCTGGTTGTGGCACAGGTGATACAGTTTTATTACACAGTTCTGGGACTGCAAGGCTAAATTAAAATACAGCAATAATGAGCAAAATTCATTCATCTGCCATTGCCATCAGAAAGGAGGAACAGACTCTTACACTGCATGTCTCTTGGTTTATTTTAATTATAGTATTGTCCTGGACCCTGACCATGCCATAGGCATCTGTAACAGATGAGCAAAGGTGAGGGGTTTTTGGCTGTTGGGAATCGCAGTGGATTTTTCCAACAGATCCAGCTGTTGGGAAATACAGTTTAAGCATTCAGAGAAAATCCTCATGGTTTCTTGTACCTGCCTTGCATCTGGCTGGTAGACTGAAGTAAAAAAAATGGAGGTTTTATGCTACCTCTAAGTTGTTTGAGTTCTGTTGGGGTTTCTGCGGCACACGACAAAAAGCAAGGAGGCCTGACGGGCCTTAGTGAGGAGGAAGGGTGTTAAGAAATGCTCATTAAAAGGTGTCATAAGCCTCTCATTGGTATGGAAGCCTCTGCAGATGTTCCCTCCTTAAAGATGTTTCAGTGGTGTACCCATTTCACTGTGTTTTAACACAGATCCAGTATGATGTAGCATTTCTCCTCCTCCCCTGCTTCCCCCAACACATTTCATACCCTTTCAAGTCTTCCTCGTCCATTGTGTTTCTCCCACTGGCTGCACCTCTCAAACCTCCACCCCGCTTTTCTGCTGAGCCCAGTTTCTGGCACGTCACACCTTGCCGAGTTACTGCTTTGACTCCGTTCCTGTAGAGGAAAACCCATTGATGCAGGCTCCAGACAACTCGGGCGGGTTACGTGCCCCTCTGTGCTCTGCAGGCAGGCATGAAGAGTCTGTGCCCGTGTGCAGGAGTATTCTTGGCCAAAGTGTTTCTGAGCTAACACAGGTATTGCCATGTATAAACCCACTTCAGAGGGGAGGGTGTGAACAGGCTTCGAAAGGAGCAGGGCATAAACAAGGCAGATGCTGTGTGTTCCTGTGGCACCACAGTCCCATGAAAGACCTGCCCAGGGGAGAAGCCGGCTCGTGGAGAAGTTGCTTCATGCTCTGTAAACTGAGGTTTGGCTCTGGGAGAGGATTCTTTTTTTCTTGTTTTTCTTTCTTTTTTTCAGAGGGCAGGTCATTTCCCTTTCACATCCTTGCTGACTGCAGACAGAGGAGCTGTTGTGATTTAGCTACCACAGGTTCATTGATGATCAGCTATGAATATAAATCTAAGTTCAAGAAAAACAAAGCGTGGCTCCAGTCCCGCTAAGGAAATGGTTTCCCTTTCATTGCCCTGGGAAGGGTGAATGAAGGAAGCGTGACACTTCAGCAGTTCAAATTAAGCTGCTGTTTGGAGTGATTTCAGGCAAAACTCTCCCCAGGTAGATCGCGTGGTGTACTGCATCTACCTGAAAATAAAAATACCGCTGTAGAGAAAGTGGCATAAGTGTACGACCTCATATGGGTCATTTCAGAAAAGAAAGGTGGCATAACTGTCTGGATTTTATATTTGAAGAAACGTGTACAGCGATATGCCTGAGATGGTAAGAGAAGGAAGTCTGTCATTCTGCTCTCTCACCCTTTCAGCTTTCAGATTTGTACCGCTCACTGTACGAGTTCCCCAGGCAGGCAGGTGGGTGAGCGGCTAACTTGTAGGTTTATGCTGAAACAGAGTGGTAAGGGCACAAAGGGAGGTGCTCAAAAGCAAGCTGCTGCTTATCTTAACAACTCTTGTGCTTTGTACATCTCAGATCCTCAAAGTGCAGGGGATTTGTGTTTGGCTGGAAAGGGTAGTTGAAAGCAGAGACTTTACAGAGGTGTCATTTGCCGGTCTTGATTTGATCAGCAGTAAAGCACGTGGGTAGTTAGCACAGGAGACCATCCGCTACCACGGAACAGAGGGGATAATTTTTGTCCAGTGTCTCTTGGTGACACTGCTATGTGAAAAGTCAGGGATTTTATTGTTTGCTCTTGAATCTTCTTATGAGAGAACATAAACAAATACTGTTTCATTAACTTTTTAGGCATTTTTTTTTTCAGTTTGAGAAAACAAAATACACGTTTTGTTTCGTGTGACAGCTATTTAGTAATGTATGACACGGATTTGTCTGTCCTTTCTTAATGTCAAGTTTTTGTCATAAAATACAGAAGTACAGATTATCTTGGAGATTATGGCAGCTGGGGACTGTAAACTTTATATAAAGACACAAACTTTGGAAGCATTTTTAAAGTAGTAGTGTTCTATATTTAGTCTGAGATCAGACTGGTAATGGGAGGGAATGTAGAGCTCACTTCTAGGAATTAAATCAGACTAATAGGACCAAGGCTGCTCTGCCTATAGCAGAATATCAGTGGGTTTTCTAGAATAAATTTAGAACTATGTGAAATATAATTAAAACATACTTCAGTAGGATTCCTCTTTGGCTCTCAGTAATAGCTCATCCATTACCACATTGTGATCTGGGAATCCTTGTTTTAGCATATGTTGTTCTTGGGGACTTGCATGTTCTTCACCAGCTACGTGCTTTCTTGGTGAACTTGCAATCCAATAGCTAAAAGAAGTCTGGCTGTTACTATTGAAAAACAAGTGCAGCCTTTTTGAGCTAATACTGCAACATGCCAACGGGATTTTCAAACAGTTTTCAAACTGTGGATCTGATTCAGACTAAATTAATGTTACATTTGAGTGTTTCAGAAAACAATCTGCTCTGCTGCTTTAGCTGGTGAGAATACTATATCTAATATTGGACAGATGTCAGTTCTCTTTAACTTCTATTAGTCCATCTTTCTCTGCTAGTGCTAGATCAGTTTTTTTCTAAGTTCTGTTACATGCAAGGTCTAACAGTAGAATGGGAAAGAGCAGTTTGTTTTAGGGTATCCCTAAGTGCAGAAAGTATTAATGTTCATGTTTTTTTCTATGAACAAGTTGAGTACTCTTAGTTTTGTGTGATAGTAGTTGGCATCAGGTGGAGAGATCTTGAGAAAACATGAATTGTGATGCTGATTGAATTCAGTTCAACCACTAGCGCTGCCAGGATGTCCCACTATCTAGAACAGAACAGAAAATGAGCTAAGGGTATCTAGTGAAGAATTAAACCAGAAATTAGTAAGTTGATGTGAGGAAAAATGACCAAGTACTCCTTCAGGATCTGGATCTAACTGTAGAATAAGTATGACTGATGCAATATTAAGCATTCTTCTTTTGGTGACCACTTTCCACAAAAATACTAATAAACAGTCAGGAAGTCTAATATGCTTAAAGAGTCTTTTTTTAATTCAGCAATTTCTTATTCTCAGAAATATGAAATGGACATGCCCCATGATGCATAATCTCATTATATTGACTGTAAAAAACTTCTTCCGCTTTTCTTTCTTCCTCCAAAATAGGGTACTGTAGAATAGCTATTGTATATGCAACAGCAGCAGATACAGTGGTCTTTTTTTTTTTTTTCTTTTTCACACAATGGCTTACTTGTGGTACTGAAGATTAGCTTTCAGCAGATTACTGAAAAAAAGAACAGGCGCACTGTGGGTATCTGGCAGTACTAGGTTTCTCTGCAGACTCTTCAGCTGGAAAGCACAGCACTTCAGTCTTCGGCTAACTCTGTATCATATATATAGAGTGTCACTTCCACGCGTAAAAAAATAATGAAAAACATAGAAATGAGTTTTTTTAACTGAGGGCCAAGCTGCAGAACAACAGATTTCTTAGAATTAGCTAATGAAAATATCTATGGGAGGTTAGGTTAGAAAAACCCCAACTCTTAATCCCCCCGTGTAGGCAAAGCAGCAAAATCTGGTAGTTCACGCATCAAATTCTTCTGGCAGCCCTGCTGTTGATTTTTAGAGGGAGGGGGCACCTTGCTAACCCACTTCTTTTCTCAATTTCCCTCTTAGAAAAAGAGATGGCTTGCCTACCTATTATTAATGGTACAGATTTTGCTGAAAATGTGAAATGTTACTCCTTATTAGGATACAGGTGATTAATAGTGTAAAGTGTGATGAGATTGACTGGTGTTCAGTAGTATCGTTTAATGTAAAATAACGAACATTTTCCAAAAAAAGGGACATATTTCCTTTTCCTTGTTTCCCAGCTGGATTTAGGCTTTTTCATCCTTTATCAGTTTTTCAGCTTTGCAGTACTCCAGCGTTCTTTTTGAGCATACCTACTTACACACAGTTGACAAGAGAGGATCGATCTGGCAGGGCAAATATCTCTTTCCTTCTCTTTCTGCCTGTGTCTTTCTTTAATTTTTACTGCCTTTGTTGCCATAAATTAATTTTTCCTCTTTTTCCAGTTTGTACAAACACAACTTTCTTTTTGTCCTGATGCCTTCCATCCCGGAGACGTGACTGATGTGCTGCCATCTTGTCCCAGGACACTAGATTTTAGAAGGATAGTATTGCTGTTACTGTATCTCAGGTTTGCTATACAACCAAGAAATGGTCATAAAAAATAAACTACTGATTTCCCATTCTCTAGGCAGTCATAAAACGCTCTAAATACATTTCATACGACTCACATTTTTTAATCATACACATTTTCAGTTTTGTTGCTGTGATGGCAACTGGAAACAGTTTTAAATCTCTATGCCGTGTGCATTGTTTCCTTTAATAATTTTTATATGATTATGCTTATTCACCAGCACTGAGGGACAAGGGCTCCGTATCAGTGTTTTTCCCCTCTCCGTTTCCCTCTCCCAACAGTAACGCAGCCGGTTCCAAAGCTCTGCAGGCGGGAGCGGTGGTGCCCACGGGTCCTTACACAGACACGTACACCCAGGCGGTGCTACTCACCGGGCTACCATGGCGAAGGAGCGGGGAGCCCTGGGGCGGGCAGGAGCAGCAGGAGGGCAGCGGGGGTGCAGGGGCCTCGCTGGCACCGACAGGAACCTCCGTGTCGGGGGCTGCCTTTTGTAAAGCAGTGTGGGGTGTTTGGAGATCCTGAGTGTAGTAGGAGCGTTGTCCTGGAAGTGGGGTCTGTCACCCGGTGTGCAATAAACCAGTCCACACAAAGTGGCGAGATACTCGCGTTAATTCTGCTCCATTGGGACCCCCCCGGAGCCCTGAGTCCTGTTCTGGAGTCCCCAACAAAAGGGGGACATGGAGCTGTTGGAGCGAGTCCAGATCAGGGCCAGGAAGGTGATCAGGGGGCTGGAGCACCTCTCCTGTGAAGGCAGGCTGAGAGAGTTGGAGTTGTTCAGCCTGGAGAAGAGAAGGCTCCAGGGAGACCTCGTAGCAGCCTTCCAGTACCTGAAGGGGCTACAGGAAAGCTGGAGAGGGACTTTTTACAAGGACGTGTGGTGATAGGATGACAGGGAATGGTTTCAAGCTGAAAGAAGTTAGATTTAGATTGGATATCAGAAATAAGTTCTTTCCTGTGAGGGTGGTGAGACACTGGCACAGGTTGCCCAGAGAAGCTGTGGCTGCCCCCTCCCTGGCAGTGTTCAAGGCCAGGGTGGATGGGGCTTTGAGCAACCTGGTCTAGCAGGAGGGGTCCCTGCCCATGGCAGAGAGGTTGGAACTGGATGGTCATTAAGGTCCCTTCCAACCCAAACCATTCAATGATGCTGTGATTCCAGTTCCGTGCAGCAAATGGAGCTGGTGGTACCCCATAGAACTAGCTCATCTTCCTGAAACACGGGGGCTACTTTTGTACACAGCATTATGTAACACTACTTTATCTCTAATGACGTTCTATCACTTGTTTACATGATTGGTTAGCTTAATTCTTGGCTTCCATTTAAAGAGACAGTGCTTGTGAGTTTCACTATGCACGCTCGGAGAGGAGGGCGCTTCTTTTAGTAGGGGTCCTTCTAGCCTGTGCGTGGGTATCGTAGTATGCTAATGGTATGCTAACAGTATGTTAATAAGCTAAGTCCAGTTAGTGTTTTCTACCTCATGCTCAAGGCTATAGACAAGATAAGTTATAGCAGTACTCCTTCTCATCCCTTTTTGGCAGGCCTGTTTCTGAAGGACGGGTTGTTGATTACTAAGGGTGTATTTTTCTTTAATTCTTGCTAGCTTAGTGTTATGTAAGTTCTGGTTTTATTCTGAATGTCTCTTTGCTCTCTCTTAGGTGTTTTTTCCCTTAAATTTTACTTACTTGAATTAATACCTTACATCAAGAGTATCAAAATTTGACTCTCTGTTTTTAAGACAGCCGACTTAATCCGTGTGAGAAGTTAGTACTCCAGTGCTTGCAATCCTTGGTGTACTGGCATGTATCCAGTAGCGAGATCATTGAAAACCTGAAATAAAAATACAGGTGGTTTTTTTGTAGTTTGGGTGGTACACAGAGCGTGTCTGCCACCACCCAGGTGTGTCGCTGCATCGCTCTGCTGTGTTGCTGTACGAGGAACCTGTAGTTGCCTTGCTTCAGCCTTTGGCATTGAAACAGTGTTCCCTGAGTTGGCTTTAGGAAACTGCTGTTTATGCACTTACTTCTCTATGTGTTCGATTTGACTGGGTGCTCGGGTTATTTTATTTTTACGTTCATGAAAGTTTTGTAAGTTTGTTTAATTCAAAGTGGTCTAGCTTGTTTCAATGGTAGACTTTCAAAGTTTGAGTAAAGTGTCGGTTCCAGCTGGCTCCAGTGGCCCCACCACAGAACACAGCTGAGCCCCTCAGCCACGGGTGGGCACCTCGGGGAAAGCCTGGGTCGGAAAGGGCAGAAAAAGCTGTGATGAAGAAGCAGCGCTGTAGGCGGCACCATGGCTGAGCTGGTAATGCCCTGAGGGGACTCCAGCCCTCAGAGGAGACGGATGAGGAGGACGACGGGTGAGGAGGAAGGGGCAGCAGGAGGAGCTGGCTGTGCCCAGCCCTGTGCTGCCATCACCTCACCTGTGGGACCAGCATGAATCCAGCTGGCTGCTGTTGGTCGAGCACTGCCAGGAAGATTCGCCTTTCTAGTCAGATAGGCAGGCCTGCAGACGTGTCCTTTAAATACTCTTCCTCTCCACCACGCCAATTTGTATCAATATCTAGGAAAATACTTGGAACTATGTAGCTGTGTTCAGGCTGCACGTGCCCTTGGCTTTCCTTCAGACTGGCTGAAGTAGAAACTGCAAAGTGGTTGGATTAATTGACTATAGAAGTTACTTGTTAAATAATACCAAATGAAGCCAGAATAGGATTTCTGTTAACATTAGTTGGTTCGTCTTTCAACAGTGAACTTGTTTAAGGACTGACAGAAATTCTCTTTATGTATGTATATGCATAATTAAAATGCAAAAGCGCACTGCTTGTCTACTTGACACCAGTTCCTCATGGGTGTAAGTTTGCTAATTCAAGGGAGAGACTGCTAAGTGAGGTTAAGGTTAGGCTATTTTATTTTTATGAAGGTTTTTTTTCATGCTAGCACTGATTCTTTGGTATGAATATCATAGACAGAGGTTCTTCCCCATGCCCCATCCTTTTCTGCAGCAGAAATAAAAAGCAATGGTATGCTTCATACTATCTTCTCATTAATATAACAAATATAGGAAGTTTTTCCTCTTTTGTCTTTCACTTTCAGATTTCTTCTCTTTTCAGTGCCGTCTACTGCTACCAGCTATGCAGGCTGAGTGTGTGAAGAGGGTGTGTGGAATTACTTTGTAAGCCCAACCCAGATATTTTCAATTGTTCAGAGTCTTGCAAGTTTAAAAATAAGCGGTTAGACTTGTTATGTGACACCGTTCATATATGTTTAATTTAGTTGTCATTTGCCAAGACTATCAACATGCCAGGTATTCAGTGAAAGATTAAACTTTTAATTCATTATTTACTTTGAGAGCAGAAGCAGTGCTGAAATGAAATTCTTACTCTTGTCTTCCTACCTCATCTCTCTGTACCTAATCCCGTGGTCAAGTATGTCTATAATAAAGCATAGGTTGCTTTTAACAGCAGCGTGGTCAGGATAATTGGAACAAGGTTGATGTATTAATAAATCTTTAGATATTGCTGGGGAAATGGGGATGCTTGCAAATAGCATTTTGGCTAATCTCCATATGTGTGCCCATACATGCGTTTATATGTTCGATTAACTCGGGGTGCACTTTGTGTTGTGCTTATGTTAGGAGACATCTGCTTGCAGGCATTCATTTGCTGCCTTATTAAAAACACCAAGAATATGTGATGTTTGATAGCAGGGAACACAGTTATGGACACCCACAGGCCAGGCAAAAGCTTCAGTGTGCTCAGTTACCGAGCCCATGGACCTAGCAGAACAACTGCTCTGTTTAAAACAGCACGTGCCCTTGTGAGGGTTTGTATTGACTGTATGGTCAACAAATAACTCCATGGTGCCTAAGTGCCTCCAGTGTCTCTTTTCCTAGCTCTGAACGTGGGCAGTGATGACACACAGATGATTACGAACCTCTCATGTCTTCTGTTACTACATGGTAATATTTTTGGCATATAATAGCCTACTCAGTCAGGGTGGGAGAAAAAAGTTTGGTCTAAACAGTTTCCTGAACCCATCCATCCTTTGCTGGCTAATCCTGTTCCCTTACACTGTGAGATTGAGTTTAGTCTGCTAGGAGGCGTGGTGTGGCTGCAGTCTGTGTTGGAAGCACCCTTGCTTTGCCAGCAGCATTCGGTGACATCCTTCTATCGAGCAACAAGGAGTGAAAGTCTGCTTTGCTCATGTCTGTGTCAGTAGATGTCTCCACTAATTTCTTTATTTAAAGTACTGTAGAGGAGTATTGTATCAGGAGTTGCATATAAGATACAGCAGTGCTGCACTGAAGTAGCTGAATCTAAATGATTAACGTAGTATTTCATCCTACTTCTCATATATTACTCCTGATGCAGGAGCAGAAACAATGGCAGGTAGCCTGGTAACATTCTTACTACACTCAATACAGCATGTAAATGTGTTAAACCATGACAGAAGGTGGGAAGCATGCCTGTGCTTTTCTCAATTACAGTGTACAGCAGCCATGGGTGTGGGATGCTTTTGTTTCCCTGAAAGGATAGTGCAACAAAAGAGTGTGCCCTTCCCACACTGGTGTGAGTAGCCCATGCTCGTTCAGCACCGTTCTTCTCGAAGGGCAGGGGCTGGGTGAGCTGGCAGGAGTGACTCGGCCAGCATCACTGTCACTTCTTCAGTGCTAGAATTAGACTGGGGACACATGGTTCAGTGGTGGGTGGTGGCCTGTGGGAGGAAGCTTTGTGGTCCTAGCGCCTGTGTCAGTCAAAACTCCTCCCTCCCCCTCCATCCCAGTCTGGTTGTTTATTCCCTGCTTTTCCATCAGGTTCAGCATTCATTCAGCATCTCGGGCAATGAATGGTCCATGGGGCTAAGGCTGGTTGCTGCTTACTGAACTGTTCCAGGAGTGGGTTAATGATTCATTGTAGGCACATGTGTGCAGTTGGTCAGGCAAATGTACTCTGGCAGCCTGAGATAACCAGGTAACCTGCACAGGAGGAAGTTTTCTTTTTCGGTGCTGGTAACAAACAGAAGCCAAAACTTGTGTTTGAGTAATGGAAGCTACCAGTGCCTTTGTTTGGTTCTGCCCATGTATGAGCCACCCAGCAGTGCTGGTCTGGGATCTGTCGTGAGTCTGTGATAGCCCACTGAGTGTAAGATTTTACTTGGTCTGGTGTAGTAAGATAAAGAGGCCTGCCAAAACTTTGAAACAGAGGTCTTGTAATGTGATGGCATTAACTAACCTGACCTCTTGAGAAGTCTACCTTTTGAAGGTAGAATTTTGTGTAAAAAAGCATGTTTTATTTATATAAGCCAGTTTTGGTTTTTTTACTGCAATTTGTACTATAAAAGGGGGTGCGAGAAGGGAAAATGCCTTTGCTGTGGCCTGTGTTCCAAGCATGGCACTCAATGTTATAAGCAAAATCTTATACCAGAGGTTATTTATTACTTTTGCTTCAGGAAGTGGGGAAGGATGGGCATGTTTTTTGGTTTAGTTCCAGCATAGAAGGTCACATTTTTTCTGGAGGATCTGCTGGAAATACTGGAACTCCGTATTACTTGTTGAGGGACCAGCTATGACTTTTGGAAACTTGAAATGCTGTCTTTAAATCTTTCAGCTCCCTTGTCACCATCTGTGCTTCTGTTTTCAGCGTGGAAAACCCTTGGCTCAGCTAGGAAAGCGGGCCCCTTTCACTTTTGTTTGGTAGATTTCACTCTCTGTTTCTCCTACCTTGCTATTCTGTTTGGGTTCAGTTAGTGTTGGGCTCAGCAGAAGAGACCTTGCTCTGTAAGCTGCATCCAGGGTTTTCCTGGCCAGGACAGTCCGATAAACATCAGAGAAGATGCTAGATCTGCTGGTTGAGTGTTCTCTCTTTGGGAAGGACAGTGCCAGCATGTGTCAAGTGAGCAACTGCTAGGCCCTGGCTCAGGGAGTGCTCTCTCTATGCTGGTAATTTCACCAATTATCACTATGCCACCGACCTTCCTGTTGCAGAGGAGGTGACCCAGGAGGTTGTGGTGTGGCAACTCTGACTTTATCTTGCGTCCTCAGATTTCCTTGACCTCTCTGACTGATTTTAGAATCGGAAATGATACAAAGTCACGTGGGTAATGCGTGAAGATAGGCTTGCTTTATCTTTTTATTTTTATTTTTTATTTTTTACAGCAGTTATATTTGATACTTTAATTTTTTGATAAGCTGTAGTAAGAGCATAAGAGAACTGTGCCTTTGCGGATATAGAAAGCAGTTGTTGGGTGTCCAGGGCAGTACCACGCAGTTGCTCTGAGCAACCCAAAGCTTATGTAGGTGCTGTGCTGTCAGTGCTTGGCTTTGCCCTGCTGCTTGAAAGCTGTGTTCAAGCTGGGGGGGACAGCAAGCAGGGCTGTCAACACAGAGATGAAACTGAGCACTACTGCGATTCTGCCAGGCTAAAAACTTGGCTTTCTGCGAGGTCAGTGGCAAAACTCCCACTGACTTCGCCGAGTCCAGGATTTATTTGCTTTGGATTTTATCAGTTGTGAGGGGAAAACTGTAGTTCCAAACTCTCCTCTTTTCATTCAATGTTGCCAGGTGGCAGCTTTCAGATGGGACAAACACCCTTGTTTCAGTATAGTCTGCCAACAGCTTGTGTAGCCATGCAATGACAAATTTTAACGTGATTTTCATGTAAGATGAAGTTTATTTATGATGTTCTTTGCTTGTGTTTTCTTGAAAAAAATGCTTATGTTTTTTTGGGCCATTGTTTTGATTTCAGTTTGATTGACAGAGGGAAAGATAAGTCTAACAGAATAGCTTTTTATAAGTCTCTAGAAAGTTGGTGGCTAGTAGAGAGGAGAGGCCTTGCAACCACCTCACTCAGAGGATAGCTGCAGGATAATGTCCAGAGCTGAAGACAGTCATTAAATGCTCCAGAATGAGGAAAAGCCTCAGTGAGACTTCTCACCTTTTTGATACCAAAATCAGTCCCGACAAGACAAGGGAGCTGAAGGTAGTCGGACATCATTAATATTGCTGTTTCTTTGTTTTTGACAAGGGGACAGAATCGTACTTCTTGGTTAAAAGACTGGCTCTAAATTGTCATGGTTTTTGGTGCTTGCATTTGAGGTTTGTGCACCTCTTGCCATTTCTAGTATAACTGGCACTTCACGTTATAAGGTAGTCTAATATGCCCTGCTTCTTGTGTGGGTTTTGTAGGCTCTGCTGATTTTGCAGCTAGCTCAGGCAAGAAGTCTACACAATTTTGCTGTCAATTCTGTGATGTCCCATCAGTGCTTACAGAGAAGCCTCAAGCATGTTTGCGTTGGGTTACCTCTGAGTAGCATTCAAAGCTCCTGAGTGGTAGATACCTTTGCTCTCTGGGTAATGTTTTCTTGTTTATAACATGCAACACCATTCCTCTGGCTTTCAGTCTGCTGACGGGGATGATGCAGGGCCTTGGTTTTACTCCGTGAAGTCCATAATGGTCCAGACTCTTGTCTGTCTCCTGTGCCCTGAGCCAGTGCCACACATCAGTAAAATGCCCAGAATAATCGTCCCTGATTTGAATGTGTGTGATAAATAGGGAGGGTATTCGGCTGCTTCCTCCCTCATTTGATACTATCTGGGTGTGTTGACATGCCTGATTTATCAAGATTTTATTCATAGTGTGCTCTAGTTTGCTCTGCATGAGGCTGTTAAGTGCTCAGTTGATACTACATCCTTTTTTGTTTTGTGAGATTTGAAATCCATTAAGTACCACATGTGCCTACAGGATACATTGAACAGAATTTTAAATAGAAACTAATTAAACAAATGATCTTTGCTGACATTCAAAAAGCGTTAAAACATTTCTGTTCTTACTCGATAAGTCAAGATCAAACTTCAGAGTCCTACTAATCAGCTGTTTAGTGTTGTATTTTTCTGTATTTGTGATTTTCTTTTTCATTGGACTTTCTGGTTTTATATTAATATAGGTCTCTTAAATCCAGTGTAGAATTGGAGTAGGGTTTATTACTTTGCAATTAAGTTTATTATTTGCTTTTAATAAATTAAAATACTGGAATTTCAATTCAAACAAAGAAGTGCTTGATTCCTGTGTCATTTAGAAAGAACAGAATATCTTAAAAATTATAGCAAAGCACATGTAGTTCTCGTAAGAAATTTTATTAAGCAAATCAGCATCAGGAAAATACATAGAAAATCACCTGAAGCGGTGGGTTTTCCTGGTAAAAGCACATGTGGCAACCCATAAATAGAGGCTCTGACAACCGTTAAGACTGTTGTGTAGAAGTTGGATATTTCTTTCTCTCATTGACATTGTGTATTTGCTTCATTAACCTTTTTTAATATACTGATGTATGTGATTTCTTACTGTGTGATGGCATATGAATCAAGATTGAATTATAAATGCTGGTTAAGAAGATAATTAAGAGAGTAAGGAATGTCCTGACATCTCTGATTCTGTTCTTGGCAAGTGAATGTAAACTGTATCTCACAAAAATACATTGTTAGATCTTTCAGGGGTTTTTTCTAGCTCTGGAGAAGCTTGTCAGCCCTGTGGTTCTGGTGATGGCTTCTTCTGTAGATGAAGAAAGGGGGTCAGTTCATGTCTTCAGTGTTCTAGATTGGGCAATCCAAAGTCAGTAAACTGTGTCTCCTTGTTTATCCTCCAGTGTGTCAGCAGCTCTGGACTTTTGAATACGTAGGAACAGTGGGCATTGGACTTGGATGCAGCTTTCCCCTCGCCGCCCCAAGAAACCTGATGTGAGGTCAGCCGTGACAAGATCACAAGTGCTTTTCCAAGGTCAGGTGAACTTGAGAGCAAGCACAGAGGCCTTCACCTTTCAGGAGAGCTCAGTCCTGCTGGAAAATAAATGTCTTAAGAAATTAACTCTAGGTTTCAGAAAAAGTACAGATACCTTCTGGCCTGCAGCCTGTGAAGTCAAAGACTTAGTTGCTATTGACTAATTTAATTTCCCCCTAGAAATATGTATTTCTAACGTTTTGGGAAGTCCTTTTGGATCTAAGGGGTGCTCTGGAACTGAACTAAGATGCCGCTTTACTCTGGTCCACACCCTTTAACTTTTTGTCTGGGCTCTCTTCTTTGGTAGGTTCTTTTGGGTGTGTAAGTTTTCTGAAGTTTTTTATTTTATTGCCACCATTTGTAGACAGATGGATTAGAACCTTTTTCAAGGCGGTAGGTGGAATGGCATAGGTGTAATGCTGCAAATTCTCCCTCAACTACCATTGCCTGCCTGATTTTGTGGGATCTGTTTATGTAAGGGTGTATGGGTGAAATGAACTTCAGTAGCATACTCCTAGAATATTCTCATTGAATTAGAAATGATGATCTGTCAGCTCACCGTAAAGTGTGTTAAAGTTTGCCATAGTTGTACTTACTTAAGCAGCTGTTCATTCTAAACATAATTCTTCCCCATCTGCACATCAGATGGACACTGCTTTGGGGCTGTTTCTAGTTGAAACTGATACTGGTAAGAATATTATTCTATAGTAATATTAGCGTTTTTTCTCTGAAGGGCCCACCAGCTTGTAAGCATATTGTAAAACTAGAAATTAGCCCACACGGTGAATCACATCAGAATTTCACTAGCTATATATGTTGTTTTTCTCTGATTCTTTCAAAACTATTCCATATTCTTTGTCTCTTGTAAACAGACAATAAAGAAAGCACTTTACTACAATAGGGCCTTAATCTATAGAGTCTTCAGACCTCTAGAGAGTGATTCTCAGTAGGTGTTAGTGAGGTTGAAAAGTCTGTGAGCACAAAAATAGACCCCAGTCTGGGATACATTTGCTCAGTAATACAGGGCAAATGCACCTTGAGGTTGTGTTATAATTGACAGTGCAAGTCACCAAAGACGAGTTTATAAATCACTGTTGCTAGGCAATAAACTTATATTTGTTTATTTAAATAGCCTAATTGAAAGTGATTGTTGGTAAGAGATTAAGAAAGGACAACCACACTGAAATCTGTGCAGCACCTGTAAGTTCAGGGGACGTACCATACAGTGTGAGTATTTCTGAGCTAGCCTCAGCCTTGCGCAATCATATCTTTAGTCATTGACCCCTCTAGAAACTAATTATCTTCTCATTGCTTTCAGACTAATGTAATTATTGAGTGTTAGTAAAACCTATTCCAACTAATAAGTAATCTTTCCAGACCTAAGAGTGTTACTAGAGAGTTCAGCATGGAGTTGTGGCACCAGGCACAGACAGTGAAGTGGGAGCCGTAGTGTCCTCAGAAAAACACAGCTGGTGGGTAGTAAAGTGAGTGTGTTTAAAGGATGTGTTTTCCCACAACATGCAGAGGATGCAATGTCAGCAGTGATTACAGCCTGCTTAGAAATAGTCCTGGCTTTGTTTTCATGCCAGTGTTTTCCCACAGGTGAGCATGGTTAGTAAGAATCCAGTTAGCCAACATGAACCTGACTGTAACTTCATGAATGCTGAGAAATCTCACTATTTGTCTCACCAGCAAATGATACTTTAACCTTGTGGCTTTCACAGTTCACCCATGGGATTTGCCATCTGCAGGGAACTCTGCGTGCAGTGGCTGTCTGCATGGTTGTAGGCTGCTCTCTGCTAAACTGAGCATCCTTAAAACAGCTCAGTGAAGATCCGAGACCACCAAGAACAGAACAGAGCACCCTGGCAGCAGGGCTTGGACATTTTACAGTAAAAGCAACAGTATTCTGGATGTCTCTCTAAGTACGTTTGGGGTGTGAGCGTGGACCCCCTGGATAACGTTTCAGATGAACATGAGCAATGTGATATTTCCCCATTTTCTTTTATTGTTGTTGTTATTTTATTTTTACTTGAAATGGAACGAGACTAATAGCTCAGTACTTGATAAGTGAGGAAAAACAATGTGTGTGTGTGTGGATAATGCGGGAAGAAGTCAAAAATACTGGTAGGAATACAATTGCATGGCTGGTCACTGAATGCTTTGCACTAATTCATTCCAAATTCCACTGCAAATCACTTTAACAGCCATTGCTTGGCAACCTTTTGATTTTGGTCAGTGTGAAACTGGCAGATAGTTTTAGCTCAGATGCTGGTGGCTAAACATTTGCATCCTAAAGCCTGAATATGTATTGCCTTTATCAGTGTCTTGGTTCATCTGAGTCTTTTCCTCTGGCAGATGTCATTGTGAAAAGGGGAAGGTTTCACCATCCCCACCTAGTGTGTTATTTTTCCACTTTTGCTTTTCTAGGCCAATTTTTTTTGAAGGTGAGGCTTAATAACCCAACCTCCAGTATGAATTCTTAGGCAGATTTTGTTTTGATTACATCTCCCAAGCTAAAGAGTTAGCTCCCAAGCTGTTGGTGGATCTCTGACTTACAGTTGTGAACACCACAGTTTAGATCGCAGGAATTTAAAGTTCCAAAATAGAGTAGCTCATCTATGCTTTCTTGCCTTTAACCACAAGAGACTTCTGTTTTAATTTAGCGTGTGTTTCAGCAGATGAGGCAAATAGTTACATAATGTTAGCTGCTCTCCTCTTTCATTCCTCTTCACTGATGTGCAATCTGATGGAGTTGCACGTGATGGCACTAGCTCATAGTGTGGTCTTTGCCACACACTGATCGTGTGGGTGGTATCTCAAAAGTCCTGTGATACAGCTATTAGGCCAGACCTTGCAGTATTTGTTCAGGCACTGTTTTCATTAACTGCAGCAGGCATCTACCCAAATCTTGGGATTTGGCTGCTTTTAAAAGATTTTCTCTGGGGCTTGTGTTTTATTTTCTTTCAGGAACTGATACAGGGAGATCTGTTAGACTCCCTAGTGTAACTGTAGTTAATAGATATAAAAGCATTAGTAGGCTGCAACATTACTCCTCGACCAGTTAAAGCCCACCCCACATACAGCCCTGTCTTTGCTCTTACTCTGAGGGCTCTCCACAGTAGCAGTGGGGTGAATTGCATGGCTTGTGTGCTACTGGAAATCAGGTTAGTGAGCTTATGGCTTCTTCTGGCTCTAAAAACTGACTGTATCATGAAACCAGTCTGTTAACTGCTTCGTACTGGGATCTTGAGGGAATGCCTCAGTGACTGGAAGGAGGACTAGGCTTTTATTGGAAGATAACGCACTCTTAATCAAAAGTGTGGGTGACATAAAAAAAGTGTATTTGAGGATTTCAGCTGTAGGCTAACAAATCATTTGGTGTTCCTGCCAGAGGATGAGCACTTGATAATTGAGCTACATGGCAGCAGTGCAGGAGTCTGAGTCTCAGCCAGATGGAAGCGGGTTTTTTCTTGTTTGGTAGTTGTGCGCTGCTTCACAAGCAGCAAAGCAGCCAGGTCTCTGGTGTGTGTTGGGACACATCTCAGCTTCTCATGAAATAGGTCAGATCTAGGGAGATGTCGCTAGTAGCAAATTTTATAAAAATGAGCTTATTCACTTGTACATCTGAGACAGGGAAACTGCAGAGCAGTGCTTTTTAATGACTGGTTAAGTTTGTTGAAGATTTGAAATCGGGGATCTAACATTAGGAACTACTTCCATTATACTGTGTCATCTCACCTTGACTTTTGTTTATTTTTCTTCAATTTCACCTTTGGGCACGCATAGTCATGTACTTCCATTGCTGCTTCCTCTTCTACACATGCTCTCATTCAGTTTGCCTCTGGTCTGTCTTTTTTTTTCTTCTGGCATTAAAATTTATTTTTAAAATGCATAAAGCTGTAGGGTTTCTCATCAGTGGAATCAAATGGAATATCAAAAATACAATTAAATAACTTTCATTTCTTTGCCAAAAACAAATTATTTTTTCTTGTCTGTTTTGGGTGACTTTATCATACCCACAAGGGAATCATTTTCATCATGCCTGTCAGTATGCTCCTGCCTTAGAAATTGAATAATCTTTTAAAAGTAATATGAAATTCAAATAAATGTCTGAAAAGAGAAAAGCAGAAAATAATTATATACTGTAACAGACACGAAATTCAGAGTAAAGACAGTTTAAAAAAAATAATAATCTTAGTCAAAAAAATAAAGTAACATAGGGAACCATAATTTTAACCTGAGCCATATCAACATGGGAGTGATCCATTTCATTAGATCTTAGCATCTGCTGAGGATTTCAGCTGTTCAGCAAGTGTAATATTTTTGTAATATTGTAAGTGTTAGGAAATGTTGTAAGATAATACTAGAAACAAGTTACTATAAGAGTAATATATTTCAGACCTGTTACTTGCTTACACTTTTCAATGTCTCACACGTAGTGAGTTACCTATGTTGCTCATACTTACAGTGAATCAGCATATTCTGCCTGTGATAGACTAAGTAAACTTGAGAATGTTCTTTTATTTTTTTTTATTCTCTCCACCTCCCCAACCCAAATAAAGAGCAAACAAAAACCTCAGTTTGATTGGTTAATTCAAGTGTTACAGATAGCAAAGTGGAATGGATTTCTCGTTATGGTGTTGGGCTGTTGGGATGAACTCCTGCCTTTGTAGCAGTTGTGGACATTATCGTGCCCTCCTGGTTTCTGTTCTCCATCTCTGTGGGATTTGTTTAACTTTTGTTTTCCATTTTCAAAATTTTTGAGGTGGCTTTATGTTGGTGCTACTCTGTTTGTATTTCCTTTACATTTGTGTTGCATTGTGATTTTTCTGAGCTGCTGCATCTAG
Source organism: Aegotheles bennettii (assembly GCA_013398125.1). NCBI lineage: Eukaryota > Metazoa > Chordata > Aves > Caprimulgiformes > Aegothelidae > Aegotheles > Aegotheles bennettii. Next base: position 430,938 of record VZRW01001980.1, on the reverse strand, counting down.
AAGTTGAAAGGATTTTACTTATAAAGAGGGAACTTGGCACACTGATAATTCTGATATAGTGGGTGTCTTTTTCCCAGCCTGTGATCTGATTTTTTTTTTTGCTTTGCCATGAGCAACAAAGAGTGAAAAAGAAATGCTCTCTGAAGGATACCTGCTTTGTAGGCTAGATCACTAGGCAGACATGACTTCTACCATGCTGTCTGTGTCTTGATAGTTTAGAGTATGAGGTGTGCCCCAGGGCTGGATTTCTAGCTTTGCTGTGAGAGTTGCCAGAGAGGGAGAGAGAGTGAGTGAGTGAAGATACTCATCTGCTTTTTTTTCTCAAACAACAGCGTGCACAGATTTTCCCTCCAAAGACTGTAGGAGCGCAATCACCTGAAAGTTGAGAGCATTTACTTCATTTTCTCCTGTTTTCAACTCAAGGGACACACTGCATTTGTGTACTGTGCTCATCTCTGAGCACTCTCATGTTGGTTTATTCCTCCTGATTATGAGATGGGGTGTACGCTAATGTCATGGAGAAACCCTCTGCAACTCTTCCAGCCTTGTGCATGGACAAGATTGCAAATTGACTTGACTGGGTTGGAGGTCCTGTGCTAGTTGTTTGCTATATAAAAAATGAATGTTGCCCGTAGTTCTGCTGTGTTGGGGGCTGGTTACTTTCTGTTTCAGTTTGGGTTTGTTTGGTTGTTTTAGACTAATGGTTAGAGAGAGAACTGGCATAGGAAGGATGAGATTCTACAAACTGGTATAGTATGGAGAGCTTGCCAAACTCCTGCTGATATCCATGGGATAAAGTCTGCCCAGAACCTGTTAAGTTGCCTTTACCTGACAGGGCAGAGAGGGTTCCAGATTTTTTTGAGCATGATGGAAATGTGTAGCATCACTTTTGTTTTGTTTGGTCGTGTTTTATTTTTTGGTGTTAGACCTCATCTGAAGAAAGACAATCTCTGCACAGCATGGCCATGAGGGTAGAAGTGCCAGGACCCCCTCTCAAGACCACTTCTGTTTGAAATAGAGATTGTGATTTTTCAGCATGAGATTATAAAGTCCAGGTTGCATCCTATTGCTTGGTAGTTACATATTAATAAAATATAGGTACAAAGGGCTTGTGTTACCTTGTCTTGAAGTTCTTAATCTGGTGAAACTTTTCTTTGTTTCTGTTGCGTATGTTCTACATGCTGTACTACAGAAATGCTGGTCTTGTTGGATGGTTTGCTTGTTGTTCTTCTGTTTTGGGAAGCCTGATGCTGTTGCTGAGATCAGTGCTGGTAGGTTATTTCTGTGTTTTCCCTGATTATTTCATGCCTATATGGATTTTTTTCAGCTTACAGTAAAGTGAGATGAACTATTCCAAGCCTTGGTAAAAGGCACTGTACATCTGTGTATTAGAATCAGCTGCTTGTTTTCACTCTGTCTCCTTATCAAGGGCTGGATCGAAGCATTTCTCTAACCATGAAGGAATCATAGGTTTGAAGCATTCCCGCTTGCAGCTTCATCCACAGACTAGTAGCAGGTAGGAGGGCTTAACAGGTATCTTAGTACAGAGCACCGTGAAAGATGTCTGTGGGAAAAAAAAATCTCTTGAGCTAAATTTAGTTTGAATTTAGCTAAATTCAATACTGAAAATACTAAAGAAAGGTATGCAACTTTTTTATAGTGTATTGTGTTTATAGAGTGGAAAGTACCTGTGCTTAAAACAGGCTTTTAAATCACACACTTTCCCCATGCATTGTTTTAGTGGGGGAACAAAAAGGCTTTTATTATGGAGTGCTTTTGTATTGTCCTTTATTGCCATTGTACCTCTGACAGAGAAAGCTGAATTCTTTTTCTGACTCGGATTCAACAGTGTTAAGAGGATTCTCAGCACCTTCTGACTGCAGTTGCTGGAGCCCGTCAGAAAGAGCTGCTTGTGCAGATGCAAGGTAGAGCTAGAGCTGTGGATTCCAGGCTGTGGTTCATGGAGCTACTTCCTACTGCTGAGATGTTTCAGAAAGTTGGCTAGGAAATGCAGATCTGTGACATGTATAGCTCTACAAATGTGAACATTAAAGGGATCTGCTTCCACTGAAGTAGTTTGAAATCTGTTGTTTGGAAAATGTTGACATCCAGGCATTTAAAGCAGTTGCAGTGTTTCAAGAGAATTTGTAGTCGCTATTGTGGAAAAGTTCACGTGAGGTGACCTGAACTGTTGCTAGGTTAGTGAGACCGTAGTGGGAATGTTTTCCCTTTTCCTTTCCCTGATGTCCCTGAAGGACACAGACCTGCACTGTCCTTTCTGCACAAAAGAAAAGGAGGATTGTAGTGTTTAAAAGGCCCTGGCATTGTAATGCCAAAAAGAATATGTATTGTTATGTATTACGTGGAGGTAAAGTGAACATTGCTGGTCAGTGCATAGCTTTTGATGGGATGATGGCTGATTCCTTGACGCACCCCTGGCCCCCAGCCCCAAGCAATGTTGTGCAAGGTCTATAACTGCAGAACTGGCGGTGAAGAGCACTGTCCTGGTTTGGCTGGGACCCAATTCTAAAATAATGTTTCTGTTCAGAGAAACTGTAGTTTCGAGAGACTGCAGAGTCCAGTTCTGTGAGAACGAAAGAGATCAGGTGCTCTGGTGTGCAGTTTCTGTAGTGACCGAGGTCGAGGGTGGTTTTGAGCCATGCAGGTGCAGTGGGCCAGGAGGGGCAGAGCCCAGGGCAGCTGACCCAAGGTGGCCAACCAAAGTATTCCATACCATAAACGTCACCTTCACCGTAAATTGAGAAGTCGTGATGTTCTGGGGGGCTTCTACCATGGCTGCCTTCCCGAGAGGGTCCTGCCTGACTCACCAGTCATCCCATGCCTGAGGCCGCTCCTCCGCTTGCTGAGATCCCCACTGGAGCTGTCTGTCGTGCTCACAGTGTTGGCGCTCAGCCCTCACTGTTAGAAGCACTCAACTCACAACTGCTATCTAGGCTGAGTATAACTTTGTATCTTGTATTAGCATTGGGGTTAATATTAGATCATTACTGTTATTCTATTAAATCTGGTTTCATTTCAACCCACGGGTCTCCTTTCCTTTCCCGACTCCCCCTCCTGGGTGGGACTGGGTGATAGAGCAACTCTCTAGCCCACAACAAGTACTTACAAAGTGACCAAATTAAAATCACACTCCCATTTCAGAGCTTAATACCAATAGATCGGTATTAAGGTGTCTGACCTTGTTTATCTGTTCCTTCAGAAAACCAGATGCACCTTTATGTTATTGCTAGGGAACAAATATGTGTGTAGCATACTCCAGATTTACTTACAGATCCTTCATCAGCTTCAAAACTCAGTCATTCTTCACTTCTCCCTTCAAGTTTCAAGTCTTCTGTTTCAGCTGGCTTCAGTTTCATGTTTATGTTATTACCATTGCTTTTTTTCCTCTATCTTTGTTCGCTGTGAGATGTGGAATTTACAAGCCTAGGTTAATCGTAATTTAAAAATCTAGTTCTGCCAGACTCTGGAGACTTGCCTGCTTCTTTTCTTCCCACCTACTGTGGTACTTTGTATTGGAGATTGTGCCCCACATTACACGACAAGCTTCAAAAACAACAAAGAAAAGCTTAAGAAACAAGTTAATGATGTGAATGTGAATCTCTGTAGCTACTTATATTGATGCAGTTGATGTTATGAAAGGCAAGAATTATATCATTTGTAAACTGATCTGAAGTCCTTAAACGTTGCACCACATGATTGCAAAGCTACGTTGACATGATATAGATTTATGCAAAACTCCTATGTCTCTCACCACCTGCTTGCAAATAACAACTGTAGCCAAATGTAAAGGGATCTGAGCAGAAGATGAACTTAAGCTTCTTTTTTTTCCTTTTATAGACAAGTAAATAAACGAAGAGTTTGGTTCATGGGCATATAGAAAGTCAAGATAGTTTCATAGAGCTATAGAATGGTTTGGGTTGGAAGGGACCTTAAAGATCATCTAGTTCCAACCCCCCTGCCATGGGCGGGGACACCTCCCGCTAGACCAGGGTGCTCAAAGCCCCATCCAGCCTGGCCTTCAACACTGCCAGGGAGGAGGCAGCCACAACTTTCCTGGACAACCTGTTCCAGTGTCTCACCACCCTCACAGGGAAGAATTTCTTCCTAATATCCAATCTAAATTGACCCTCTTTCAGTTTGAAACAGTTCCCTCTTCTCCTACCACTACATGCCCTCATAAAAAGTCCCTCTCCCACTTTCCTGTAGCCCCTTCAGGTAGTGGAAGGCTGCTATGAGCTCTCCCTGGAGCCTTCTCCAGGCTGAACAACCCCAACTCTCCCAGCCTGTCTTCACAGGAGAGGTGCTCCAGCCCTTTGATCATCTTCGTGGCTCTCTTCTGGACTCCAAAAGGTTCATGTCCTTATTGTTCGACAAACAATAAAGCCTTGAACTTTTTATCATCACTTCCGTGGGGAGGAGCGTGGGAGCTGTAAATTGCTGACTGATGACTACGTGATTAATTGGGTGTATATAGGATAAAAAGTGAATGTTCAGGGAAAATTGCCCATGGGAGAGAAATTGCTGCATGCTGGTAAATATGGCAGTAGCCCTCCCTGCATATTTGTCGAGAGTGCTATTTGTTATGCACACAGAAAATGAACAGAAGCATACTTCCACTAATTTTACAGTATCCTGCTGAGGTCTCGCTGAAATGTGCATTTTCAGGGCAGTGTGGTGATTTTTTGCAAGTTAAGACATGTCATAGAAATTGTCGGTCAAATGGAAATACTGATTAAAAAGTGTAGAGGATTTGCATTGTTTCTGGACTCTTTTTTGTAATGTGATGTAGGTCTTACTTTTTTCTCTGCCAGGAGCCTACACTGGTAATCCAAACAGTATGCTTAGTGTTTTTTGTCTGTGAAAATACAGTTTGTCTCTAATTAAAGAAGAGTTGTGTTTGATATTAATCCTGTTCAATTTTTAATTTTTTTTTTTCTCCTGAACACAATTTTGCCCTTCGCTAATTCAACCACTAGGCTTTGAAGAGTTAGAGTGCTTTTTCTGTACTCTTCTTTTCTGGACCTCTGTTTATCTTGTTTGCAGGGTGAAAACAATGTGCAGAAACATAATCTCTCTTCTTCCTGCACCTTAAAACCAGGCAAATTTAAAAATGCAGGCAGTAAGCTTGGGTAATAGTTTATCAGTAAATATTTTACTGCTTTTCATACTAAAATCTGATTTAAACTAGGCATAAATCTAGCCAGAAGAGGTCACTGGGATATTAATAATCAAAATCAATCCTCTTAGACATGTGCTTAGTACGAGGCCAGTTATTCAGAAGTTTAACAGCACACATATGTTGCTTATGTCTCTGGCAGTTTGCCAATGAAGTAAACTTTGAGTTTGCGGTGGTTTTCTATCTCTGTAAAGTACACTGCTTGTTTGGTGCAAGTTGATGCAGCTTTTCTGTATGTCACCCATGGCGCATAGCCTGCTACTGAAGAATGACTTCTCTTCAGGGTACTTTCAAAGAGCCATAGTCTCTTAATGTTGCATGGTAAGAAGTGATATCATTCATGGTTGACCTTTTTATGGTGCTTTCCTATGAAGTACTATGAGCCAAATTTAATACTACTTACTCAGAGCAGAGGAAGAGACGGTATTTCAAGTAGAGTAATACTGTGGAACCCAAATATAGCTGAATGAAGCCTCACCCTGCCTCCACTCCTGTCGTTCTGACTTGGGGGAATCATTCATTTACGTAAATACAACTCTTGAGTTATCTGGACTGTACTCAGCATTTCTGTTTCTCACTTCATTGGAGCATGCTTCATACGTGATGGAATAATGATTATTTCATATCCTAATTATGGAGCTGCTTCATGCCCTGGGGCATGGAAACCAAACTGTAGGAGTGAGTGCATCATTAAAAAATTAGTGTAAAAATTAGAGGAGGTAAAAAATAAAATACAGCTCCATTGAAAAGTTTCATGATAAAGGAAAATTAGTTGCATTAGAGGGTCTCTTTAAAACAATCTGAGATTATGGCTAAAAGAACATATTTTCTTATTAACGTATTTATACTTTGTTTCCAAGAAATTCTTAATTTTCTTCTTGCTTTAATTTCTCAAGGAGAAGAATGAAAGCTCGTGCTCCTCCTCCACCAAATCAACCTTCTGCAGCAAGTAGAATGGACAGGGAGCTAAAATCACCTGCAGAGACAGCTGTAATTTCTGATCAGCACCTTGTGAGCATGAAGGAGAACATGATAAACAGATTGGTGGACTTCACAGTCATTTTGCCCAACGGGGTGGAACAGAAGAGCACAGTACAAGGAAGGTAAGGCTCTGATTAGCTCTCACTTCTGGAGCCCTCCGTACCCAGTGGGATACTTGCTGATGTTACTGTCTCCATTTCTGAGTTGATGGGGTTTCTCTGCCATGCTTATCTCTCTGCATTTTAAACAGCTGTTATACCAGAGAGTCCTGAGGTACATGTACAAAGGATCCTCTCTGCTGGGGCAGGAAGGATTGAGCAGCTCTTGTGTCACCATTTTCCCCATGGGTCACCCTCAGCATATGTATGGGTCTGTTTCTTCTGTGTGGTACCACTGGGCTAGTCTTAGGTTGTATCAGATCTCGTAATACGGAGGGGGTTTGGTGCAGTGGAAGTAGGTGCTGCTGGCAAACAGCAATCCTGACGGCATGCCTGGCTGGAGTCATGCCGAGAAGCAAGCTCAGAAGATGAATGATTCATCACATGCAGAGATCCTGCCTTCACAAATACATTGTCATTATGTAGACAGCAAGGCATCTGCTGTTATTTAGGAAGCCTTTTCTATAAAAAAGTGTATTGTTTTTTTCCCCAGGAGGAGAGGTTTGCCTTGTCACTGGGTACAATCAAAGGCAAATTGTATTGGAAAGTCAGTTTTGAGATAATTTTCTTCACCATGGGAGCTCTTCCTTTTCCTCCTCTCTGCGACAATTGTTTTGAAAGAGGGAAACTTACTGCTTTAAGAAAGAATTTGAAGGGGTTTTAAAAGTATTTTCAATACTGTGACGAAACTAACAACAGTGTGGTCAGCAGTGGCCAAAAAGCTGTAGAAAGGTTTGAAGGATATGTAGATGCTTGTTTATTAATCAGGGCCTGTGCTTATGTTACATCTGGGGTTTGCAGTAGTTAGTCTGTACTCCTGTCAAACTACTCTTCTTGGTCTAATATATTAGTCAGCTTTGACTGTCTGTTAGTGTATTTGGTGTCTGTGGAGGATGGGTACAGCAGCGTGCAGAGTTTGGTGCTTCATTCTTGCCCCACTTTTCTTGTAGAAATTAGTGTTCACTTAGCCACTCTCGGGAGGCAAGTGCAGCATGTGTGGGTCAGCCCCAAAGCCAGAGTGATGTTAAAGGTTTTAAAGAAAACAATGCTTATCAGAGCTCTCAGACTATACACTCAGTGATCCAGTTTTCATGAGGAGATTTGGACTTAGTGAGAAAAAGAAGGGAACAGGCCTGGGAGGTAGAACAGGATGGGAAACTCAGTGACAGTTGGATCCCAAAGAAAGCTGGTATTTCACTGGCAAATGCAAGCCACCTGGGAGCTAAGAAGAGGCTAATCTTCACACAGAATTTTGTGTAGGGAGATACATAATTGCCATATGGTTAGAGGAGATTTTCTTTTCCTTCAAAAAAAAAAAAAAACAAGGAAAAAAAACAAAAACAAAACCCCAGACAAACACTCTAAGAGCGCTACAAGAGCTGTGTTTTAATGTGACCTTGTGAAGAACATACAAGCTACAGGAGCAGAGAACAAATGGAAGATCCCTGTACAATAAACATTGTCTCTTGCACAAGTGTTTATCACCACTACTATTGCTATTGCATATAATGACACTGAGTATTTTGGTTATTAGAGTCTTAGTTTGTGGACTAAAATCTGAAAGAAATGTCAAAAATTAAACCATAGATGTTTCTGTGGGGTTATTTATATTGTCTACGCTAAGCAACCAAAATGTTCTCTTTGTGCTTCTGTGAAGGTGCCCATTCTCTCTCATTGGCTGCCTGACAGGTCTAAGACCCTGATTTAGGTGGCAATTAAATTCTTGCTTGTGCTAACCTGTTAATCTGAGTATCACCAATGCCTAACATAGGTAGTAGGTGTTCTCCCTCAGCGCTTTCTTGAACACTTGGAATGGAGACTTAGTGACAACTGTCAGACACAGATAGCCAGCCGTGGGATGTGGAAGATTATGGAAACTCAGGAGTAAATCATCCTAACACAAGGTATGAAACAGGAAAAGAATACCCTTTAGTGAGCTCTGTATTACAGTGGTATCAATCCGTGAGCAGACCTTGTGTGTGCTGCTGTTCTTTCTAACCACTGGAAGATTAAATTTTCTGTACGTTAACACTGGTTACGTTTTTAGGGATGTAGAATACAAAAAAAACCCCAACTATGTCAAGAGGATCTGAAATTTTTAGAGGATGGACTGTTTTAAGTCTCCAGATTTGGGAGAAAGCTCAGGCTTTTTCATCATTTTCCATTCTTTTGACATTGTGAACTGGACAAAGTACAGTGATATTTGGAGGTAAACATTTAATGATGAGGGTAGTGGATTTAAAAAAAAAAGTGTTTCGCTTAGTTTGAAACAAATATGGGAGCCAGTGCAGGTAATAAATTCTCTTCCCTGTTCATTCTTTTTATCTATGGTGGTATCATGGAAGGACATTTCAGACAAATTCTGCTGCTGTTCATACTGCTATAAATCTTCGATATTTTCATTGCCATCATTAAAACTGCATTCTGCAAAATCTACTTTTGGGTACCCTGAGGAAATAACTTTTCTGTTGCAGAAAAATTTGCAAAACCTTGCCTTGGGCATCATCATAATGAAAAGTGATTCTGTAATTTCAAGAAAGGAGTTCATAGAGCAATGAAGTACTCTAGAGGATGTTTGAAAATATAACTACTGTAGTTAATTAGTATCACTTAAGGTTATTATAAATGAGCCAAGTTAAAAGTCAAAATTATCTCAGTTTGTTCATTGTATGTAAGCAAAACAGCATGTTGTTAATTTTACTTTGTTTTCTATATAGAAAGTTCCTATAAATATCAGCAAGAGAACAGAAAATTATCATTTAATTTTCTTGAAATGTAGTTCAAGGAAAAAAAGAAAGTGTGTGCTATTTGAAGATACTGTATTGGAATCTGGAATTTTAAAGTAGATTTATTTATAAAAGTTAACTCAAGCTGACAGTCTCTCTTTAAGAGCTTATTGCCATCTTATAAAACAGTTTATTCTGTATTTTGGAAATACATAGTGCAGATTTTAGGACAAAGCTGAGTCCTTAAAAAATGTGTACAGTAATAGAGAAGTATTAAAAACCAGTTTTCTTCTTTGAAATAATTTGTCATGTGAACTGTACTGTAAAACACATAAAAGCATTAATGAAAAACTGTTAGTCTGCTCCTCCCTGAAAAGGATTATGAAATACCCCCACAACTAATCTATATTTGTACTGCTGTGCTGAAAGGATGGGCAGAGCATTGGCCGCTTACACATTTTATGCATATGAATCTGTAGAAGACACACACACACTGCTAGCGGGACTGACAGAGGTGATGACTAGATGTTTAGAAAGAAAGTGAGTGGAAAAGCTCACAAGAGTTACCAGAAACTTTTTCTGTTTGTGATTCTCACAGGTAATACTTTAAATGGGTAAACTAGAAATCAAGGGACAGTGCATCTGTCTCCATTCACACTGAGTGACACTGAGGAAGACTTCCTGATTAACACAGATACAGACAGACAGTGTCAGCAGCTTGAGAAATCAGTAGTATTTTAAATATATTGCAGAAAAATGGGGATATTTGTAGCTAAACGTTTGGTTTGGAGTTGTCAACACATGGATGTCTGATATGCAATGGAGCAGACTGGACAGTTGTTGCTCCTGCTGTTATCTTACATGTTGCACAAATTCTGTCATCCATGTGATGCACAGAGAACAGGATACTAGAACAAATAATAAACTAGCTGAAGCTATAGTCCCGTTCTGTAAATACTGGAGGACAGAGCTCAGTGCAGACTGTGTGTTACATGGAGCATAAAGCTAATGTCACCACAGAAAGAATATTCTTACATAATTCTCAGTGAAAGAGACTTAAGCAATAAAAATTGTGGGCTTATAGCTCAACATACAGAACGGTGTCTCAGGAAAGACTGAAGGTGTGAAATCAGCCCAGGTTGGTAAAACATGAGAGAGATGTAGTTAGAAGATGATTAATAGGGCATAAAAAGCAAAAGAGTCAAAAATGAGCTTAACTAAGTAGGGGTCAGGTCAAAACTACAGTAGTTCAATGTAGTAAGATTTATTGGTTTTTTAGAGCCTAGAATAAATTATGTGGGACAAGGCCACTGTCCCATCTGCTCTAACTCCGTGCTCAGTGCAGGTCTCACAAGAGCAGGTTGCTCAGGGCTGTCTCCAGGCAAGTTTGAATACCTCCAGGTATTCAGAAACCAGGAGGTTTCTGAATCTCTCAGTACCCTTGTTCTAGGGCTTGACCATGCTCGTGGGAAAAAAATGTTTCCTTGTACCTGAATGGAGTTTCCTATGTTGACACTTGTTGCTTGCCTCTGGTCCTCTTGCTGTTCACCAGCAAGAAGAGCCTGGCTCTGTAAACCTACCTGTTGGTGCTTACAGACAGCAACAAGGTCTCACAGAATCACAAATCGCAGAATCACAGAATCCTAGGGGTTGGAAGGGACCTCGAAGGATCATCCAGTCCAGCCCCCCTGCCAGAGCAGGGTCACCTAGAGTACATCACACAGGAACGCATCCAGGCGGGGTTTGAATGTCTCCAGCGAAGGAGACTCCACAACCTCTCTGGGCAGCCTGTTCCGGTGCTCTGTCTCTCAACAAACCCAGTATTCTGCCTCTTTGTGTGTGTCATCTTGATATTCCTTCTGTGGACTTGCTCAGTTATGGAAAATAAGTCAAACATAAATGAGTAAAATAAGGAAAGAAATAGAAAGTATTTATGAATATCTATTTATCATGCTTCCCATACTTCTTTTGGTGTGGTTTGCTATTTAGTGCACATATATATATATCATATATATCTGGTTGTGAAGGAAAACAGTCTTTTCATGAAGTACATGTGGTGCTTTGGAGCATGAGAAAACAATAGTCACTAGCACTATTTTCTGTTTTTAAAAGCAGAGAGTGAAAGTGTCAGAGACTTCAGGTCACCACTACTGTTTTTCTTTTCCAATTGTCACTTTAGATTCCTAACGTGTGTTTGTCATTGACCTAAAAAAAGAACAATTTTTATCCCTGGCTACAGCAGGGGAGTTGGAACTAGGTGATCTTTAAAGTCTCTTTCAACCCAAACCGTTCTATGATCCTAAGACTCTTCCTTTCAGTTTAAGGTTGTGGTTTTTTTTTTAAATGGGCATTTGTAGCATGAAAGTAGAAGGGAATTGGAAAGTCGGTGTCATTTGATAGAGTACACATTTATTATCCTATACGTTTATATCCTAGATGTACAAGACTGTTTTATGATGGATTACTCTGAGTTCCCAAGGAGATCAGGCTAAGCCACACCCAAACCAACTCAGTTCTTTTTTGCCTCTTAAGCTATAGATGTCTTTGCTACATTTTATTGGTGAACAAGAGGGCACAAGTGGTCTGACACGCTCAAACGTAATCAGGACTTCAGCCTGATAAATATTGCTGACAAAATAGTTATTCTTTGTTATCCAGAATTGTTGTTAAATGTCAAACAGTTTAGTAGTAGAATACGAGGACAGGGCCAAAATACTCTCCTTTGCTAAGAATAGTTGTCTGGACCATCTTGTCTGAATCTTAAATTGGGTTCGTCCTCCAGTTTTATTTCTGTGCTCCAGTGTTTGCTTATCAGTCATTGCTGTTTGGTGTCTGTCACATAACGTTGGCTCTCTCCACCCAAACTTCAGCAACATCTTACTGAAGTAAGAAAGTAATGTGTTTCTTAGCTGAGTGGTTGGAAAGGCATGAAACGTTTATCTTTTCATTTCAGCTTTAGATTTAGTCCTTTATGAGCAGACCTGCCTGAATTTCGAACCAGAGTATGCTACTAGGTCTCAAAAGCAGGTTAAAATAAAGTGCAGATATGTCTGGAATGAAATGAAAGCAAAGGAAGGACGGACTCTGCATCAGCCCAAGGTTAGAAAGAAAAGTTGGTCTAGATTAGTAGATTGCTCAGTACCATTCTTTTGCTGTGCTTAGTGGCACTCTTCTGTTTGTGGCATGTAAACGGAGTTACTTGAAATAAAACTCCCATTTAAAATGAAGCTGAACTGTATTATGGTTTGGAAGGAAAATATTTCCAGCTGGTGAAATTGAAGTCTGATATAAGAAGTAACTTCATTACAAGGACTTCCCAGCTCTCCTACTTCTCTGGAAACACAGATTTTGAATTTTGTTTGTAGAATTTATCTTTTTTTTTAAAAAAAAAATCCTTTTGAAATTTTGTGGAAATTATTTTCCCAAATTTAGATTTTGGCAAGAGCATACTATTCACTTTGAAGCTTCAGAGGTATTGCTTAATTTGTACTCCTAAGTGGTACAGAAGAAGCCTGGGGATGCTTTTCATGGAACAGTTGTGTATTCTGAGCAGCATGGCTTAGGATGGGATGTTGCAGACTTCATTAATGAAGTGTTATATTTAACAGCCACCTGTTCCATAATCAACAATAAGTTGAAATCTCAAATTTGGCTGGATTTTTAAATTGTTCATTGTCTGGATGAATTTGATCAGCTTGCACGATTGCCTGAAACTTCCTTGTTCAGATGGCTGGTGTGGATTCTAATCTTGTTCCAGTTGGGGTACTGTTGCTGCTGAACATATTTGATAATTTCAGTGGAAGGTGCAAATTTGTAAACTGTTCTTTTGATGAAATACATATTTAAAAAAAAATCCTTTTTCATTTGCTGTTCTTTTAAAAAAAGTGTTTTTAATGAAATAGTTTACATGAGGTAAGATAAGTGCAAATTTTAATGAATTATGACAGTATTATGCACTACAGAAATATATTAGTGTTCCACTTTAAAGAAAAATGTCTAGCAGGTAGAACACCATTTATTGTGGTTCTGCCAGGTTATTTGCTTTTCTCTGAAACAATAGTAATAAGGCTGAGTGGAAAAAAAACACATGCAAATTTCACTTTAAAAGAGGTATCTCAGACGAGCTGAGATCTGTATCAGGCACACTGACACTTTTAAAATGCTGACTACTGCACAACATAATGAATATTCATGTAAATATCAGCAGAGGTGAGGTTCTCCTGTAGTTTGGATTTAGCAGGTGTAAATGTTTCTGTTGGTTTGTGGCGTGTTACATATGAATTAAAGATGATTGTGAAATACAGACATTTGCAGCCTGGGGACAGTGCCAGAATACATCGTCATGAAATGACCTGATACTTTCAATTTAGATATTACATGTTTCTGTTCAGATATCCTCTATGTTAGCAGTTACCACAGTGCTCTACTTTTCTGGAGCCTTCTATACATATTAATGACATCTGTTTTCTTTGTTTGATCTTCAGTCATCATCTTCTCACTGTGTTCTCTTTTCAGTTGTGATCACCTATTTCAGATTTTCCACACTTGTCACATTTTCATCTCACACTGCGTAACTCAGTCAAACTTGAAATAGGTTTCTGTAAAGAAGGTCCTTTCTCATCTCAGGCATGGGAAGAGCTGTCGCCTACATGTGTTTTAGCCTTCGGCTTGTTAGTAAGGGGTCCTTCATGTTTTCCATTCTCATTGTCTTTCTTTGCAATTAGTTCTGGTTCTTCACCAACTTCTTGGGCAGTTGTGTAGGGCAGTATCATGCTCCAGTGAATGTTGAGTTACTGACACAAAATGGAGTACCTCCATGCAGAGACATGGTATAAGAGAGGAGTGGTGGCTGACTCTTTTAATCTTGTGGTTTAAGAATTCATTAAGAGTTCTTGATAATGCAGACACTTGAAACCAGATGTTTTTAAATTGGGTTAATATCCTCACCAAAATACAGAAGGGATCTCTTGTACTTGGAAATACTGCTAATGTCAAGTGGATTTGGAGGAAGGGGGAAAAATCTCAAAGTTGTAAGCTAGGAAAAAGAAATCCTCTCTACCTTTTGCTCCAGGTTTAAATGATCCATTTTGAGTTGTGTTATGTGATGATTCAAATCTATGTGGAGTTTACCGTACCATGGGTGTATCAGAACAGGGTTTGAATTGGAGAATTTAGTGTATGGATTTAGCAGATAAGATGCACTTTGTCCATTCTTGGCTTACATTTGTTAGTGCTATTACTGGCACTGTTGTCTGCCTCATAGTGAACAGTTAATTGCCAGCTCATAAAAACTTGTTGAAGTGCAAATATATTTAATTCCTAACGTTTTATCTGATCTGTTTTAGCATTTCAAAGGATGAGCACCATTCACTCCTAAAGATGGTTAACTGGTGACACATCCACAGCTTGTATTGTCTTTTTTCTCCCACATTAAGACTGAGGTAAACTTTTTAGCAATTGTTTTTTCTCTTGCTGATGGTGAATATCTTCTTCCCTGCAGTAAAGCTGTGATGGATCTATTGGTTGATTTATGCAGCCAGTATCGCTTAAATCCATCCCAACATAGTCTTGAATTGAAGTCTTCTGGAACTCAACAACCCCTGAGTTACAAGCCAAACACTTTGATGGGAGCACTGGATGTACAGACGGTACTTCTGAAAGAGAAGGTTCCTGAAGAGAAGACAAAGCGAACTCTGCCAAGGGTCCCTGAGGTTGGTACTCTGGAGGGCTAAAATACTGACATTTCATTCCTATGATCTCAAGCAGTTCTTCCAATTTTTGCATCTTCAAACCATATGGGAGAGACTTGAGATGGACTGTAACCTGATGCAGTAGCTGAACTGATTTGCAGGCAGACTGCAGGTGCCAGCCTGGACTCCAGCATTTAGACAAAATGTTACGTTGCATGTGGTTGGGTAGATGGAAATCTGTTCTTATAAAGAACCTTGATTGTGAACCGAGGTGACTGAAATTTGCAGTAATGGCTGAAATTAAGGTTGTAGGATTGTCTGGAGGTAGGTAGGGTTTTGATGGTAATTGTTTGCCATCATTAATACATGTAATTCAAAGTATAGTGACGATTCAGGTGGAGCCATTTTCCAGATATGCTTGCTGGAATTTTTATTATTCTGAATCACCATAGCTAACTAACTGCCTGTCAGAGTGGTTCTTGTAAACACTCACAGATTTCGGCTGCCTCTGATTTCTTTTCCTTATTTGCCTGTTCTTTTGAATGTCTCCTTAGTGATGAGGAGTTCTAAGATTATTTTTTGTAATAATGTTTTTTGCAATGCTGGGTAAGTTTGCCTAGGAGGAGTCGAAACAATAAGGAAGTCCCCAGTGCCTTTCTCATTGTAAGAGAGCATAGCTATCACAGCAGGAGGGATGAGAGTTTATGTTTGTTTCTGCAGAAATCTGTGAGGCTGGTAGTGAACTACCTGAAGACGCAGAAGGCTGTGGTTCGAGTTAGTCCAGAGGTGCCTCTCCACCACATCATCCCAGCTATTTGTGAGAAGTGTGAAGTCAGTCAAGAGCACGTTGTTCTTTTGCGAGATGGCATCACTGGCGAGGAGCTGGAGCTTACCAAGTCCTTGGAGGAGCTGGGAATAAAGGAGCTGTACGCCTGGGACAGAAAAAGAGGTGAGCTGAGGCTGAAAGTGGTCACTGCAGGGTTAGATGTGACAACAATACTGTGGGCAATGTAAAAGTATTTGTGCTTTCATTCCTTTGGGGCCCGACTGAAACAGCAGAGTGACATCTCAGCCCAGAAAGCAGTGCGGGTTTGTTCAGTGAGCCGTGCCAACAGCAGCAGCCAGGACAGCAGTGTGCCCAGCCATCCCTGGCTGCTCTCGGCCCCATGCCAGGGTGGGCTGGTGCCTGGCAGGGCACAGGTTGGCCCGGGGCAGGGCAAAAGGAGGAGCTTTGCTACCTGCTGGAGTGGCTGTCAGTGCAGGTGTGCATAACACAGGGGCCCTGGCCAGACAGAGCCTGTCACCCACCTGTGCTGCGGGCTGGAGAAAAAGAAAGCAGACATGCCATAGTCATGGCAGCTGCGAAAGCTGAGAGGCAGAGGCGACAGGCCAGGGCTTATGAGAAACAGACTGTGGATAGGTTCCTAGACAGTTCCTCCAAAGAGCGAAGTTACTGACGGTTTAGTGAAGAGGATCTAAGAGGTATTTGTATTGTAAATTTTGTTCTCGTTTACTCACCCTCACTTTCTGTTCTTGTAGATGGTACTGTAGCAGCAGCTTCTTGGGCTTGCTTGGGTTTATCAGCTTGCTTGTGTATTCAAACAGCATAATTATGCAATGTGCTTTAGAATATACCTGCTTTAAAAATCTACATTGACAAGCACTACTTCCTTTGAGGTCAGAAAGTGATATTCATTAAAATTGTTGCCTGCGGTTTGTCTCAGTTGGTATCACTTCCAGCACTGTAAATGTCCTTATTTATTGTTTAGATAAGGTCAGTTTTGTAGGTGCTGAGCAGCAGGCTTATTTTTTATTTATACAGTTATTTATTTATGTTGCCATTCTGTCTCTTCTTTCAGACTCCTTAGGTAAGTGACAGTTCTGCCTCTGTGTGAGTCAAATTTCAACAAGCTTAGACTTTTAAGTAAACTAAATGTCTCCTTTTCCTTTGAATTGTTAGGATGCTCAAAAAAGTGGCTGACAGCATGTCATAACTCAGTTGCATGTTTGTTTTTTTAAGACATGTTTACTGTAATTAAGCTAACAATTTTGGAGATACATATTGAACATGCAGAGTATTCAACAGGATTCATTCAGCATGCTTCAGGGACAACTTACAGAGTAATTGGCCTAAGCTTGCCTGAAACTTTTTTCCTTTAAAATGAAAGTGATGGTGTATATACTGGTGCGTTATTGTCCTTCAAATCTGGTTGTAGCCTGTATAGTCAAAGCCAAGACTTTATTTCAGGGCTGGGTTTATAGCAGCAAATGGTATAACATTTCATAGTGCTCTCTGCTTCAGGGTTTTTTTTTAATATTTTATTCTTTTTTAACCTTTCACTATACCTTTCATTACAATAAAACATCCCTTGATTCTGAGTGATTTCAGCCTTTTCTGCCTTCCTGTTACTCTGCACCACAGTGTCTGATGAGAAGACCGGTAAATACACATAAAATTTACAAAAGGTTTCCTTTGTTCCAGCAAATTCCTTCCTCATGTGTTCTCATCTGTAATCTTCAAGAGGAATAATCCCGTTGGCTTCAGTAGCAGTTGGTCTGTGAATTGTCCGTTGAGTAGATGTCCAGCCTCTGTTTAGTTATCAGGACAGATTTTCAAAACACATTCCCACTAATAATAATNATAAAATAACTAATAATAACTGTGTAATAAGCAGGCATCAGAGGTGCTGAAAGCATAGGCTGTGCTTTTAAGATCAGGTTCTAGAAAAACTTTGTGCTAGTCATTCTTTTCTTCCCTGAAACAGAAATACCAAGTGCTGCAGGATTATTAAAAGAGAAGCTCTGCTGCCACCTGCTTACATAATTCGATTTAGCAGTTGAAGCAACTTCATGAGTGAATCGGGAATCACAAATACAGCTACACTGCTTCTAGTAGCAGCTCTGCATATCTGTTGTTAGTCAACATTTGTTTCTGTAATGCTTAGGAAAACAAATACTGGGAGTGATTAATGAGTACTGTGGCTTATGAGGCAATATTAGAACTTTAATATGTCTTCTCTTGTCCTTTCATTGCCTGCCTTTTCCAGTTCCTCCATCAAAAACTCAGTCTGAACCTTCTCTGAACTATAGAGGTACTGTACAATGCTGCTGAGGGAAAACTGTCTGTCCCTTCACACTGTGTCTACTGTGGGTTTGGTAGATGAATCTTTAAGAACGTTACATAAAATGCTGTAGAGAAACAAACTATTTTTGGTCTGTGTTGCCTTTTGCAAAGTCTTGTTTACATGTCTGTGCTTTTGGTCAGAACAAACACATTTCTGTGCAGCTATTAACAAATCCTGTCATTTAACTTTTCTGTGGTATGGTATGTGTCTATACAGATTCCAAGCCTTTTCAGGTTACCTAAAGCATGACAGTTGAATTTCAGAAATACTAACATTTTGAAGGTCTATTAGGTTCAATATTTATTTAGTAATGAATATTTTGAGACCTACAAGGTCTTCCACTATTTTCAATTTTATGTAATGAAGCATTTCAATATCAAACCTATGTATACATGTTGTATAGCTCTGAATAGATGTTGACTTCTGAATTACTGCAGTAGATGGGGCTTGATTAGATTACATTGGTGCTTCTGCTTCTAGTTAAACAGAAAATGTGTATATTTAATATAGTCTTTTGCCTCACCAAGTCTGTTGTAATATATTTCTTAATTATCCTCAAGAAAGGCATGTTTGATTTCTAACTGGCTTTACTTTTTTGCATTACTAGTAAACACAACATAACCAAAATAAAACTGTGGATAGCTTCTTTAAATTTTCTGGAAGAAAGCAACTCCACCTCCATTAGTTCACAGCCACGGAGCAAATCTTAGTTTATGGCCTTTTGCCTCTTGGATTCACTAAAGCCAGTACTTTTACCCCTAATCTTCTGTCATTGTTGTTGTGGCTTCCTGTTACATAGAGCACAAAATAAGAGAGAGTATCTGCTGTATTTATTTAAGAAAATTTGTTGCAGATTTATAGAGATTCCTTTTTGTTTTGAGATTATATGCTGTGTTTAAATCCCAATTTACTTGGATTATACAACATTTAATGATAATGTTGATGATCAGCTGTTACTGACCTAGCTTTATGCTAGCCCTTTGTCGTTATTGTTCGTAGTTAAAGACTATGTGAGTAAGGGAATTATGATCCACATGTAGTTGCAGTCCAGCCCTAAGCAAAAAAACAGCAGTTGCTGGTGAAAGACCAAGACAGCACTTAGTATTTAAGGAAGGTATTAATTTATTACTGTATTTTTTTGTAGAGAAGTTGCAGCCTTTCTTAAGGATAGTTTCTCCCTATTTCCTCTTTCTAATGTGCTCTGAACTACTGTATGTGCTTAACACCTTCTAACATCTGACATGGTTGATATGTAAAGTGATCTGTGTGAAAATCGTGTTCTTTGTGTGAAACGCAAATCAGTTCTACAGGAGTTCTGGGATGAGGGGTTTTTTTGTGAAGTAAATCTTTATTTTATGTCAACAAACAAGACATTTTACATTTGCTTCTTAATTGTTATTAAACAAATAAAGCAAATGTTTCCAAGAGAAAGCAGTTTTTCTCTGTATGTTGAACTTTCTGTGTGCTAGTGGGATACTCCAATGTGCTTGGAACCAGGAAGGAATAGTTATAGCATTGTGCAGTGTCCATTTAAAAAAGTGGGAGAGCTTTACAGTCTGTATACTGAATGTCAAACCAATGGTTGTTCCCTGTAATGCATGTCCTTACCATGTTCCTCATCCAGCTTGGCTGGTGTGGGGGAAATTGAAGGGAGACTAAATGATCTGAGAATTCATACAATTCCATAGCTGGTTCAAGGAGGACATGCATGTTTGAACTCTTCCAGCCTGAAATGTGTATAAATTTGCCTCTCTTCCCACCTGAATCAAAAGCACCAAGGTGAGAAAAGATGAGCACAACCAGCTGGTTTAAGTTCTAAGGAAAGCCCTTCTTCCAAGGGATGAGGTATTCTTCCTCTTCCTGGAGGTTTACACAAGTCCACATTGAAAGCTTTTCCATTAGCTTCCACTGTCTTAAGTCAGGCCTGTGGATTGTTAAAGAAATTCACCATCATCTTTTTTTAAAAGTCTTTTTTTTAGGGTATTAGAGTACTCCATGAGTTTTAAGTGAGACATCTAACAAGCATTTCTAAAGACTAAGCAACTCACTCGTGTTTTGCTTTTTAGTAAGGATTAATAAATTGTGATTGAAAACTTCCTGAAGTTTATTAAATTATTCCATTTACCCTCATTAGATTTTGGAACAAACTCAGAACAAATAAAAGTTTGATGAAAAAGGATCTGGCAGTTGGTTAGATAATTCAGTTCATAACATCTCCAGCTCATAAAAATACAGCATTAATCCAGGATGTTTTAAAATACAGATCTTCTGAATCTTTATTTCAGAAATGTAAATATTACTCCATTGTGATTGTTTCAGAACCAAGTCGAAAGGCTTCAATAAGCAATGATGCAATAGAAAAAGAAAAGACAAGACTTCTGGGATTGTTTAAAACAGATAGAAGAAGCAGCAAGGTAAGTGTTCAGCAGTATACTACCTCACTAAAGAGAATGGTTTTCTTTGCAGATGTCTTATGTCTGTGAGTGGTGGCGTTTGCTTGGGGTTTTTTTGTTTCCCTTCCCTGTGCTGTGGGTTCGGTGGGTGGTAACAAAGGGCAGTAGCTTCAGGTAATTTATGTCCACTTCTTAGTAGCATTCAAATTACAAAATGCATTTATGAAAGAACTCGTGTAATATAGAACATATCCAGATATCAAGTAGAAGTGTCTTATTAACTCTTCTGTGAATGGGTAATAATTTGTTTTAAAGCATTTATATTTTTAGGAAGCTCTGTGCAGTCATGCTGTAGCTATCTCCCAAGTCTGTAAAACTTGTAAAAATGAATCAGATGTAGAAGAAATAACTTGCAGTAATAAACCGAAGGATCAGTATCTGCTGGGGTGCATGTTAGGCATTTTTAACTCTCTTTTTAACCTTTAGTTGGAAAATTGAAAAAAGAAATTCCATATAAAATTATTTTCTTCTGTTGAGATGACTTTATGAAAAATTTGTCATTCATCACAGAACTTAAATACAGAGAAACTTTCTAACTCAAGAACATATTAAAAATATTAGGCTTTTAACGTAATACATTTTTCATCCTTCATTACAAATATCAGTGTCAACTGATTTTGATTATGAAGTATTTAATACTCCAGGATGTAAGAGTAAAAAGGGAATTTTCTTTTGTCTTGTTTAAAAAACCCTCCACAGCTTTTGCAGTGAAATTGTAAGATGTGTGTCTGATTAACTGGTGTACTAAGAAACATAGGCTTGTTAATGGACTGGTGTTTCACTTACCCTTGTGGTCTTCTCAGTCGTATTTTTCAAACTGTGAAAGCTTTCCAAAATCTTTATTAGTTCTTTACCCGTTTGATTATGATCAAATTTGGAGTGCTTTTCTGGGCAATAGTTTCTTTTATGGACATGGGAATTACTGTGTTGTAAAATTTGATCTATCATGGGTGCTGAGCAATTCTTAGCATCTTATAAAGGACATGTTGAAACTGTATTTTATGAGGTAGGAAATCAGCCACTTTCAGGGTGTTTATCCTCCCTAAGAAAGTATTTCCTATTTAGAAAGGAACAAAAGCATAGCTGGAGCACTAATGCTGTGTCTGCCTGGGAACTCGGAGTAAACAAGGGAGCTCAGCTGGAGCCTCTCGAGCATGCTGTAGGGCTGTAGTTCCTCTGGAAGAACCAAATATATTACAGCACACAGTTTCTGCATTACAGTTTGTCCTCTGATTCCATTTTCCTGAACTTCAGTATGAAATGTGTGCTCTCAGAGTTCTAACTTCTGAAGCAGCTCACATTTAGCTGATAAAATATTTGCACTTGTAACCTTAGAAAAAGTTGCTATGAAGCATCCCAGTTCTGTGGTTACTGCAGTGGGTTTCTCGCAACTGACTTTGGGATGAGTGTCCCAAGATTCCAAACTCCTCTCTTTTCTATTCCTTATGCTTGTTAATCAGAGACATAGGAGGTGATACTCTGAGGGTTTTTAACATACAAATTTTAATAGATGCTAAGGATATTGAGGATCAATTAACAAGCTACAAGTAGTATTTGACATGGGAAAAAGAAGGAACTGTACAAACAAGTACGATACAGCTTCTAAATATGAAGTAAATGTGGAAGTCTGTCTTGCTGCTAGTTCTGACAAGCTAATTGACTTGATCATTTCTTTCTTGGACTCTTACTTTCAAATGACTCTGTAGGAAAAGAAACTACTTGTTTAGTCCAGCAGGGAAGTAATTGTTGCCTTTTCAATACAAGCCTCTAGGAATTTGAACCCAAACAGACAGAAGAATTATTGAAAACCGAAGAATAGCACAGTGCACAGGAACAAGCAGGTGTTAACTGGCTTGATAATACATTTGGCTTGATATTGTGGAGGATTTCTAGCCAAAATAGTCATGAAACTGCTGAACAGATTTAGCAGAATGAGGACAAATTAATTAAGTTCTTTTAAGAAAAGGATTTGATAGGTTTATGAAAGGATTATATAATGGGGTGCCCTGTGATTTCAAGGCACTGGAATCTAAAGCCTAGAATTCCTAAACTCTGCTCTTTATGGTTATTCCTCTTCCTCAAGACTTAAGTTGCTTCTGCTTGTTTTGTTCTTTGTTTGTTTGCATTTTGATTTGCTCTGTGTGTGTGTGTGTGTGGTACGGGCATGGCCTGTATTTTAGAACTAGTTGATAGCAAGAATTGTGGCAAGTCTTGCACAGTAGCAGGGCTGCAGAGTTGCAGGCATTTACAAAGAGAAGGCAATTTCTTTTGCAAGGGAAGAAGAGGATTAGCCTGTGTTGCAAACTGTCCTGGATCGGGTGTCACTGCATGCTCAGATTTCCATGCCCACACACAGGCTTTCTTTTTCAGCTAGCTCACTGAAAGCAATAGTTGTGGTACGACAATACGCTAGATCTAACTTTCTGAGAAAAACTTTCTGCTATATTGAAAACTCGTTGACACAGAGTGAAAGCAGGGTCCTGTTCACCTGGTTAATACAAATTTGTTGAAAGTATTTCTTTGATTAACTTTGTACTAGCAAGCTTAATCAGGTATCACCTTGTTCTCTCCATTCTAATTTTATGCTGGATCAGTTACCCTCTGTTCTCCCGCAGCTGGCATAAAAAACATAAAGGTGGCATGAACTCCATATATTTGATGTTAAATGTAGTCATGTGCCTGAGGCTAAATCCAGATCAAATTGGCACTGTTAACCAGTCTCATAGAGCAGAGGTCCTGTGCAGACAATCCTGGGATCTAGGCCAAAGCAGGGTATATGCTAGCGCACAGAAACAGTCCCATCATCGACAAGTGGCACAGAAAAAGTTCACTGCTTGTTCCCGTGTCTGTAGGTATAGCAAAGACTTGCAGTCTGTCCCTGGTGCTACAGTAATTACTTGCTACCTGCTTTCCTCTTTTGCCCAAGAATTGTTCTGTTTCTTTATATTCGTGTTCTTAAATCTTTCTGCTAATGATTTTCTTAGGGCTTTGCCTACATCAGAGGGGTTTTGCAGACTGCTTCAGAGTTTCTCAGCAGTCAGGTCCAACACTGCTGAGACAGTTTATCTTGGTTCTGTGATAAGGTTTCATGCTTTGCTCTGGCATGTTTTTGCTGTTTTGTTTCCTTGCTGCTGCTGTGTAGGATACTTGTTTATGTTGCAGACAGAAGAATACTTGATGATGAACACAGATTGTGGTGAGGAGGATGTTTTTAGTTCTACATCTACAAGTGAAGGAAGCTTGGATGTAAGTACTAACATGGCTTGTAGATGCTACTGCATTCCTATTAGATCCTGCAGTTTGAATAACCAGAAACCACTGCTATTCCCGATGCTTAACCAAGTAGAAGTAGAAGTAGAAATAGCTTCCTCCTTAGCAGGCTTAGTTATGTGAGTGCACAGTTTGCATATTTTGATGAAGTTAAAATGCAATGCACTGTCTTCAAGTACAGCTTACTAGGTTTGCTATAAATAAAGTTTGTTTCTAAGTTAAATTCTAAGCAGTTGTGAGCAAAAAGTGTTTTAACCAAGGACGTAAGTGTTGTGACTGTAAGACAGTGACTGTACTGCATGATGCAAGAGTACATTTGCCTTATCAGTGACATTTAGAGGAGGCTTTTTTCTTATAAAACCACACCTCTCATATGTATCCCTTTATATGTCTTCTGCAGCATGGCAGCATTCCATTTGTTTCTGAAGTATCTTGGGGTGAAGAGTACTTTTGTTTTAAACACTAGAAATAACAAAAGATTTTTGTTAAGTACTTCAGTAGGTTTTGGGCCACTAAAATCCTGTGAACCACATTTAGAAAGGTTTTTAAGTGCCTGACAGACTACTAAATCCTTGTAATTTAGGTATCTAACTAGGAAGTGTGAATCCTAAATATTTTTGTAAGGCTGTTCTGGTGGATTAGTAAACATAATAAATGGCATGTCTTTTTGTTGCCTTTTTTCGTTATTACTTGGCTTTTTGTTACTGTATTTTCAAAACCTGGGGAAGACTGTTGACATGACAGAAGTTGTGAAACGCAAAGTTCAGCTCTGAATCTTCCTTTTTGCAAACAGCTATTTGGGAAAGGAGTGCTGATCCACAAAATGTACAGCTCACTAGCCACAGAGAAGGGTGACAAAAAATTGTGGAAAAAATGGAGGAGTGAGAGAGCAAATCCCAGATAAAATAGGATAATATAAAATAAGTCAAAATGGAGAAATAGATGGACAAGCGCTTGGCTGTGTGGTTAAAAGACACCTAAGTCTCTACAAATCTGTGAAGACTTCATACTGAAAGAGTACTGAAACAGAAAAACTGCCTATGATACTAAACATTTTGGTAGCACTAGAAAGGTGAATCTTTTAGTGAAAGATCTCTTTTAATATAAAGTCCTAGTAGAGGATAATGTGGATAATTGAAATATGCTAGGTAAAAGTATAGAAAAACCATCACAAGCTCTGCCAAAATAAAATCATCTTGTGGTTTGTATTCGCTGCCATTATACATTAATCTCAGTCTCTTGATACCCAAGTACTATAAGAGGAGGAGGAGGAGAAAGAGGAGGGATTCCCAGTGAGGAAATGAAGGTAGTTCAGATACTCTGAACTGTCCTTTAGTCTAGTGTGTGGTGCTTTCCTCTGAAGAGAGACATCTCGTAATCTGTTTTTGTAGGGAATCTTGTAGGGCAGATCATAAATGAAGATTTTACTATTTTTTTTCCTTTGACGTTGATGAAAAAAGGTTTTCAAAACTATCTTGGGCATCTAACTTTATTTTCTAAAGACACAGGTGATAGGGAGCAAAGGGATCTTGAAAAGGTGAAACGTTTTCTTTATTTTTCAGTTACATGAGCATGTCAGGGATTTTTTTTTAATGTTTTTTTCCTTTTACTCTTAAGAGCAATTGATCTTCTTGAACAATGTAGCCATTGTTTAGTGTTTACATCTTTCACTTCTGGCTTGACACCTGTATTTGTATGAACACTGATCCTGTTAAGATACAGGTACATACTTAAATGAATGTATTGACATAGTTCCATTTAATTTGGTGCTATTCTTCTAAAACTTTCAGAAGATGTATAAAATAAGTCTAACAGATCTGCTCAGCTGCACAAAAGGTCCATCCTTTCAACCGGCTAGATGGGCTTCAAGGAAAAGGTCAACAATTGTGACGTCTTAGCTGAAAAATTCTAAAATACTGTAATTTTAGCATAAATAGTAGGGATAGTTCACTTATATTGACTTAAGATAAAATTCTAGTGGAAATGCCAATGAAAGCATTTCATAATTTTAAAAATTCAGCTTAGCAGTTCCTAATGGTCTAGACTTTGAGACCTTCGATCTTTATGGGCAATTCTTTATTTCACTTGCTTAAAAGATATCCTCTTATTTATTTCAGTGGAACTGAAAATCCTTATTCAAAGTGAGTGGTATCTTACATAGCCATATATGTGAAACATTAGAACTCACTCATTATATAGAAGTTTCATTGAACTAAGATAGGACTTTTGGCAAAATGTCATCCAGTAGAGGCTTCCTCTTTTGCAGTTTCCTCAGGTCTACTTTCTATTACTGTTCTGGGTCACCTTGAAAGTGGTTTGCATTGCAGCGTGGAAATCAAAGCCAAAATTTCATATTTACTTCTGAAAGGAAAATAGTTTGCCACCACCTTCAGCATAGTGCCAGGAGATACATTGGCTGGATCAGGAAAATTTTTCATGCCTGTAAGGAGATAGGCAACTCATGAAGCACTGCTGAGGTATGGGCATGAACTTTGGTATGCTTAGTTTATATCCTTTTCTTGCTATTATGTGGTGGTGATGTGCACTGAATTGCAGAAAAAAGTAATGATTCTATTCCGGATATTGATTGGGACTTTTTTGAAAATGGGGCAATATGAAAGATTGGAACAAAGGTGTAAGAAATCCTTAGGATTTACTCAAGCACAAATTATATTCGCTTTTTAACCACCAAACCATTCTCAGTGCCATATTTATCTTAATTATTATTGGAATTATTAATGCTTCTAAAAATACTTTGTTGATGTGGAAGCAGATTTTTAAAGTCAAGATGGGAAAGTCAACACTTGAGGTGAAAGGACATTTGTTCACAGTATCAGCAAAAATAAAAGCGAAAGAAAAGGAGAATTTGTTAACACCTTAGAGAGTGTAAAAATGCAAGAAAAGAATTCTCCATGACCATCCCAGAGTGCAGCAGTTCGTTATACCACATGTCAGTACAGGATCTGCAATCTAATGGTGTATTGTAAATGAAGCAGAAATATTTTCCTTTATTCTGCTCCAGTTTTGTGCTAAGCAGGTGAGCTTTATATCCGGGTTGATTTCTCACAAATGAAGTGCCACTGAAATGCAGTGGTGGATAAATACAACATACAAATAAAGCAGTTGGAAGTTGCAGCACAGTTAACCATATTCTGCTTTTTGTGTGTCAAAGACAGACACAGCTAGAATTTAAAACAGCTGGGGAAAACAAGGGCGTTTCAGTCATCGCTGCCACTTGGTGTCACTGTCCTCAAATAAACAGTTGATCGAGATGAAACCCGATCTTTAGAACGCAGTACTAAAATTAGCTCGATTTATTTTTGAGGCTTCATGTTTTCATAAATCAAGAGCAAAAAAACACATCCCAAGTGCTGAACAACGTGTATCTCTGATGTGGAATTTGTTTATGTAATAAATCAGCTTGGGACAAAAATATTTAGAAGTACAGCCAGGGACACTTATCAGAGGATTTGAAACTTCAGCACAAAGTCTTATCACACAAGGTTTCTTTAGTTCAAACAGGGCTTCACCAGAGCAATGTTGGAGGATTTTCATCAGGACCATTTTTTAAAAAAGTCTAGTCCTCAGCATACATGTGAATGTAGGTGTTACTCGTACCAGAGTCAGTGAACCTAAATGAAGCAGACAGTCCAGGATTCACCACTTAATGAATCTGCCATGTCTATGATTTTATATCTTCAAGAACAAAACTGTTGGAGAAAAACAATGTTGTTTTAAATTTCAGACACTTATCAGATAAATTTAGGATACATGTAAGTTGTGGGGGTTTTTATTTCTTAGTACTCGTATAATTGCAAGATCATGTTCCAGAAGAAAAATACTGTGCTAATGTTTGAAAAAGTCATCAGGACTTCTAGTGCATTTTAGTAACCTTGGCAGTCACTTCTTAAATGGTGGAAACAGGTATTTTCCCTATAAAGGCTTTTTTAAAAAATTATGCTTTTTCAGGGCTCTGTTTTTTCTTAATATGCTCTTAACTTTTATTCCCTCATTGATGGCAGGAGTTGTATCATTCATGATGTGCTTTCCCAGTTCAGAAGTGGTTGGAAGAAGGATCAAGTGCAGTTAGAAGAAGTGATTGGAAATGTGATTTCTCTTTAACTGTGTCAGGTCCCAGGTGATCAGTTAATACCATCTACTGTCAAGGATTTCACCTCAGGTGGCCAGGTACTGTTCAAGGCAGTAGGAATAAGAATACTGCCCATGTCATCTAAGTGGAAGTTAACAGCTATCTACTTTTAATATTTCCTTGTGTCTGACAATTACATCCACTTTAAATTCCTGTTCTCATGTTCTTGCTTCTTGGTTTCCTCACAATGCTTAGGATGATGTTGGTTACATGTGTTTATTTGTACTGGCAGGGTCGAATCCTGGGATAGTTCTGTTGCATTTTGTACAGTTAGAACTATCTATGTGCGCTGTCAAAGGCATAGGTTGTGATCTGGCCTTGGAAGAATTTTGCTGAGTGTGATTTTGTTTGCAGAATATAAAACTCAACATACTGAGTATGAAGAGTTGCCTCTATATACTACAGCAGACTGGTCTGTCCCAACCAATCTTCTGTTACAGGGTACCTGTAAGCCAGTTGGATACCAGAGGATGACACTAGGGGAGGAAGATACAGTATAGTTATGTATGTTTTCATTTCTGCAACTGCTTACATGATTAAAAAAAAAATTTATTAAATACCAGATATCTCAGGATAAGGGATAAGGTTCACGATCACAGTACAGTTGGTTTTATTTTTATATCCTGTGATACTCACTGGAAAAAAAAATGTTATTTGTTAATGTTCTTTGGTAAGAAGAAAGATTTGCAGAGCCAACTGGCTTGTGACTGGCATTCAGAGAATTCAAACAGGTAGCAAAGGTGACAGCATTCAACTTTCTTTCTCCTTTTCTGCTGAGGGCAGGACAAGATGATATCTGCTTTAAATATAGCAATGAAAATTTAACCTAGATACTAGAGGAAAAAAAATCTGACTGCACGGAATTTTCACAAGTGGCATGTTATTAAAGAGACTGTGAAATCCTTATCATCACCTGATCTGCAAAACCTCCAAAAATGTCTGGAGTGTGAGTTTACACATACTTGATTCTGTCTTGAAGCAGAAGGATAGATTAGTGGACCATGGAGGTGCCTTTCAGCCAGATTATGGCTGCTGAGGCAATGCAGCTGTACCCACCTCCTTTTGCAGTGCACTTACAGGATGTTATCTGTCTTTATTCATGTGACTCATAGATACTTTTACATAACGTAGTATCTTTAGATTTTTCTTACAATATGTGATAGCTGAAGGCAAGAGCTTGAAACAGTGTCTGTCTGCCACCAGCCTTCAATTTCTTGCTCCGAAGCATGGTGTTACTAGACCTCTTCAAAGAAAAGGCTGTTGGAGGTAGTGTAAAAATAAATAAAAATCTCAGAACCAGCTGAACTACTCTGGCTGAAAAAGAAAAAAATAGCCTGAGGCAGACACCTGGAATGGAAAGTCTCAGCATCTATGGTTAAAGCATGGTAAAGTTACAAGCTATTAAAAACAGTATCTGGTGAAGAGACATGTCGGTTGACCCCTGTTCTGTCTGTGCAGCTTAGCTTATACTACCACAGATTGCCAACTTCATGCATTCAAAAATCACTTGTCAGCTCTTGCCCTCACCACACAAAAGTGGCTTAAGATCATGAGATTTGAAAACAAATAATTTAGGGTGGACTTCCCTTCCCTCCATTTGGCTTCTGAGAATTAGGTTTGTAGAGGTCACATTTCTAAACATCTTTGTGACCATGAAGGTTTTATTAAAAACAAAATATTATCACCTAGTCCTTGGTTGCCAGAACTTTCAGTTTTACACAAAATTGCATGGTTCAGAGTAAAACCATCACAACACGTTACATTCAAGTTGTTGCTTTTAAAAAGACAACTTGGAAACTTCACTTCCTGCAGTGGTTTTTTGCAGGATGTTTTGAAGGAAATATTCTTAAGAAATGTTGAGATGAACGGAGAGAAATGGATCAAGTCAAATTGAACAGGCTTGAGTAGGGCCATATCTACAAAAGGATCTGGACACAGCTCTGCCTGGCACTGTCTGTTTTAAATACCTGGCAGTGCATGCTTCTGTTGGAAGCTGGATCTAAGCACCCCAGAGTTAGATTTCCCAAGGTTTGACACCATTACCATCTGCACAGCAGGAGTTGAACTTAAACTCTGGTCATCTTCTGTGGCTGGTACCTGCCTCTGCTAAGGATTGAAACCTAGAGTCAGCTGCTAGATTCGGGTATTTAAAGCTTTCACTCTAAGTGTTTACCACCTACCACTGTTAGCAAAAATGTGAGAGAACAAAGCTCGGTTCCCTTCTCTGCCTTTAGAGATACCAACCAATCTTCTATCTCTCTCAGGACCATTATTGAGAGAATTATTTCCTCCTTTGCAAAGAAAACCAAAATACTTGCTGGGCTGGAGAATGCCTGGAACAAAGCTGTGAGGTATTCTTGATGTGGGAAGCACCTTTTTGTAAAAATACCCAAATATTCAGTGACTCAGAAAGAAAGAGCAAGCTTAACTATTCAGACCAGTAACGAAATAACTTAAGTGCGGTGGCAACTCTGGGTTCCAGTGCCAGCGCCAGAGATGTTTTTCTGTGTTTTATGCTAAGCAGATGTTAGATCCAGCAAATAAGTAGTCACAGAAGCTAGAACTGGAGGAGCCAAATGGCTGTTGCTCCCTGTCCAGATGAGTGCCCTAATCTCAGTCTCTTTCTAGCTAACCTCATATTCATGTCCTTGAACAGAGAATAGTCTCACTCTGCTTAAAAGAGGGGGGAGTTGTTTTTTTCTCAAATAGAAGGTGGTTTTGAACCTGAATTAACCATATTCTTACAGAATCCTTGAACTTGGAGCAGAGGGAAGGACACAACAGAAGAGAAATATCATAGCTGCCTCTTCTGGCAGCTACGTTTTTTGTGAAGCCAGGTTTCTTACTTGTGTTTTAAGTGCACCTATTGGATCAAGCCCCTTGGCTGATGAAGATGGAGATGTTTGCCAATTTTATGGATCCTAATGGAGTTTAAGCCAGCGGTTAGAAGCATAGTTTCTCAGAAGTTTTCACACTCGGCATGCTCAGAAGCAGAATTCAGGCACCAAAATGGGAGCAAGAACATTAGAAGGGTACGTGTCAGACTTATCAAAGGGAAAGCATAAAGTGGTGTGAATTAGGGAGGCCCAAGCTAACAGGAGCACAGTAAGTTAGGTTAGTGTGAGGCAATTTAGCTTCCAAACCAGGGCTGAATGGCATCTTTCTCTATACGGTGGATGTACCCAGTCGGTCTGGAGTAAGTTGGCTCAGATATCTCCCTCGGATGTTTAATTAAGACCTGGTGACACACCCTTAACCACCCAAATCCTTTTATGTCTGATTCATCTTTTGTTACTGATTTCACTGAAAAGTTCTGAAGTTAACTCACTGGAAAAAAATAGAATAAAGCAGCAGCTAATAAGACCAATGGCTTTTAATTTGCATTAATAAAAGGACATTAAAAAAAAAAACAAAGACAAACTTAAATTCCATTTGAGATTTTTCTAGTGACATTTCAACCACTCAGGCTTTGCTTTCTTGGTATTTAATATTACCAGAGCCCCTTAATAGTGTATAATAGCCTTGTAATTCATATTTGGTCATAATTTATTCAGCATATTGTTCTTAGCATAACTGGCAAGCATGCAGTGGTGTGGAAAATACAACCTTTAAGTTTATCCCAGGATCAGACTTTTCTGCAATGGGATAAGCAGGGATGTAATTCCTTAAAAAAGTGTTTCACATATTTCTGTGTACATAAAATGCTTTTTTGTGTTTAAATTTGGGATGGTCTGAGAATGAGTCAGGGAATTAATTCCACTGTGAAGTACATTTCTGTTTGATTTAGTGGTGGATGTCCAAAATATTTCTTGTAAAGCTTTTCAAATGTAACTACTGTAATGAAAGGATTAGTGTGTATTTATGCCAATGCCTTTTACTAGATGAAATCAGAAATGGCTGATTGTGTGTCATCGACTACATATTTCTAATATACAATGGAAATTTTTTTCAGACAGTAACACCTGGTTTTGTAGTGGCACCATCTGAATCACATGTAACCATAGATTTGTTATATTAGTCTAAAATACCCTATTTGCATATGTAGATTTTAGATACAGTGAAGATTTTGAGCACCAGTTAAGGTGTAATTTCTTTTCTTTTGCAAACAATTTCTGAGGCATGAGTGCTAATAGGATTTGGTTCTTTTCCAGCCTCTTCTGTGGACAGTGAAGACTCGATTTCATTAAAAGTAGTGGCAAACAATAACATTTCTTTTAATTAGATGATCTCATGATTTCCACACATATTTGTTCTGTGCATTATTGTTCGTTGGCAAAACTGAGTTGCTTGGTAGCGTGTGAAACCGTATGTCTCAATAACATCTTACGGCAGGTGAGGGAGGATTTGCAAAACAACATTTGCTGACAGGACATAATGCATTTTACTTTGATGGGGAAGTTTTCCTAAATGAACTTTATGGCTTAGTTCTCTCATGCAAAGTCAAACCTACATGAGGCTTAGTGGGCCTTACAGGTCTCCCTGTAAGAGGAGTTATGTGTATGAGGCAAAGACTGTACACCAGTAAGTACTGCGAGTGTTGCTCAATTGTTCATCACTACAAAAAGAGGCCTTCTAATGCCTGTAGTCTGTGTAGCTGTTTCACGTTCTTTCTTCTTTTTTAATAAACTGTTGAGTTAGGTTTTAATGGTCTTTTACGTGCAGAACCATATTGATCTTCCCCTTTGAGCTTATCAGAAATTATTACAAATCATTTCAGATGTTACTTTTTCTATTACTCTACAGTGTTTAATATTTCATTTGAATTCTCAGCAACAAATTCGGGACGCAAGCTGAAGAGTGGAAAGAGCATGACAAATAGCCTTCAGTCTTCTTAAAAACTTTTGCAACAGCATGAAGTAGTAGTGCCTTCAGTCAGATGCATTTTCTTGAATTATTTTTTTTAATATCAATTACACTTTTAAGCAGATCTCAGAATAGTCAGGAAAACTAAGGAAAGTATTTCTGGTTTTATAAATGGCCACCTGGAAGGCCAGAAGAGAAAGCAGAACAAGGCAAATATCAAGACATAGCCCTGCAGAGTTCTTAAATAGGTGAGTAGCTGTAGGCGTAGGAGTTGAACCCACTGACTCTTTCAGTGTCGTATCAAGCACCTGTTTAAGTGTTTTGCTGGTTTAGTACTTCAGTGACCTGGTGAGAGAGCCAGGTGCAACTGTTGTCTAGGACATGAGCTGTGTAGGCAGTCTCTGAAGTGTACTGACATAACGAGATGGAGAGATTACTGGTAGATTTATGATTGTTATTATGTGGTTCCCCCACAGCCCCCTCCTCTGATTATAACATTTTCTTTCCATCCCAGCAAATGCTCAGGTACAGATCTTGATTTTGATCTCTCCCAGCTTCAGCACAGAGATGGTGTGATTTCATTGACTCTAAATGGAGCTTGTTCTGATTTAGAGTTGTTTGCATAGGACGAGAGTCTGGTCAGTAAAGTGCACTGTGGAGGTTTGCCTTGGAAAAAGCTAATGGCAATGGATTTGACAGCAGGGGGAAGGGAAGAAGAAACATTTAAGACTATTTATTAATCAAGAATTCCAGCAGCGAGGCTTTTCTTGCCTTGATTCTGGCAAATGTACAGATGCGAGATACTGTGCAGAGATCATCTCTGCACGGAGAAAGCCCTTCAAATGTAAACATTTGAGCAGCTGGCATGGGAGATTAGTGCAGCAGTGTGTGTGGGGGGGGTGTAATAGGGGATAGTGGTGCTGTCTAAATTTAACAAACGTTAAACAAGATCCTTGTTCTAGGTCAGAAAGACAATATCAACTAAAAATACTGGCAATTGTACAAGTCAGTCAAAGTCATTAACTAGTATTTAGTTAAACATAACTTGCCTTTCCAAAGTCGTGACACCTTCCTCCCACCCGCCCAAAAGACAAAAAAAAGGTTTTGGGAGAAAATATTCTATGCAACCTGTTTGAATTAAGAAAAAAAACCAAACAATAAAACAATTCATCTATGGAAAGTCAGCGCTTTGAGACTTTTGATCTTTTTTGCTTTGGATTGTGAACTGTCTTAATAATTGTTCTACTTTTAATTTCCTGTGGCTGAGTATTATATCAAAAGAAAGCATCATGCCCAGGGTGAAAGTAGCATAGGGTCGGTTACCTTTGTAGACACGTGTTCATATGCTGTTTAACATCATCGGGAGGGGGTGTTACATTTTCTTTTTTAAAGCCTCACCAAATAGTTATGCAACTACACTATATACATCAGAGTATCTGATTATGCATTGGGTTTTTTGGCTTTTGGTTTTTAACTTGTGTTTTGAGCACGGTTTTTAAAACAACTCCTTGCCTATTGGCTGTGATTTGATTCATAGAATCATAGAATGGTTTGGGTTGGAAGGGACCTTAAAGATCATCTACTTTCAACCCCCCTGCCATGGGCAGGGACACCTCCCATTAGATCAGGTTGCTTCAAGCCCCATCCAACCTGGCCTGGAACACTGCCAGGGAGGGGACACCCACAACCTTCCTGGGCAACCTGTGCCAGTGTCTCACCACCCGCACGGGAAATAATTTCTTCCAAATATCCAATCTAATTCTACCCTCTTTCAGTTTGAAGCCATTCCCCCTTGTTCTATCACTTCATACCCTCATAAAAAGTCCCTCTCCAGCTTTCCTATAGGCCCCCTTCAGGCACTGGAAGGCTGCTCTAAGGTCTCCCTGGAGCCTTCTCTTCTCCAGGCTGAACAACCCCAACTCTCTCAGCCTGTCTTCACAGGAGAGGTGCTCCAGCCCTCTGATCATCTTGGTCACCCTCCTCTGGACTCACTCCAACAGCTCCGTGTCCTTCTTATGTTGGGGACTTCAGAACTGAGTGTTTTCATGTGTGTTTTGTTGGAAGAAGTGCTTTGCTTTACTTCCTTCATTTCTTTATCAGTAGAGACTAAAGTATGGGTATCTGGAGCCAAATTTTATGTTAAAAAAATCAGAGCTATGCTTTCTGTGGTGGCATTGTTATGATTTTCATTGAGTTTGAAAGTATACTGAAGAAAAAGGTTTCCTGGAGAAATGACAGCAGCATCACAGTTTAGAGCATTACTGTCTTTTGGCATTGTAAAGTTAGTGACCCTTGGAGACTTGAAGCAGAGCTCACTAGAGCCAGTGGAAAAATGCTTGCTGGTTACAACTGGCTTTGGACCATGTTCGTTATGAGTTGTTAGCCATTCTCTACACTAGGTCACTTTAAAAGCATTATTTCTTGTGCTACTTCAGGTTCTCTTTCGTATGAAGAGAGATCTTGTGACACTTTCACTGTCACCTTGAAAACTCAAGACCTTTGTTCCTTTTCAGTGGGCGATTGGCACAGCTAAACCCCTTGATGTTGTTTAATTGATAGAGCGTTTTCTCAGTGGGGAAGGAGAAAACCCCAAAGCAAACATGTGAAGTCTTGTAGAAGGTGAATTGCAAACAGTGGCAAAGGAAGGGAGTGGCTTTCACTGACCAATAATTTGTTGCAAAAGTAGTTTTTTCTTTGTTATCTGAAGGAGTGCATCCTCAGAAGTGAGCAGAATTCTCAGTGCTACTGTACCTTTTTAAGATGTAATTGTACCAGTAAAAGCCCAAGTGTGGGTATACGTTGTATCTATTTCCAGTTTTTAATTTCAGTGCCAGTTAAACTGGGGTCTGAACTTGAAGTTTCTGACGCAGCTCAAGTGGGAAGTGGACTCCCAATGGATTGGGATGTTCCAGTCAACAGGAATAAATAGATCGGAGAGCTGTAATTCCTTAGTATTTCACACTAAATTCACAAAAGAAACAAGACTATACAGGATAGGATAATTAGTTTCTTAGGAATAACATTCACAAGTCAAGCTCTGGTGTCCTAAGGATATAGTACTGAAATTTTACAGTTGGAGAAACTTAGTTGGCTATGTTATACTGCAAAGGGAGATAAAAATGTGAAATGATGAAGCAGCTTGGGCTCCAGCACAGCTTTACTTCCAGTCACTTCCAGCATCCTATATTCTCACTTCACTTCTGTTTAGAATGTGGGCTGGCCTATACAAAGTCCGAGTTAAAAGGGTAATAGTGAGTGCTCGTGATAGGAAAAAAATGAACGACCAAGGATGTTTGAAGTAATGTTTAAATATAATTCTAAGAAAATTCAAAGAGGGGTCTGCTTCCTTATTCTTAACTTGTTCTTCTGTGCAAAATTATTTGAATTTACATGATTTTTGTCGACATGTTCAGGGTAGTGATTATACTCCAAAGAGGATAGCCTTTGGAGAATCCTCCAGGATGGAGAGGAAGCTTAGATCTGAATTTCATGTTCTTGCAAGATTCAGATCCTGAAATTAATTTGCTTGTGACTTCTTATGAGTATAAGCATATGTGTTTTCTATCCAAATTGTTCATCTCCTTAATGGGTCAAGCTTGATTTCTGTAAGTATTGATCTGTAGGTGTTATGAAACAGAAAGTGGATGTGTACGGCACGTGGATGCGCTCTATCTGCTGTCCAGCAGCAGAGTGTTGTCTCTAAACCTTCTCTTCACCTCTGTACTCCTGATGTTGATCTGGGACTAAATACTCAACTGTTACAATTCAAAATGTTTCATTGACACCAGTACCT
Organism: Aegotheles bennettii; assembly: GCA_013398125.1. Taxonomy (NCBI): domain Eukaryota; kingdom Metazoa; phylum Chordata; class Aves; order Caprimulgiformes; family Aegothelidae; genus Aegotheles; species Aegotheles bennettii. Next base: position 394,592 of record VZRW01001980.1, on the reverse strand, counting down.
GAGCACTGGTCTGCTTCAGTGCTGTTACGTGCTGCCAGAAACTCTCAGCATGGAAGCTGCAGGTACAATTTGGGGACTTGCTTAGGCCACCCCTTAGGATTTCAGGCTCCGCCTGTTATACTCAGTGTGTGCAAGTATGTGTACATGCACACACAAATATGTGTACAGCTGTCTGAAAAAGCTAGCTGAAGTAATAAATTTTGTGTGTATATGTACCTGTGTTTGTATGTAGGTGCATGTATACACACAGGTTATATACACACACATGTGCACATCCAGACATCTGAAAGAGCTAATTGAAACAGTAAAATTCCTCACTCTTGACTTCTGATTTATATTGCTAGAATCTTCTTAGTGACTTCATAATTGGGATTTGTGTTAAGATTTGCACTAATTTCAGAGATCAAATGATGATTTGTTCTTCTAATGTAAGTTTTAACACCTTCAGAGGTTGCATTGTTTTTCAGTAATATTTTTGTCAGTGTTATATCAGTAAAATGTTTAAAGCTTCCTTTTTGGAAGTTTCCTTTGATGGTTGGATGATTTTATTTGTCTCCCTCTAGCTAAACACCTACATTTACTATAGACTTCAAAGGGAAATGTAGTTACATAACTTCATTCTAAACTAATCAAGTATTGGTGTGGGAATTGGGCTATAAGGACTGGAGCTAGAAGTCAGTTTCCCTGAGCTTGAGTAAATCGGAGCAACTTCTTTGACTTTAGAAAAGTTCTTTAGATCTTAGTGAAAATTTGCCTTTGAATTTCAGAGCAGATTTTCTCCATTCATCAATAGCTACGATAAGTAGAGATTTTCAGGGTCCAGAAGTCACATGTCAGAATTTCAGCAGACACTGAAAGGTAATGAAAATTGATCATCAATGTTTGTTGTCTCTGGAAAACTTCTGTAAGGACACCACTTTCATTAAAATACGGGAAAAAGACTTTTTAATTTAACTGGAATAGAAATACTTTCAGTAAAAAAGAGAAGTTATTTCTTCACAACCAAACAAATACACACCCAAAAAAGTTGTGCCAGGAACTATTCCATTCATAATTCCGGTCCCCATAAAAATTGGCTATGCAGACGTTAGAGCAGATATTTTTAAACTTGTATGTTTTATGCAAAGTTTCCGTCTCCTCCTGCAGTATAAATTGGCACATCTACAAGGAAAATATATTGAAGATGATCAACTCCAGTAGTTCTTATATGTTAAAAGAATTTGTTGCAGCAGAAGTTCTTCTCGGTATTTTTTCAAAATGTTTTGAATTTCAGAAGAACACATATTTTGCAAATATAACAACTCCTGTCTTTTATGAACCAAACACATTGCCTGATTGATTTAAAAGAATTACTAAGCCTACGGAAAATAAATTCTTACTGCAATGATGAATTAATTTAGCTCAAGACCTCTGATCCTTTTTGTGGTTATTTATGATTTATGAATGCTTAACACCAGTGGAAATTACGAAAATGTCTTTTTGCTGTTGTTGGTCTATGACTTTTTGAACTCCTCGTTTCCTGAAGCCTGTTGCCAGACCATTAATAAAGGCAGATTTTGGTTTTTGGCTTGGTTGTTCAACACTGTTTGATGGAACTATTCTATTTTCACATAGTATAGAAGTGTAAGTGAAAGGAGAAACCAGAGTTAAAAGAATTTTACTTTTATTCTCTCCTTACTCTTCCAAGATAGCTCTCACTAGATCTAGTAATGGCCTTCGAAGGCCAAGTATAAGTGGCCTATTTTCAAATGTTCTTTTCTTGTTTTCCTTCTGGCTTGATATTTTTTGGTCTTATTTCTATACTGGGATAGAATTGAATTTTGGAGTCTGTGTGAATTTTCCTCTGGAATTCATTCTTCAGATTTCTTTAAAATGTATTTTTCCATTGGGATCTATCTTTTGCTTTTAGACCTCTCCTGGTAGGTTTCACAATGTTTGTTTGGTTGATTATTTTTTTTTTCCATTCTGCCTTATTTGTGTCTTTGTATGCATTAAATCCCTAACACAGAAATATTTATTCCACATTCATAAATCTATATATTAATCCCCTTTACTTTCAATACTGAATCCTTTCCAGTTTGAATTCTGTTCATGTGACTTTTCCCCAGCTGTCTTCATGTCAACAAGGGAGCATTAACATCCCTACCTTTCTGGGCTAACATATGAGTAACCAATTGAGTTTTCTTGCAGAATATGGTTTCTGTCCTGCACAATCTCCTTAATTCATTGTTCCTTCCCCATGATATGAGCCAGTACTCTTATCACATACACTGAAATCTTCTGGTTCTTGTTTTGCTCCTTTACTTCTCCAGATTTTTGTCTTTGAATTTCTGCAAAGACTTCCTCTCTTGTCAAATCTGATGAACATATTCACTTCATTTTTTGCCATAATGACTGTATTTTTGTTTCTCTCCTCAATTCTTCCTGTGTTCTTTCCTACTTCTTTCTTGTCTACTTTTGGTACCACTTGGACAAATATCCAAAAGAGACTTGTAGCATTTCCCATATTTTTTCTCATTGCCTTTTAGAATTCACCAGACTCCCTGTACATCTCTTGTTACAAGCCCATCTTCTGTCCCCATTTGATGAGACATTTAATCTCAAATAGATAACCCTTTCCTTTTCTTTATAGGTTAGCTTTTCTGGATTTTTTGGTCTGGCACAGTATGTGACAAAAAAATTTTCTTTGTCATTTAATGCACTATCAGGTAATGAATGATATGCTTACTTAGCATATGTGCACATAGCTATCAAAAAAATTTTAAGTGATGTGAGTAGCTGAATTTGCTGACTGCCTGTGTTTTGTTAACCATTCCCTTTGGGGAATATTTTTAATTTAATCTTTCTCCCCATACTGCCTTTACGTATTTGTATTTTTGACAGTTATGAAAAAATCTGTTTTCAAAATACCATCTCTTTTTTATAGGCTGACGCATTTTAACAGTGAACTGTGACAAAGAGTTGGACTTGCAGAAGATAAGGTTTTAGCAGTCCAACCAGAAAGATGTAAATCAGCCCTGAGACAGTGCATTTTATATGTAAATTGATTCTGGTATTTTCCCAAAACAATATTTAAAAAAAAAAGGTGATGAGGGGAAGACAACATTTTGGTAAATGAGACACAAAGTTGTCCACACGCTTCTGAAAGTCAAGATAAAACCTTTTACACTTGTGTGAAATACAAACAAACCTTATTCTAAGCATCTGCCAGCATACAAGACTGTCACCTGCATTTCAGCTTGGTTTTAGAATTCACTTCAGACTGTGTCTGCAACTTGCACTCCTACATCGCACCCAAGTGACAGACAGTGACGCTTCCATTAAAGTACTATGTAGCATAGAAAATACCTGATGCAGAAATGTTTTCTATGCAATGTTAATGGTGCTTTTATCTCACTTGGGTTTCCATACCCAAAGCAAAAGTATTTACATTTTAGTGGTATTCAGAATATATCTGTCATCCAGAAATTGAAAAAGAAAAAAGCACATGCCTGAGTCAGGACAGCTATCATCTAGCCTGATAGTATCAGGTGCATAGTGCAAGGGCATGAGGGAAGTTGGTGCTTTCTGGAAGCTTGTACATGTATTTCTATGATTTCTCTGTGATGTATCTTTTTAAGGGACTGGACGTGCATGTGTTTTATAAAAAGCATGGTGATTTTATATGTCCCCTTACAAAGATACCTGTAATGCACACTTACTGAAGCTTGTGACTTTATCATGGATGTCATTGGATTTATATCAATGTTGAAATATCTTCCAGTCATTTTATGTTTCATAGCTTTTTAGCTGTACTTCTGGAAACTGAGAACCTGCTGGAAAGCAGAAGTGGAAAATATATGGGCTTGGATGGTTGTGAAATGAAGCTTACTTTTTGAACGTACATCTACTTGCTTTGACCAACACACTTGTTTAGAAAAGAATGTTTACAGCCTAAGTTTCTTTCATTTGTGGCTAAATAGCTTCAGGTTTCAGCAAAACAATTTTTCATTTGTCACAGAACACAGCGACAGAAATTAAACAAATTAAGCATTAGAAAGATTTGTAGCAAGTGTATTTTCACTGCATTGAGTTGAGGCTGACTTGCCAATGCTAACAGCTCTGAATCAAATCAGATGTGTTTCTCTTCTTTTTAACAAGTTCCTCAGTTCTGATTCACGAGGTCCACAGGATATGTGCTTGCTGGTTACTGCAATTACTTCTGTGTCCAGATCAATAGAAGAGGACACAAATGATTTATGTGCACCTTCCAAACACAGATTTATACACTTCAGTCTTCTCATTAACACCAGGCAGCATGCTGCCTGCTCCCACCTTCTGAGTTGTTCAGACATGGATCTGCCTTCTTTTCCTTTGTCCCACCACTCAGGAAAGGTATCTACCCTCTCCTGTCAAGAGGGGTTATTTTGGTAATCCTGTTGGGATGCTGTTTTTTTAAAAAACTGTGAATTTATTTGAAACATACTGTCATTTAAACGAAAAGAGATGGTACAAGCACACAGATTTAAATCAAGTTAGATTGCCTTCTCTTTTCTGCATGTATTGCTGTGATGGAAAAAAAAAAATCATTGCATCCATTTCCCTTGTTACTCTGACTGTCTTCATTCTACCAGGAAGACAGTTCCTGAGATTGACATGAGTGATTTTGGGTAGGAGTAACAGACAGAGGTTTTGTTAAGCATGAATAGTAGCATGAATTGGGAAAATCTGAAGAGTGAAACATGGAAACAGGAGAAATTATTTTGAGGAAATACATTGAATTTTAATCATCAGGGATGATTAAAAAGCTTCAATGCTCAAAGCATTGAGGAACTGTATCTGTCATAAAATCTTGAAAAAGTATGAATGATTTGACAGTCTCTGAGTTTCTTGAATATTCTATACACATAGTTCAATTCATAGATCTGTATTCCACTGCTTTATATGTGCCATGGTAGTTTATTCTCTTTGGAGAACTCAGATTAAATTTGTGATCTCAGACTGGCTAAATACTGAGGGAGGTGTTAGTAGTAGATGATACTGATATTAGCACTTAGGCTTGGTTTTACTGCATTCGATTCTTTATATTAGCAAGAATTTACAGACATGTTAATGTTTAGCTTGAATGCCTGTATTCCCAATCCATGTTTTCTAACCTATTAATGATTTGAGTAAAAAGTTTATATTCTGGAACATTAAAGTAAAACAGTTGACTGTTCAAAAAAACAATAATCAATTTATTTATGATTTTTACCATATTAATTCAGTATATATCTGGTTTTCAAATAGAAAATTAGTTTTGAATATTGCTTCATACACAAGAAATATAACAAAAATTAAAGAGGATTCTTGGAAACTCTCTCTGGTTGGGCACCGTCTGTGTCCTCAGTGTAGTGCACAGGGCTGGAGTTAATACCCACTCTTGTTCCCCATTTAGAAATTCTAAAACAGTGAATCTAAGCCCCTTGGACAGTTTCAGAAAGCTTTTCTCCTGAAGGCTTCCACTTTTCTACTTCCTTCCCTTAGGTGGTTGTTCTTTCAGATTTTCTACTGGGAAAGAGATTGGACACCACAGGAGGTGCAAAATGAACATAAATCCGTTGGAGCTGGAAACCAAGATTGCAGCTATAGACACATGGAGATCCTTTACATCACATGACCTTGCCTAAGTGAGGACAAGGAGTAATCAGATAAACTTCTAGGAAGGGAAATAATAGTTAAAGTACGAGGGAAAAAATTCTAATTATGAGGATAGTTATGCAATAAAACAGCATAATTGTGGATGGTGTGGACCTGTGTATAGGAAGGTCTTGGTAACCTCTGCAGGGACAGATCAGTCATGCTAGTTCAGTGGTGGGAGATAAAGTAGATAACTTCGTAAAGGAGGTGACCTCCTTGCACCTGGCACTGCTAGGATTTCTGATCAACTCTGCTAAAATGAGAGGAATGTGGACAGCCATGGTGAGGGAGAACTGGCAGGGACACAGGTCAGAGAACATTCTCAGCCAATTTCTGATTCTGGCTACATAAGTTCTGGTGTCCACCAAATGGGCCCTGACCACAAGATCTGGAATTGCTAGCTAGATACTAAAATAGACTTGCACAAGCATAAGATAGCATTGCAGTTGTACAGACTTCAGAGTATAATTCAAAACATTTACAGTAAACCCTGAAAGCCTATTCACCAGACACACAAAAGTTACTGTTGGGGAAATGAAATAGTTGCTTCTCTTTCTTCTATTTTAATATTGTGATGAGTGACCAGATTATTTCCTACAAACAGCAAAATGTGATAAGATAATAAAACAACATAAAGTAAATTGCATTAAAATGCATTTTATTTAATTTTTTTTTTTAGTTCAGAGCAGGAAAAGGTTAACTTTTTTTTCCTTTCTGACTGCAGACTGTATGCAAGTACCATAATCATAAGTGCTTCGGGGAGTAGAAAAACCAAACTGTATTCAGTGTGGCTGGTTAAAAAGGAAAATCTGAGTAGACACAATTTTGTTGCTTTTTTTTAAACTATGTCTCCAGGCAATCTCATGACCACAGTATTACGCTTTGGTTTTGAAGCAGGAGCTTGGATTAATTCAGTTTCGGTGTTGTCAAATTTAGTGCTAGTATAAGGAATTTCAGTATCATGTCAAGGAAAGCAGCCTCCAACTTTAATTTGTGCAGTAGGTCTGGCATAACCTGTCAGGCGTTTTAAATGGCCAGTTGTAATCAGTTGTGGGTGTTATTCAGAAAATCAATAATAGTTTGCATTAATGGAGTCTAAATGTCCAACAGGCATAAATATTCTTGCTGTCACTGGGTAGATGAATTTGTCTGCCTGCTCTAAATCTTACCTCTCATATTTACACACAGTACACTTGCAAAAAAAATTATTTCCTTTATGGTATTTTTATTTTTTTTTCTGTTTTGGAAAAAATAAAAACCCTTATTTTTTGCTGATCCATCTGGTACTTTGAGTGCTTAAAAACAGCTCAATTGATTACCTTTGATTTAAAAACTTCTCAGAAGGAAATTGCATAACGAGACTGGGAGCTCAAATATATGAGTCTTGGCAAAGAGCTGCGGAAGAAAGGCCTGGCTATAGCAACCTCACAAGAAAAGAACTTGACATTTTGAAAAATTTTTATTGACCGGTGCGGACAGGGAAAAGGAAGTCAGATCACTCTCACAAGGCAAGCTGCAGTTTCTTCCTTGCTGACCTTTAAATGCCATGTAGTGTCATCAGAAAATCAAGGAAATGCTAATAACAGGGCTTTGAGTTACGTATGAGGTATATCTTTTGAAAACAAACATAGGCTGACTTCCATTTTTGTGCACGTCTATTTTTGTAAAATGGAATTCTCACATCAGTACAATTATGTTTTTAATAGATTAATCTTACATTATTTTATTGATAGTAACATCAACTTTTTCAGAAGTATCCGTAACAGATCAGAGCTTCTGTTCATCCTTGAAAAGGGAGTACTTTGCAAAAGACATGTTTTTAATTGCATTCTGGGTTGATGACCTTTGAACACAGAGTGGCCTGTGCTTTAGGCTCTTAATCTAGCTTGTGTTGAGTTCAGCAGGTTATGGATTTTGTAGAAAGTTGACTCCTCGGTGTCTTTTGAAAATGGGACTGGTATGCCTAAGTCAGCAAGTTTCTCTGAGCCTTCATACTTCTGTGTTTTAACAGCCCCTCTTTGCCCTTCCAAAAAGTCTTTGAAAGCTAAATTTCAACTAGAAAAACTAGTAGGAAAAAATCCTAAAATTAAACTGCTTATTCCCAAAGAAAGCATCTTGTACATTAGAAAAAGAGAAAGTTCCTTAGATTGCAGAAGTTTCATGAGAGGAAGCGAACTAGCTGGCAAATGTGACCTGAAACAATGGATCCTTGAAACGTCATGGCACCATATGTAGGTACTGCAGCTGTTTCTTGCCTCCTTACAGTGTCTACTTCATGGAATAGAAATGGACTGTAGTCCGTGGTTGTGGTTCAGTATATGCTCAAGACCTTTGCTCAAGTAGAATCTAACTTGACTGCTGACTTACACTGGTGTATCTGTGTTCAGGCTGCATTTGCTTTGGCTTAATTCAGGGGAAAAACAAAATGTAAACTATTTCTTATTTCTTGCTAGTTTGCATTAATTAATTCACTGCCATGAATTTTCTTTTTCAGACATGTTTGGTTTTTTTTGCAATGCAGTTACAAAATAGACAGATTGTAGGAACTGGTTTTGATTTTGAGCAGAACATAGATACTAACCTGTTTGTCAAATGAAACAGACGGCAAGGGCTGACCTTTTTTTAGCCAGCTACATTGGCTGCAATACTTCAGTTTGGCTTTCCTCTCACTCACGCTGCTGTAATTTGAGTAGTCCCACTGAAACTGACCCATTGATAACAAATTAAAACAACAAGAAATGAGAGATGGTCTGGATAAATGGCATGTACATATCAGGTCCCTGCAAGTTTGCTCAAATAATGTTTTATGCTCCTAATAGTTGCCTGGCTAACCTGCCTGAAAACCAAAGCTCCAAAATCCAGTAATTTGGAAAGCAACTGCACTGCATCTAACACAACATAAAATGTAAAAGCTGGAGGCCTACAGGAAAGCTGGAGAGGGACTTTTTACAAGGGCATGGAGTGATAGGACAAGGGGGAACAGTTTCAAGCTGCAAGAGGGGAGATTTAGATTGGATATTAGGAAGAAATTCTTTCCTGTGATGGTGGTGAGACACTGGCACAGGTTGCCCACAGAGGTTCTGGTTGCCCCCTTCTTGGCAGTGCTCAAGGCCAGGTTGGATGGGGCTTTGAGCAACCTGGTCTAGTGGGAGGTGTCCCTGCCCATGGTAGGGGGGTTGGAACTGGATGGTCTTTAAGGTCCCATCCAACCCAGCCCATTCTGTGATTCTATTCTATGGTAAGGCGTTGTCTCCCTAGATTGGGTTTACAACAAAAGACGAGTCATGCCAGAAACACTTGTGTCAGTGGTTTCTGTTCAACTTATTTTTTTTCTCTTAAAGCTAATGAAAAGGACTGCACGCATGCGAGAGCTTAAAGGTCTGCCTACAGTTAAACAAAGCTCTTATTGCTGAATGATGGGGATTTCAAAACTACTTTGATGTTGTCCTCATTCCGTTCCCCTGGAAGCCGTGGAGAGTTTTTATTTTAGGGGAAGAGTCTTAACATGAGCATTCTTGAAATGCTCACTCAGTAAATAAGGGGCTTGATATAAAGGTTGGATGTGGAAAAGAAAAAATAGATTAATTTCCAAGGTTTTTTTTTTTCTAGTAAAGTCTTATCATTATAAACTACTTATAGTTGATTTAAGTATTACATTTGTTTCCTGTATCTTCAGCTAGGAAATCCAAGCTTTAAAAGAAAAAAACAGCTTTAAATTTTTAGTTGTTCATCACTGTATTCCTTCACAGTGATCTGTTGCCTGGAAGAGCAGTCTGACAGCTCTTCAGCCCCGAGACTTTGCGGTAGAATTGAATAGGATATTAATTTAAAACTGGATGCATCCTGTCTTCCCACTGGTACTCTGTATTTGTAATGCTGGGAGGGAAGTCTTAGGGTTTTTTTATTATTTGTGTGCATCTAAATCGCTTAACAAAATTTCTCAACCTTTTTATGCAGCAAGGAAAATCAAAGAATTAAAACAGTCACAAAAGCATACCTGTAGAATACACCTTATTTTATTTATTTTTAATTCATTTTGTTTTGTTCAGTTATTTTGTAAGTGTGTGAAAAGATGAGACTGCTTTATATTTCACCCTGTGAACCCTGTCATTTCTTTAGGAGTAAACAAACTTTATTTGGTAGAACCAGATGATACAATATGCACTGAGAATGACTTAAAAGTTGTAGGTTACAGATGAGGTCATTATGTTTTCTACTGCCCAAGATACAGTGCCAAGGAAAGAGTATATTTCTTCATAAGATTAGACCTAATGTTTTGAACCCCACCTTCCACTTGGAGCTTTTTTCTTCATTTGCTAGAAACGTGGAATAAGCTATCGATGCTATTCAGTTCAGAGAAATTGCTGATGAAAAAGATGTGCCAAATACTACTTTAATACTTCAGTAAAACTCTAGTCAGTCAGAGAAGACCAGTAACATGCCCTGTTTGTGCTAAATATACCATTCCAAGATGAAGTGTGCTTTGCAGTGAGCGACAGAAAAGATAACAAAAGCATCCAGCTGATAGTTTTAAGTCAGCGGTAGTTACCACGTGTAGTAAATGCAGGACAAGACACAAATCAGTTTGCTATCTGCATTTAGCATTTCAGTTGTTTTCATAGGAATATATAGAACATTGAACTTTACCAGGCAGTCAGGAACCTGTAATACATACATCTTTTTGCATTGGTATATTTTTAACTCTTTATGCTTCATAGATGCTTCCTCAACAGTTAAAAAATTAAATTAATTGTCAAATTAATTTGAGCTTGCTGCCCCATGTTTTTAACTTTTACCTAAGATTGCTCGTGGCACTTGTGGAAAGGAATTATCATGCCATGTCAGGAATCAAATTCACTGCAAGTTACACTCCTACAGAAGTCCAGATATCCACCCCAACGAAGAGCCAGCCATACAATTGAGGCAAAGCATTTCCCAGCATTTTCCAAATTGGAGAGCTTAAGTTCGAAGAACTTCCTCTTTTATTTGGAAAGTGATGGGATTTGTGGTGGCCTTTAGTTTCCTGCCAGTATGTGGTCTTGGACAAAATTCCACCTGAGAGCTTTATGTCCTCAGTGGGTGAGTTGTGCAAGTGCAATTGTGTGTACTGTTGTGATAAGAACAGCAGTATTAACCATGATCATCAGCCTGTGCTTTCAGAATAGGTATCCTGCTTCAGCTCCCAGTAGGTTGGTATCAGTGGTGATTTCACAGAAACCATTTCTGAGAAGTGGTGACCATCTCATAACTTAATTAAAAAGTAAAATCTTCAGTTTAATATGGACGCTTCTCTTAATTAAAAATAGCAAAAGGTGACTCACAGGTTTGGAGGGAAAAGCTTTTGCAAGATCCTTAATAGCAGATTCAAAAAATTAATTACGTTGACTTTAAGTGTCAAAACTAAATTAAAAATGCACTTTTTCAAACAATCATGTTTCATAGTCTTTCCTATTTGTAGGTTTACTACTATATGGCTGCATATATTAATATAAAAATGTATTTGAGCCTTGATCGGAAATCAGTGAAACTTTTTTCATTGATTTTATTAAGTTTTCAATGAATATCAAAGTAATCTTTAACATTAAGGAACTATTGAAATAGTTTCTGCTTCACCTTTCATCTGGGCCCATTAAAATCCAGAGTGTTGCCTGTCAGTAGGACTTCTTTTGACCAGGTTAAATGATTGTTTTCAGTGGGTTGTAAATTATTATGCGTGATTGTGAGTGTAAATTGAAAACAGTTTGATGGTAGCAGAGTTTCTCTTACGTAAATCTACAGAGGAGACTCAGGTAAATCAGGTAGATTGATAATGAAATAGACAAGCCTGGGACACAGACAGCATGTGATTAATACAGTGTTCTCATTTAAGAGTAAATCTTGCTTTCAGAAATGTATATTACTTGTGTAATTTAAATACAACTGCAAATGCATTTGGATAACCATAATTATGTGTCTTGATGAAGCTTTTATTTTAAATAGCAAGCAGCAGTAGTGTTCCCATCAATAGTACTGTTAAACTGAAGTAGGTGCTAATTGTGCCTCCTGACTTATTAATATTGCCTGTAAGCTTTGTTCTGGTTGACCTTTAGAAGTTTCCAAAAGTTACAGTTTGCAACTCAGCAATTTTGGCAGAGGAACATACATGATTATTCATATAATTGTTTAAACAGTAACCAGATGTGTCTTGTTTTTCTTCTTTTTTTCCCATTGTTTTTAAAAGGTGATGTTCATCCAAGTTGTTAATCCATTTACAGGGTTTTTCCACAGCACCAAATTCCCCTTTGGTGAATTCTCGTTCCAGTAGCCTGGGTTCATCACTGTCCCTTGGTAACATCTCGGGAATGACAGCAAACCCAGAAGTGAAAAAACGCAGAGCACCTCCTCCACCAGTTGTGGCACCTGTGTTGCAGAACGTGCAGATGAGAGGACAAGAAAAGACAGCAGCACAGGTAACAGCGACACCACAGAATGGGCTTCTTTGATATGCTGGCTACCATCAGTTAATTCATCAGAGCTGAAATCATTCACAGATATTTCAGCTAGCCATTAACTACAGTTCACCAAAACTCTTGATCTTACAAAAGAAAATTGTCAAAACCCTGGGAGTTTTGTACATATTTACTGAACTTTCTTGAGACTGCCCCAAGCTTTCTCTCATGTCAAGAATCTTTCTAAATCAGAAAAGTTTTGTGAGGCATGCTAAAAGAAGGAGAGTGAAGAAAAAGTAGGGTAGAAAAGCTGGAAATTGTATAGGGTGACTAGGTATCCTTATTGGCCAGGGCAATCATGGAAAATGGGTGACAGTTCTAATGACTGACAGAAATCTTCAGTGTGCTGTTTTGCCCAGGTTCTTGTTAGGCTGTTGCCTTTGTCCTTATTTCCAGTGCTGCTGTGGGACACCAGAAGATCTGTTCTGCTTTCAGAGTTGTGCCATGTGACCTTTTAAATCAGTGCTCTGTTTTTGCTTTTAAAAAAGGTCGCTGTTCTGCAATACGATTACCAAGAACTAAAGAGAAATGAGGGAAACCTTTCTGAGGACCTACCCCTTTGAAAAGAATATAGGGTGAAGGCAAAGGGAAATTACTCTTGTTTTTATAGTGACATTTGGGTATGTATGTTATCAGATATGAGCAAGCACACTAAGGCTTCTGGTTCCACCGTCAACAAAAAGTATTATATTCTAAATGTAAACTCTGGAAGTCAGTGTCTAAAGCTATATACGGATGCCAAATAAGAATGCAAGGAATCAGGACCTTCAAGGTTGTGTAAAATGGACTGTCTGCTTAGGGCTTGTTACCTTTACAGCAGACTGATGGTTGGAAAGCGAACTGTATTAGTGCAAAATGGAGTCAGGAAGGAATCTTCAAGTTCAGTATAGTGGAGGAGTCAGAGTCCAGTGCTCAATCTCACTCCCTGTCACTCTTATTTATCTGCATTAATAAGACATAAATTGCCTTCTCCGGTGAAGCATTGTGTAAGCAAAGTTGATGCGCACTCTTGGTAAGGAGTTGTGGAATCTTACTTTCCCATTCTTAGGATATCTGAAAGTGTGACTCTTGGAACATAGCAGTGTTTCATCTTTCAAAATTGGAACAAGTGCCTTGGAAATAGCTCTCGTTTATAGACACTGCTGAAGAGAAACAACACTTTCTTGAAACATTTGTGTGCTTTCTGTTTTAAAATATTTTTTTGAAATTTCTACTGTAAATATTTTGAATGAGGTTTCTTGTGTCCCCCAGAGTTAAACATTTAATATGTTTAAGATAAATAGATATTTTCATACATAAATACTATGGCATTATCTTAAGTTTATACAAGTATGGTAATAACAGACTATATTATTCTGCTATTCTCTTAGGCTTCTCCATGCAGCATGACATTGAAATTTTGAATTGTGTTCCACAAAACCACTGAAAATCTAAACGCTCTTTAAGCATGTTAACATTTCCATTTCCAACATTGTTGCAAATAGATTAAAGTGGTGGCTTTCTGAAGGCATTATGAGAAAATGATTTATTCTGTTTATCACAAGTAGCATACAGTGCAGTATCAACTTAAAATTTTCTTAGTCTAAAAGAAAAGCTATTTTGAAGAAGGGAAACAGATGAAGGTTGCGTCACAGGTTTTTCCATAACAAAGTTAATTTTGGTCAATAGAAATGTAGCACAGCTGACAAAACCAATGAAGAGTGCAATAGATTATGAGCACAGTTGCTAGAGTCTGTTTGGCTGTATTTGTTGGGTAAAGGACATCTTTCTGAAAATGGTTGTGCAGGTTAAAATATCAAACAGTTATGGTGTGCTTCTGAAGTTCCCGGGTTGAAAGTAACTCACAGTCTGCCCTGTAGTTTGAACAAGAATGTGTGAAGTACAGATGAAATGAAACACGAGTTCCATGAAGCAATTAAAAACAGAGGGGAGAGATTCATTATTCAGTATTATGTGGCAAGGTAGCAACAGGGATATTGTTTATAAGAAGACCCAAACAGTTCTAATTTATCCGTGTGCAGACTATCCAGTTTGTTGTGAAAATAGAGTAAAAAATCTCAGGGTGTAAGTTTATTTCTTTAGTTTATGGGAAAGAATTAGCACTGATCTTTTCTTTCAGGGAAGGGCGTCAATTCCTTATTAATGGACTTCCTTCCATAAAAAGATAAGATGTTTGTTTAGAAAACTTTATTTATGTGCAACTGTTACTAACAGGAAGATCCTGCACAAGGAGAACATGTTTATTTCCAGTGAAGCTAGCACATTAATAGAAAATTGAATAGGTGATATTCTCAACTTTTAGAAGGTTTTTTCTTTTTAAATTATATGGTTCCATAAAGTTGTGTAGAAAAGAGAATACTGTAGCTGTTATGAATACCTGTAGTTTGACTTTTCAACCCAATAAATCTGTTCTTTTTAACCCATTGTTAAGCCCCAGGGCATTCAGTTTTCCTTACGGCACAGTTGATTCTTTAGGAATATGTATGTCATTTCCTTGCCTGGTGGTTGCAATCAGAAATTTGTACATGTATAAAGACTGGAGTGTTTTAATTTATGCTTTAGATTTAGATTTTTCTCTACTCTCTGTTCTGGACAGGTGAATTACTGCAATATAATTTTACCATATTGCAGCTTTTGTTTCTGTGGGGCTTACAGTAATTTATGTCCTTGAGGCTAAGGTCCCTGCAGTAACATTAATTACTTTGTAGTGCAGCATCAGTAGTTTTCCATGTCTATTTAAAGGTAGTGTTCCCTCTGTAACTATTTTCAATCTCCTCTAGAAAATACTCATTTCTGTTCACAGCACAATTGAGCGATGTTTCATGGCATGCTGAACATGCACAAAGTATTTTGCAGTGGAATGCAGAGTCAAAGAAAGCAGTCTACAGACTTCTTCCCTGGAGACTTCCATCCTGTTTTTTAAAACATCTCCCAAGTGATGCTATTTAGAATAATGAGAAGTCACTTGAAAAAAAAAATTCTTTAAAATGCCAGGGTATGGTAACATTTTCGGTATGAAATCCAGAAGGTTGGATACTTCAGAAACATGGAAGCAACCTCCTTTCTTAAGTTGCAACAGGAAGCCCACACCATCCAGAGAGCAGAGCAGAACGGTGTAGGAAGTGAGGAAAAACTGAAACCCCTTTGCAAACAATCTCTGTTCTCTGTCACAATACTTTAGATGATATGCTAGCAGAATTTGTGGTCACCTTACCGTAGGCATAGTGTAAACTGAGTCCCCACCCCAAAAAACAAGCACTATATTGACAAAATATGTAAGAGAAAACCTGTATGAGTATGCCAATGTAGATAGAGTACACAGAGAAAAGTCACACATGAAGTCTAATATAATTGAACACATCTCAGAGGCTTTTTAGTGACCTTTCTTTAAAAGAAAAAGCAATGTGTTTGGCTTATTTCTTGGAAGAACTGTAGAATTGAGTATTTGAGTCTTTCGGAGTATTGTGCACTGGAAAACTGGTTTATGGGCATAAATACTTTTCTTTTATTCCTGTAACATGTTTGGAGAAACACAGAAATTGAAGTGAGATGAGCTGATAAATAAGGCCTCAGGAATTTTAAGAGCCTTTCCTATGAAATGGAGTGGTTTATTCAGAACAAAACCACAAGGCTTTTTGGAGACATCAGATTAGAAGAAGGCTCTTCAGTGCCTTCATCTGTATAATACCCCTGATGTCAACTCCAGAAGCCATAAATGCAACTTGTGGACTGTGCTAAAGGAGCTGTGTGCTATTTCAGCTGCTGTGATTTTCAGAATAGAAGCACTTTCACATCATAAGTAGATGTAACAGGGGGCATCTGGGGTTTGTTACTAGCCAGTCAAATTCCTGTACTAATGGAAGAATAGGGTTATATAACAGATACAAAATTCTAACATTTCTTTCATAGATTTTAATCTTAGTTGTCATATGGCAAGGCAGTGGGTTTAAATAAAAATTGTATGATTGCTTTTAGTGCAGGTGAGGAACTGGCCTTGTGCTTTCAGAAGGTTTCATTATAAACCAACAAAATTTTCAGGTTTATTTCTGTGTTTATATAGATTCCTGGAGGCTGCTATAGACAATCTACTGTATATGACATACTGTGGGTTTTGTCCTGCTTCTTACATTCCTCTCTTCTCCATTTAGATCTCAAACTTGGGTTGCTGAGGACAATTGTTTGACTCCCCATTCTTAGTCAAGGCCATACCTCTAGAGCAGACTACTTGTTCCCAGTGTTTTATCAAGGCCATTGTTTTCACAGCAAGAATAACTTACGCTTTGAAGAGGCTTACTCACATGAATAAAAAGGAATATTACAGCCAAAGGGAGTTGCAGGCTTATTCAGATCACTGCTGTTGGGTTTCTTTCTCCCTACCTCCATTTTTTTGACCAATTCTATGCCTAAATGAGAAGTTAAGCTTTAAGAGAATCAATTGAACATGAACAAATATAAATGACACTTCATATCCTCCCTGGAGAAAATAAGGTACTCATACTAAAAATTTGCCAAATTTGTGTTTACCAGTATTTGCTGTACATCTTCTTAAATGGAAGGAAATTAAAAATGTAAAAATGCAGAGAAAGTGTTATTTTTTGCTGTCTTAGTTGATGATTTCTAATACTGACCACCACATAGGGATTTTCTTCTTTCTTTTTTTTTTCCCCAAGTGTTTTTATACTCCTGTTGGAGATAGCAGCCTCCTGCAATGTATGTTCCCCTGTTCCAGTGCATATTGCACTTGAAAGAGTTATGATTTTTCTGGCAATCATTAATAGGAGTGCCACAGAGCTGGCAGGACACTGGGTTAGGCATCATAGTCATTTAATACCATTTTCACGCCTTTGGTAGGGATGCCTTTCTCACAGCAAAATTTGTGTTACAGTGCTATTCATTTTCCTTTTATATATAAATCAATATAAATAGAATACACCAGTGATTGGAACTCTAGGTCCTCTCTGGTTGATTGAGCATATTGAAAGTGTGTTTAAAGGAGGAAATACTCCAGTGAAATGTCCTGCTGAAAGCCATTGAATTTGTGCCCATCTGCAGGCAACTCTGAAATACTTTAAGTGACATTGCAAATGGGCACAAGGATTATTGAAAACTTACCTGGAATTCATTCTGGCAGCACAAGAACCACAGAATAATGTTCAAGTAGTAAAAACAAAGGCAGTGAAGGAAATGTATGAATAAAATTATATTGAAAGTGTATTAAATTTGTTCAGGGTGTTATTAAACCATATACTAACCCAAATTTCCAGAATCAGCCCTTGAATTTGCAGTTCTAAAATTTCCCGTGTGTGTGTGTATGCTACAGGCAGGAACTTGGAAGCCACCTGAAAATGTGACTCATTATATTCCTTAGAAGTAAAATGTATTTCAGAACAGTGGCCAGGGTTTTTAGAAATTATTAGCTCAACTGTCTGTAATTAGAAAGCTGAGTTTGTAGCTTGACGTTTTCTAAACTTTTAAGATGTCAGAAGATAGGTCTGGTTGCTCCGCAACTCAGTATCTGGCCACTGTGATTTTAATGTACTATTCTTCACTACGCCACCTTCTGTTGCAAAAGGGGTTTAAATTGAGGTTGTTAATATAAGAATCTGAGCAAAGCAAGCATTTCTCCCACTAATGTCCCCCCAACCTACAGCGTTTTTTGCACAGGTATCCTTCTTGCATGTTTGCACAAAGTGATTACCACTCTTCCACCTTATTTCTTCATAATCTAATCCCACAGATTTGTGGTTATCTGACTGCAAGGATAATCTTGATTGGCATAATATCATACTGTTACTGCTGTTCTCCTCAGGTTTTCAAAATTACACATTTCCCCGTGGCTGCAAATTAAGCCCTAAAGCAATGGATATAGATCCTGTAGAACAGTGAAGAATAAGGTATGTTCCTAGTATGCACAACTGTGTCAGTAAAGATACCATCAGTAGAGCTCTGTGTGCACTGTCAGTTAAAGTTCCTTCAACCTGCTTTGTCCCTGGGTATTTTGCATAAATCTGGTATTTTGAATAATAATACTCCTACAGTTGACTTTCCTTCTGAGAAACAGCTGAGTACTTAGAAAGAACCCGTGTTTGTGTGGATGACAGCCTTTTTTCCTCACAAATCTTCTTGGATTATCAGAAGAATCATTTTATGGGAGAAGCATGATACTAGCAGGCACTGCGATTGTAGGGAAGCTGAGGGACAGAAGAATCACAACTGGATGAGAACATCTGCCGCAGTTGCCTACTAAACTGAGATTTATTATAAGCGGGTGTCTAAAACCTGCTTTATTAACATCCACTGTGATCACCTCTATAAGAACGGTACTTTTACCATCTTACTGTCTTCTACCTCTTCATTTGTGCATCTGCTGTAATTCGTTATTGTAAAAACTCCACTCTGATCAGGCCTGTTTCAAATTGCTTTAGATTTACCTGGTTGATTGATCCTACTTTTGTACAAATTATTGTGGTCATACTTTGAGGAGGGGTTGTTTGTTTCTTGTACTGCAGCAGAATAGCCTTGTGCTGGAGGTATTTTCTTTCCTTTTACTTTATATTTTCTTCTGTACTTCTGTAGATGAAAGGTAACGAGCAGTTCGCAGTGGACACCACCTGACAGTTGTGTTCTGTTTTAATAAGAAGTCCAGAATTCATCAGAAGGGTGGATGGACTCAGATTAGTTATCTCCCTTTCGTAGGCTACACCTAAACCAGAAATGTCTACTGGAAGTCAACAAAATACAAGTGTATGTTTTTTTTATCATCTTTCAGAGAGGAAGGGAGGTTTCTTTTGACTCAGAGGTCTTCTGGGTGAGGTCTTCTCAACCTTTTTCTTATGACACATTTCCTTAAGTGTTCTGTGAATGTATTGTTGTTTTGCTTTGCTTTTTTTTCTGTGGAGCATCCAGAAGTCTCCTTGGAGAATAACAGATACTTTTTTCACGTTCTGAGGAAGGATGCAATGAATCAGTTTCTGCTGTAGGAAAAAGCTGTTTTTCAAAATGTCTCTTACTTCTACAAAATATTGCATCTTCTAGGTCAATTCTCAGGTTTTTATAAGTTCCCTGAAGATGTGAAAGCAAGATTTGTTCCAAAGGAGGGGGAAGAACACTTGACTGACTTTTTAAGTTTTTAAAAATGTTGAGTAAAAGGAATTTAATGACAGGCTTTGTACACCTTCATTTGTTCTGGCTTGGCTTTCTTTTTGTGTAAGAAGGTGGCCTGAAATATGAATGGTGCAGGTTATTTTTAAAAGTTCCTTTATTTGTTCATTAACTGAGGATATGAGTGTTAGCTGTGATCTTCTTCAGTTTTGTAGCAGACTTGTTAGAACTCTCAGGCAATGTGTGATACCTCATGACAGCATTTTTGTGATGAAGGCAGGGGTATGAAATCTTTATTAAAGATTATTAAAATATATTAAAATCTTTCTCCAGAATACTGTTCAGGTGCCCAAGTTGTGTAAGCATATAAGAATAATTTTATGCTTACATAAAATAAGCATAAATTTATACTTATAAAATAAGTTGGTTTTTTTTAAAAAAAAAAAGAAGAAGTCAACAGGTAGTCAAGAATGTGTGGGATGTCCTTTCGTGGCTTAAGTATAAACCTAATGCTAATTTCCAGAGTTCTTGAGACAATAAAGGGGTAGTAGAACTGGTAAGAAAACTTAGTAAGTTGTGCTCTCTTCCTAGTTTTTGTATCAGAGTTTAGATTTTAGGTGTTGGAGTGCATACAGTACTGCTGTACAATGCATGCTACATCATATTCATGTAGCAATTGCTTATTTGGGATGTACTAGACTGTAAATACTGCATGGCAATTATGAAACTTTCCATTAGACTTTTAGTATCCATCTCTCTGGGGCCTTTATTCCAGTCCTTCTTTCTGAAATTTTATTTAGAAGCTTATTTACTTTATTTATGCATTTCTATAGATGTTGAAAGTTTATGGAGAAGATGGTGTCTTTTTCCTTTGCTCATATAGACATATAAAAAAAAAATACTTTGCCACACTGACATAAACACTACTTTACTCTTTGGCCAGAGAATTGCCTGCTATTCTCCTAGAATGGTAAAACAGTTCAACTTTGCTTTACATTTTTCACAGGTTAAGGTTGCCGACATAGGCAGATAATGAACATCAGCCTTGTCCAATAACATAGATAAGGAATGCACTTTAGTTCCTTTGTTTATGGAGTGCACTCTAGTTCCTTTGTCTGAGCAGCAGCTGTGCAAAGCATTCTCAAGATGATGTACCAGAGACCGCAGTGCTATCTGAAATAGAAAAGTTTGTATAAGATAACTGTATCTGTGTTGAGTCTCTTTCTGCTGTGTAGAGCAAGGAAATAGAGAAAATATTGCTGAATGCTACTGATGCCTCAACTTGTATTTTCATAAAGAAATTTGGAGAAAAAAGGTGGAAGTAGAGTTGGTGTTTGGAAAGTATGAGGGTAATCAAGAAAACTATAAGCCTTCTAATGTGGCTTATGAAGTGGAAAAATTACTAGAAATAAAATAGATAATTAAATTAGTTGGTATTTCTATGAAGATAATCAATAGAGTAAATACAGCTTTAGTGAAACAGAAACACTGCCGTACAACTCTCTTAGTGTACTCTCGATGCATTCATCAAATGGATGGATAAGTGTGATCTGGTTGATACAGTCTGTCTGGGCTTCCACAAAGAGTGAAGTCTCTCACCAGGGATTTATTAAAGAAGCAAAGTCTCCATTCCATGAGGAGGAAGGTCAACTTAAATAACAGACAGTAAAATGAGGAATTGTGGGTTAGGAGTCAATGATCCGCTCATCTGGTGGTGAAATGTTGCAACAGCTTTGGAATATTTGAGGCTCTATATTCACCATATTAAGAAGTGACCTGGAAAAAAAAAAAACAGTGAAGTGAAGAAGTTTGTTGCTGGTACTTGAGTTACCCTGATAGTAAGGACAAAGGCTGAATATGAAGAACAACTATTGAAAAGACTTCAAGAGACTGAATGCTGGCAGCATTTGCAGGTGAAAGCAAGTACAATTCTGTGTAGGTAAGTGTGAAGTGATATACATGAGAATAGATCACTGTAATTCCTTAATACCTTGTAAAATACCTCCCTGGGCAACCTATTCCAATACCTGATCACCCTTACAGTGAAAAAATTTTTCCTAATGTCGAATTTGAATCTCCCTTGCTGCAATTTAAAGCCGTTTCCTCTCGTCCTTTCACTATGGGCACAGCAGAAGGGACTGACCCCCGCCTCACTCCAACCCCCTTTCAGGGAGCTGTAGAGAGCGATGAGGTCCCCCCTGAGTCTCCTTTTCTTGAGACTGAACAACCCCAGCTCCCTCAGTCGTTGCCCACCATCGCTGGAGGTGTTCAAGATGCATCTGGATGTGGTGCTGGGTGATATGGTTTAGTGTTGATGTAGGTAGGGGTTGGACTGGATGATCTTGAAGGTCTCTTCCAACCTCGATGATTCTATGGTTCTATAAAACACTGATCTGTGTGCTGACAGTAACCAGTTAGGAAAGATCTTAGGAGCGCAAGACATTCTTCTTTGAAAAAAGTCAGCTCAGAGCTCAACAGCAATCAAAAAAGCAAATCAGATGCAGAGCATTTTAGGAGAGGAAAAGAGGTTAAATAGAGAACTTTATTACACCACTATATTGTGACCTTTATTATGCCATCTTCAATACTGCAGTAATGTTTCCCCTGTTTCAGAAGGGTTTTGCAGAATGGGAAGAGACTCATGGAAGGGCATCAAGGGTGATCGAAGGTGTGGAGTAGCTTAATACAGGGATAACTGTTCAGCTTAAGTAAACCGTGAGTCTTTATCTTGAAAAAGTGACATGAAGACTATGGATATGGATTCACTGTTCAACCAGCCATTACAAGAACATTTGAAGCTAGTGGTAAACAGGCAAACCACAAAAAACAGAGTGTGGTTCTTCATGCAAGCAGTAGATCTGTGGAACTCCTTGCCAAGGGTTGATGTGGATGCTAAAAGTCTACAAGAGCACAAGAGGAGACTGATCTAAATGCTGCAAGGATGACAAATCTGTTGTGAATTTTTAACTATAATCCATGCCCGGAAGTCCCTGACATGAAGATGTTTGGTGGCTTCAGAAATATTAGGGAGAAGGTAGTATCAAACATCCCTTTTCTTCTGCTGTCCTGTAGGTGCTTTCCACAGCCTGATACAGAAGCCTGAACAGAACCCTTGATCTGACTCAGTACAGCTATTTTTAGAGAATACTGAAGGGATTTGTACCTAAGTATTTGTCCATATGATCTGATACTACTCCAGGAAAGTCACTGGCAACATTCTCAATGACTTCACTAGGTCTTCTTATCACTGGTAATTTGATAACCAGGCAACATGTATCTTGTTAAAAACAGAAACAGCTGTCTTTGGTTGCTATTCCAAATCATCACTGTCTTGGTTTTGTGCTCATAAGTGTAAAACTTTGCACTTGCAGAATGAGGCCATGAGTTTTGGCAGTAAATCATATGAGCAATAAGAATTTTCCAGCATGAACCCTAAAGCAACTTGCCTAGTATATGTGTTACAACTTAGCACTGTGACTGCAGAGTCAAAGAGCCCTACAGGACTCTGAGAGTCATATTTGCAGCCCCTCTGGGCTGCACCTCAAAATACTGAGATGCAGGTAATGCAGCTGAAATTACAGGTAGCTGGGAGCTGTATGGGTGATGTCCAGTGCACTCTACTGGACATGTGCCTTTCACTGACAAAATAAAAAGCAGCATGAAAGCCTTGATCCCGTTCCATTTGAAATCAATACCAGATCCAGGTCCATGCCAAATAGTACCTAGATTGCAAGCCCTCTGAGGAAGGAACTGTTGAGACACTTCAGTCTTGTGCAGTGATGGGGCTATTGTTTTGCTTAGCAAATGATATTTCTACCTTTCAGGACATAACAAGTCAAATTGGTCTCTTATGGAGTGTTGCTTTCCTGGATCTACCTAGTTCTGCCTAAAGAATTGAGCAATATTTCTTTAAGAAGAATGTATAAGGGTGGAGCTTTTCTTAATGACTTTCAGTTAATTGCCTTGTGTTGAAAAAGCCATGTACAAACTGTTGCCCTTCACAGACGTGAAATTCTGTGACGACATACATTAAGTTTTATAGACAGTTTATTATACTTATACATTAAGTTTTATAGACGACATACATTAAGTTTTATATAGGTTAGCCTTTGTAACCGGTCATAAACTTGACGAGTTTTACCTATTTAATATTTCCACTGGTGCTGTACCTGGCTAGTGCTATCCTATTGCAGAGTCCATTATCAAGGTGTACCAGAACTAATTACTAGAAACAAGAGTGAGCAGTAAAAGAGGTCTGTGGTCTTTAAAATGCCCTACACCACAGTAAATTACTGAAAAATTAGAACACAGAATAATTAATTTCCAATTTGAAGGTGATTTGCTCCTTTTTCCCTAAAGAGCTTTAAACATGACATTCAGTTCGCTGAATGAGAATTATCCAGAGTTGTTCTTCTCATGTCTGACAAGACAGTGCTCAGGTGACAAACATGAAACCAGCCGACAGAACACCAGACAGTGTTCGCTGTGCAGTCTGGATGCTTAATTTAGCTAGACAAGTACAGTCCAGTTTGGATAAATTATGCAGGCCCAAATTAAAAGAGAAGAGAGAAAAATACAGTGATGGCTGAAGGCTTATCTTGCTGTTATATAAAGCATCAAGTTTAGGAAGGCTCAAAAAAAAAAGCTGCTAGTGAAAGGGAGTAATTTGTACCTCTTTTATGAGAAAGCAGCTCTAAAAATCGATTCTGGTATATGAACACTTAATCAAATATGTTTATTCTTTTAAAATAGTTGTCAAAGGCTACAGCTAGATGATACGTGCGCTAAAATGACTTCTTCCTCAGTGTCTTCAAAGAGTATCAGTTAAGGGTATGTTACATTTCAGTATAATATTAATTACAGAATTTTCTTCTCTATACTTCTAAAGAAATTCCATAGTTTCCATCCTAACTGCCACCCATCCTCTTTAGAGCTCCTAATGCTCAACTTTTTGTTGCTGCACACTTATTTACTAGCATCATGTGTCTCATTTTTAAAAACAAAATGTAAGAATGCATTTTAATAAGTTTAGGCAGCTTATTTTTTAGGCAATCAACTTATTTCCAGGAGTTTTTGTGTCCCTCTTTTTTATAAAAATTTTTTCTTATTTTCACAGAATCACAAAATCACATTTTACTACTCTTTTTTCCCATATTTTTAAATAAAGTAAGGTATGATAAATTGATTAAAAGGAATCTTAGCTTTCTCAATCACAAAGTGGTGAAGTGCAGTTGTTTGTATTTTTTCCTGAAGTTTGGCCAGTATGAAGGAGGATGTTTGTGTAAAATTTCAGTGGTGGTTTTGGTGTTAGCCGTAAGGTGCAGCATCTCAGAATGCAAGGGGAAGTAAGACTGCCTTTACACAGGCCCTTTGAGAAATCTGTCTTTACCTGGACAAGATCAATTAATAGTTTTTGCAGCAAAGGAACTTGAAATTTTAAAGTCTGTTTTAAAATTATGTCTCTTTCTGAACTGAGAATATTGCTTCTTTAGCTTGGGGTAAAAAGCTACTACATAAAAGGAGTCCACTGTGTGGCTTTATTGCATTTTTAGAAGTAGTTATTTTTTGCAATTATGTCTAGAAAGTAGTAGCAATGTCAGCTCAGTAGTGATTTAAATTGCTTACCTGCTTTACCTGAAGGCTGGACTGTGTGAAGTTTAAAGTGTTTCATGCTTTGATTTGGATAGGCTGTTACTGTAGAGGGGTGTGAGAATGTCATCTACAAAATTCTGTAAGATTCCCCCATGATCTGCTTTCCTGTGGTTCTCTGCAAAGTAGTCCTGTCCTGCCCCCTAAGCTCTATAGTTACAATCTCTAAATTGACATCAGAGTGACCTAATGATAGGCATACAAGAACCCAAGCAAGATGAGCTTGCAGTGTCTTTAATTTACCATGTAACGTACATCACATAATAATCATGCAAGAATGTTTGACAGGAGTGCTTCTGATTTAAGACAGCAGTTAATAAAATAGATACTTTTTTTCTTTCTTTTGCAAGAAAACATATGTCTTGAGAGTTGAGTCCCTGAGTAAAATTCTTGGAATAGTCTTTTCACCAACATCAATAGCATTCTTGATCTTTTGCAATAATGCAGTTGCTTCTGGCTGTGAGTTCATGGATCACCTGCCAACAGTTTCTGAACAGACTAAACTACCTGCCTTGGGAATAATACCACAGCTTGCCATCTGGTGAAATCATGATAGCATCACTTGACCTCCACATGTGGTCTCTGTCAAGCACTTCATTGAAAACTGGCAAGACATCAGGGTCCGAACATAGTGTTCTATCCAGCCCTGAATTTTGGCAGGGTTGCAACATTTAGTAAGTAAACTCTATCTGGCTTGCAAGTCACAGACAAATAGGACAGGCTGATGTCATCGTAAGCTTAACTCTTATTAAAGAGAAAGCATGTGTCAAGTAATTATTAGGCTTTGTTGGGCACGGTATTTAGGGGAAGTTAATAGGCGAAAACCATTTTAAGCAACAAGGCTTCTGAAGAAGTGGCATTCAGTAAGCAATGAAAAATGACCTTAACACTGTGCTTAATTTAGAAACTGGATTTGTGTTGCTTTTCAGATTTTGCTTGTAAGTCCACCTTTCTTAGACCCTAAATTAAAAAGGTAAAGATTTATATAATAGAAAAATTAAGTAAATGCATGCTGTGTAAATCAGGTTTAATTTAACAGTTTAAGGGCATTGCATTCTGGTCATGGTTTAGCCAAATAAGAAAGCAAAAAAAAAATATATCACACACAAGTATAATCTAGTAAAAACTGTTCTCTGTTATGTAAAGCTATGTTTCATTTGAGTTAATTCACAGCCATGCCCCAAAGTAATAGAAGTGGGGAGAGGGGAAGGCAAATCCAGTTCCTCTGACTGCATACCACTTCAGTTTTTCACCTCTTCGGAGGATGGATGGTGCAGATCATCAGGAGAAATAGGCACCTCATTTTGTTTGCTGTGTGTTCACCTTAATCAGAACATCATAGCTCAACAGACAATCCCTGAGTCCTGCTCGGCTCTGTCACTGACACTTCCAGGCATGGATAGCAAGCAAAGGGCCATGGTGGGTCTCTCTAACACATCTTTGCAGTGGAGTCTGCTTGTAATTTTGGATGATAAAAATCTTACACTTGTGAGGAGCACTTGATGTAGAGCCATGTTATGCTACAATCCCTAATAATGCATCTAATTGACACTGTGGTACCACTGTGCTATTCCCCCCTCTTCCTGGTTTTTGTAGATTGTGGAAGCAGGGACTTCTGGCTGCACTTTCTAAGTGCTGGAAGTAACTAGACTAAGTGGAAATTTGCAGAGGGCAGTGAGAAGGGATGGCACAAAACTACCACTTAACTTACTGCCCAAACCAGGTTTCTCAGACATTCTATGTGCCTGCAAATGCAGGAGGCTGCAATAAGGGGTGTGAACACTGGAAGTAAGTCAAGTATTTTTTCCTCTAAATTGAGACAACTTCTGAGGTGATTGTGGCAATCCCATTCACAAATACAGGCTGAGTAGAGAATGGATTGAGAAGAGCCCTGAGGAGCAAGACCTGGGGGTGTTGGTAGGTGATAACATCAGCATGAGCTTACCATATGTGCACTTGCAGCTCGGAAAGCCAACCGTATCCTGGGGTGCATCAAAAGAAGTGTGACCAGCAGGTCGAGGGAGGTGATTCTCCCCATCTGGTCCACTCCCATGAGACCCCACCTGGAGTACTGTGTCCAGTTCTGGAATCCCCAATATAAGAAGGACATAGAGCTGTTGGAACAGGTCCAGAAGAGGGCCACGAAGATGATCAGAGGACTGGAGCACCTCTCCTGTGAAGACAGGCTGAGAGAGTTGGGGTTGTTCAGCCTCCAGAACAGAAAGTTACAGGCAGACCTCACAGCAGCCTTCCAGTGCCTGAAGGGTGCTCACAGGAAAGCTGGAGAGGGACTTTTTACAAGGGCATGGAGTGATAGGACGAGAGATAACAGTTTCCAACTGAAGGAGGGGAGATTTAGATTGGATATTAGGAAGAAATTCTTTCCTGTGCAGGTGGTGAAATTCTTTCCTGTGCAGGGTTCTGGTCACCCCCTCCCTGGCAGTGTTCAAGGCCAGGTTGGATGGGGCTTTGAGCAACCTGGTCTAGTGGGAGGTGTCCCTGCCCATGGCAGGGGAGTTGGAACTGGATGATCTTTAAGGTCCCTTCCAACCCAAACCATTCTGTGATTCTATGATTCTGTGACCTAGCACTAAGCACTAGAAATTCAACTCGGCTGTCTCTACAAAAGAAAATGTTAAGTGTAGAGGAAAACTTAAGCTCCAGAGAGGTCTGTCGCTTAGTGGCAGTAGAAAGGGTATGGGTTGTCTTGTTCCTGGTCAAACGTTTGTATGATTGCCTTTCACTTTCTAGCTCCAACAGATTTTAGGCTACAGTCCATCATTTTGGCAGAAAATTGGACAAAGATACAAAATACATTTTGCAGATACTCAGTTGGCTCATAACATCTCTCGTATTTTTAAGGACAGACAAGCAGACCAACCAATGAGCCAGCCTGTAATCCTGGATGTGAGTCAGAGGAAGAAAAGATGATGTATAAAATCCTTGTGCAAGTGCCTTTCCCAGAGTCAGTGACTCAAGAGATGACATTAATCATGTCAAACTCATTGACGAAGTTGTCAGAAGAAATACTGAGCTGCAGTCCTACTAGTGTTTTAAACTCAATGTTCATTTGTTCTATTAATTTTATTGCTCTAATAAAAAGATAAGTGCAAATATGGAAGGAAAATTTGGAGGTGGTTTTTGCCCTTTTTGTTTCGCTTCTCTATAGGGGAAATGAATTTTAGTAGCAAATCGGTTTGTGGTGGTTTTAAAATGGATTTTTAAATGTTAGGGGTTTTTTTGATGTTTTTTCCCCTCTAAATGAAGACATAAATGAGGAAGATTACATTGTATTCAGAGAAACAGAGGAAGTTCAATTCTCTGCCAGAGCAAACATCTGCAGTCTTGTGTAGTCTACATATTTCAATGCATGTGAAAATATTTGGTGTTGTAGAGTGACTTCCTTGAGTGGAAATAATATTGCAGCTAGTAATGAGATTTTGCAGAAGAAGGAAATCACAGCTATCTTAGTAATTTAACATCTCAAATTTGTTTATGGATAGTTTCCTGTCTGACACATTTAACTGAAC
Source organism: Aegotheles bennettii (assembly GCA_013398125.1). NCBI lineage: Eukaryota > Metazoa > Chordata > Aves > Caprimulgiformes > Aegothelidae > Aegotheles > Aegotheles bennettii. Next base: position 366,166 of record VZRW01001980.1, on the reverse strand, counting down.
AAGTTAAACTGTTTAAAGAAGATTAGAATGACATTAATTTTTAACTGCCCTTGACTGTGACATTTCACAAAGGGTGTGTTCAATAAAAACAGATGGAAAAATGAGCTTGCCCCTTCACCTTGCAGTAGCTTTCTTGTGTCAACTGATTTAGCTTTCTGTTGCCAGTCAGCTGAGGACTGGCATTCAAGGACATCCTTGGCTTTTGTCTTCTTCATTTTATGAATAGCACAATAGCACAAGAACATAGCAATTTCTGTAAAATCCACTAATGCTAAGCTTTTTGTCTGTTACTAAGGCTGAGATGTTTTTGCAGTCACAGCTTGATTTTTGATAATGAATACTAAATTTCTTTACAAAACCCTGTTTAATATCAGAATTGTGTAATGAGAAATACATCAATTTGAAATTAAACCACATAAAAGTAGGCAAAATGATACAGTATTTTCTGGCACAAGGAGGCATGGTGCAGAACTTCAGAGTCAGGAGGAAACACCCTGATACAGACCAGTGTTGTGTCATCACAAAAGCATGGTCGTCCTGCTTGAAGAGTTGCTTGGTGTTACATTATGGACTAGAACTCATGTTGGCAGTAGCTTGGGCATCTCCCCATCTAAACTTGTTGCGTGTGAGAGTGGCGTGTACAGAGTAACACGAGCTATTGGCTCTAGTTGGTCCAAATGTCAGTCCTGCAGTCACAGCATGCTTATTTAATGGCTTATTTGAAATCCTCCCTTTCAGATTATTATTATTACTCATTTTATTGTCAGGTTTGTGAGATCCAACGCTGAAAATTGAGATGTACAGGATTAAAATGACCAATCCAGAGAAACTGCTTGCTAATTTCTAAAGTGTAGTTATTTCTATGCATTTTATCAAAATTACAAGTTTTTCAAATAACACCTGTTTTAAAACTATTTCTATGTGCCAGATTTTTTAGTATCTCTGTGTATGTTGTTTTTGCAATACGATGTTGCATTGCACGGGATCATAGTAAGCATTTTAAATAACCTGCACGATTTCTGCAATGAGAGGACATGTTATTGGAAAACATCAGACTGCTGTCTTTGAATGCTCTTAGTAACGAACTTGTGGCTTACACATTCAATTTTTAATCAAATGAGGTGGGGTACTAACCAATAAGGAAACACAGTAGGGACGTTCAGTGCTGAACAGACAATTTAATACAGTGTAACTTACAGTGGTCAGCCTCATGAATTGCTCATACGCCCAGTTTCTCTGAGAGCTCCCTGAATTTTCTTTTGTCAGTGTATGCCAGTGAAAAGCCTAATAATGTATGACCTATCCAGGGAATATTAGACATATGAGTAAATGTTGTTTAAGACACGTTAATGTTCAGTTGGGACTTCTTGTGGTTTCTAGTGCTAGGCGTGTTGAAGCATCTGTTGCCCTTTGAAAATGCAGAATCAGCTGGATAGAATAGCTTTTATATCATCAAGTTTAGTGGACAGATTTATGTCTCTGTTCTGCAGCTGAAAGATTTATCTCTCTGATTTTCCTAGAACGGCTTCTCTTGGATCAAAATATTTTCTTCTTAACTGCTTTAAATTACGCACAAAATCATAGCAAAATACTTTTAGAAATTCTCAACCTGTAAATCTTACATACCGACCTACTGCTTGTCTTTCATACAATGCTATAGAAGCATCAGTGCAGTTATGGTTATATCAAGAGGTTAAAACTGGTTAATAAAATGTGTGTCTTTTCTTTTTACTTCTAGAGCTTCTTGTAAAATGGCTCTTAGTTATTTCAAGATTTCTTAAAATTCTTTGTGAGGGGAAGAGTGTTGGGGTGGTCTCACACATAGTTTGAGGCAATACTGTTGTTTGCTCAGTTACAAGTTAGCTCAGAATTTTTTGGTGGATCGTATTTAAGCACTCTTGTAATGCAATAGGCATTCTGACCCCACATAATATCATTGCCAGCAGGTGTATCAGAATCTGGCTTTCTTAAATCAGAGTGTATGTCTAGTCAGTGTTGGGTGATGGAAACAGGTTTGTAGTAGAGCATGCCAGTGATTGAATCCACATGTTCTTTTTCCAATCCTTTTTATTTACTTCTCAATATATTTTCTACAATCACTCACTGTTTCACCGAGCAAGAAATTTTGTATACAGGTTAGACAAAATTTGCAACAATACAAGCACTCGATAAAACAATAAAAGATCCTGATGTGTAATGTTGCATAAAAGGGAGAAAGAAGCAAGAAGGTATATGGGCTTTCTTCTCACAGTTTGTATCATATGCTATACAGTTTTTTATTTGTATGTGCTAAACCACCATGGAACATCCCTTAAAAACAATCCTTATTCCAGACATAATCATATTGCTGGTAGAATATGTGTATCACCTGTAGCTACGATGTTTGAGCAGGAAGAAAATTGCTTTAAAGAGGATGTTGTTAAATAGCAAACCTGGAAAACTGTTAGGTTTTCAAGTTTCCATTTTCCCTTTCCATGGCAGAATGATAGCAATGAGAATAAAAGGGAAAATCTGTTGTTGTAAGGCAGTTGTGTGAAATGTTTATGACAATATTGGGAAGCGTGGTTTAGATTTTGAAACAAAAACTATGTTTTGGTTTTTTTTCTATATCTCAATCCCATGTTGACTAGATCCCCTGAGGGGTCTTCTATTAAGGCACAGCTAGAACTGTTTAGATCTGTCTACCAATTGCCTAAGTTTTCTCCTGTAGGTGTGGACACCAGCTAAAGCACAGATACCTGCAGTTGTTCAGGGAAAACCTGCTCCAGGTAACTCAAGAAGATGTTATGTGTTTTTAGTGTGCAAAGCCAAGAAAATCCTTCCATGGGAATTTTTTCAGTTGTTCTTCCCTACATGTGTTCTTAGTTGTGCTTCTGAGCTGAGATCACTCAGCTTTTTTCCAGTCTCTTTCTCAGTCCTGCAGAAAGTATGTGTCTTATGACAGGAGAAACCTTGGGCAGTTGGTCCACTCTTCTCCCCAGAAATCAGTCTTGGGAGAAAGAAGAAAACATGGCTTGTTCTCCTGGGCTCTGTGTCCCAACACAGTAGCCCAACAGACATGGGTATGTGTGGCTCTCTGAGTACGCTATTGTAGAGTCTTTAGTCTGTTTTGGAGACCATAGCATGAGATTTTCTCCTTGGTCAAAGCAGTGATTCAGAAGACTGAAATATATAGTCAGTGCCATCGAGTGGGTTGATAATGTTGGTGGATAATGGAGGAGGACAAATTAATGATCTAGTTTCTGGATTACAGGAGGAGGCTTGGTTTCAGGAGAAATAAACCTGCAGTAAATTTGGGCCTGGTTTGGTCTGTGAATAAAAGCAAGTACTTACATAGATAAACATTTATGTTAGAAAGATTAATAATGAAGGGTTGATAAATACAAAACTGGTGTCTGCCCTGTAAGTAGTGGACAGGCAAGGCAAAGGGGTGGAGATCACATTGGAAATTTATCTGAGAATTTCCTTGTCTTTGAATGCTTGGTGAATTTTTGGTGGTGGTGGCTTTTGTTTCCTTGGGCCTCCATTAATATTTTCTGTGAATTCATATTCAGTGCAACCTAACCCAAAGAAAATACTGTACTTTTGCACATGAAGAATCTCAAACTCAGTTTACACATCCACTCTTAAGAGTATCCACAGACCTTTTGCAAGTAAAGGACTGCCAAATGCTACTGATTTTCATGCATTAGCCTTGTGGGATTCTTTTCCACACAATTTTGGCTCATAACATCCCTGTGATGTTATTGTGCTCTAAATATATGCTAAAATCTTACCTAAAGCTCTCAAATTTTAATAAGGATGTTGAGCTTTCACAGAAGGAAAACACATTCAGCACATTCTTCAGATATTTTGTCTGCAATACTGGAAGTATTTTTCAAACAGTATGTGAGCCGTTGACATGAATTTAATGGAAAATTGTTTTTTGCATCATATGTGGTCTCATCCGTATCAGAACAGAAGTGACAATGTTTGTCAGACTTAGGTCCTTTTGGCCCACTTTATTCATCTCTAGCTCAGCTGATGGTATTAATTATAGTCAGAGAATACTTATTAACATCTTTAAAAGTTATGTATTCATTGCGTAACAGAAGCTGACATAATAATTTCATCTAGTTAAAAGTGCTGCACAGGTGAAGCAGAAGTGCTAATACTAGGAAATACTCTTTTATGCTCAGAGATGGACTCCTGGAACAAAGTTTGGATAGGAAATTACTTCAGATAATGTTGTGAAGGCTTGATTTCTTTTTAAAAGAAGCAGCCAGACATAACAAATAGTTTTCAAGTTCTATTGGTTTGGTATATACAATTGCAAGAAAGAAACAGAATGTTCTTTGTGGTTTTTCCATTTATGTTAGGTTTATAGGTTTACCGAGGTTGGCATTAAAGAACTACTTTTAACAGTTTTTATGACCTGTTCTTGAACTACACACTTCTCATATACATTGTAGTGTTGCTGGCTTTAAACAAGCTTTTCATCATCTTTATGGTGTTTGTGAAGTATAGTGCACTTAGCTGACAGTATAATAAAAGCATTTTTGTGTGTGTATTTGACCAAACTTGCATTATTGCAATTGTGCGCTACCTATTTTCTAGCCTTTTCTTTAGCTGTAGCAGCATGTTCATCTGTACATCTATCTGAAGTTTCTCAGAAGATTCAACTAAATAAGAATGCATAGAGCTGAAAAAGATAAGCTGGCTTCTAACAAGGATCCTTTCTTCTTAGTAAAGCGGTAGTGTTTCTTTGAGGAATCTGACTATACCAGACTAACATCTGTCACTCGTCTGGTACTTGGGAAAGGGTGATTATCATTTCATGTGGAAACACACGTTTCCTTACTTTCTGCCCGGATTCTCAAGATTTCCTAGACTTACCTTTTAAATCAGCAGCCCATCCATTTTTTTGTCCTCAAGTAAAATGTCCTTCTGTCCGGACAGACGGGAATGAATGTGGAAGCTGCAAAATGCCATTACATGATTGCAAAAGTAATGGCTTGTGCTTGTGAAGCACTGGGGAAGTTCAGATGCTGCCAGGTGATTCAAGTTTTCCATAGCTACTGTTCTTTGGAGACTTTGTAGTCAAATTAGTTGAAGTCCCAACTTAGATAATTTTCTCTTTTTTGTAAGGTAGTATCTGAAGAATCAAGATACAGTATAAAATGCTCACATGTCTTTAGTTATTTAAAACGCAGTGCAGAAGAATGTAATTTTTTTCCAAGTGCCTATATACCAATACCCCCAAATAGACAGGGAGAAGAACACAGCATTAGGTAGTTGTCCTCCATGTAATTCCTCCTCTGTAAATCAAAACTCGATGAGTCTGTTTCACTGAACATTTTCCCATATTCAGCTCAATATTTGGCATCCTGGTTCTATAAGAATTGGTTGGGTGAGGGGTAGGATTCAACTTCAGTCAGTTGTAGTCACTTCCTAACCACTGATAGGCAGTTTCTTCATCAGGAGAGGTGCTCCATTTTAATATGGAGTAACACCAGATCTTTGGGCAAAATGTTTTTGAAGGATCCTTTCCTGAACATTTGGCCTGGTGCTGTTTTCTGGGTATGTCTAATTTTTCAAATTCCACGAAGTTTGGTGGCCAAAATTGAAACTGCAAAATCACTAGTTACTATTAACATTCTTGCCCCTTTACTGTGCCTAACTTTATCTTGATTGGCCTCACTAGCTTTAGGCATGCACTGTATCCAATGGACATTTAAGAGAAAATGCAGAAGTAATCTATGGTAGTAGGAAGCAAGACTAGGACAAGTTTACTTCCCACCATCTGTCCCTTCCACCTTATAGAAGCTGTTTGCCATAAAGCTGCAGCTCATCCTGGTTAATGTGCTAACATCCAGTGCAGTTCTACCAAGTTTCTCCATATGCAGGATGCAGATTCACCGAGAATGGGTGGAGAGTGTCCAAATGTCACGTGGCACAGTGGTTGTTAAAGCACTCTTCTGAGAGATGGGATCTGAATGTGTTTTATAGCCTAAGACCCTCCTGAGTTTTTTTAAAAAGGAAGGCTAAGTGAGGGAGGCTCTATTCATGTCCTGCTCTCTGTAAAATTTATTTATTCTCAGAGTTTTCACTTAGTGTGGGAAACAACACATATACATGAGTGCCTTCGTTTGGCTCTGAACTCTGATAATAGCTTTGAGCAATGTGAAGCTACTATTTGTTTAATCTCTCACAACAAATGTATTTTAAGGGTTCATTAATCCTCTGGATTAAAGGAAAGATTATTATTGTTTAGCCCTCTGATATATTAGAAAACCACCAGGCAGTTCTGTATGTTAGTTATCTTCAGCTATGGGGAGTATCAGGACGGACAGAGCAGTGAAGTGATGCGTGTGAAGAGTAAGGAATGCCAACAGCATGCCATGTGTGGGCAGCTCCCATTGCCCTCTGCCTCAGCTAAGCCTGGTTCTGTCTAGTGTTATACCTTTCGAATAGAAAAATTCCACAGATTTTCCTACGTGGTTTTGTTTGGGGTTTTTTGGTTTTGTTTTGTTTGTTGATGGTTTTTTTTTTCCAGAAAAAAGAAATAGAGCTAAGTTCCAACAAGCTACAGAAAATATGCAACTCAGTGAAACCCAAGTCACTTGTAATAATTTTTTTTGTATTTTTAAAAGCAGCATAAACAGTAATGAAGTCTGGGCTTGCCAACCAGCATGTTGCAATTATTGGAAGCTGAAGTGTTACAGATCTTCAGAAGTATGTCTGCAAAGTCCAGTAGACATAAATAGAGTACAGTATGATCTAATATCATCATGCAAGCAAACTTAATTCTGATTCTTCTCTCAGAAGTCCTTAAACAAGAATTTGAGAGAAAAATCAAAGAAATGAGAGAGGGTTTATTCCCTACACATACTGACTGGGGTATTTAACTATAATTTAAGGTCTGAAGAAACCAGTGGAAAAACAAGATCATGCTATGGCTCAAGCTTAACAACACACGTAGTGTCATACTGTATGTTGCTGAGTGTCAGACTCGCTAGTTCCCTTTAACCAAAAACATCAAATGTATTTCTTGCTGTGACATTTATCTGCAGTTCTTGTCCCTTTCCTTCTCTGAGTGCAATACTACCTCTTCTGATCTGTCTTTTTAATCTCCTGTTGTCACTATACGTGCTCATTATAAATATACTGTGCTGAGAAATTAGGTCATATGACTCACTTTTTTTGTTACTGACAATTTACAACATCGACAAAACATATCCTTTACTGTGCCTATTTTTCAACTTTGCTAGATTTCAAAAGGAGCATCCTTAAACGATTTACAGAAAAAGAAGAGGCGTGCCCCTCTTCCACCAACCGCATCTGCTCCACCTACTCCTGCCATGCCAAACAGGACAGAAGAGAGGGAAGAGAAGAGGAAGAGCACAATGGGTGAGGCGTGTTCTTTTCTCCTGCATAATCCCGTGCATGTGCTTTCAGTACTCACTGTTTGAAGTTTCCTTAACTCTGTTATGCTGTGAGTTAGGAAACTTTTGTAACTAAGGGAAAAAAATTCATTTCTCTGCAGAATGAAAGTCTGGAAATAGGTGTTTGTATATAACCTCTTTTTTTAAATGGCATCATTCAGAACAGAGTACCATAGGGGAGTAAAAAGTAGATAACACTCATCAGATGATTTGAATTTTTTGGTACATATCCAAAAGCACTAGCCCTGGGCCTATTCTGCACCTTTAATGTCATGGTGGTTTTGCTAGTAAATGGAAATAGGCAAATAGTAAATAGAAATGCTAGTGAACAGAGGCAGGCCAGGCAATACTGGATGCATCTGCAGCCATGGGATCCTGCTAGAACTGAAGTACAGTCAAGCTGGTTCAGTATCTCCTCATGTTCCTAAAGCCTGAAGACATTTTCTTTTCCTGTAGTCTTCTAACCGTTCGACATTAACTGCCCATATTCACTGAAGTTTTTCTTCTGAATTTACTCAGTTTTAATATAAATCAATCTCTAGTGCATCTAGCTAGTCAGTAGAAGAAAAGAACTGGTGCTCTCAAAAGAACGCCATACATAGCTGGAGATAACAAAAGAAATTCTGTGTATTACACCACATTTACTCTCATACAAGAAGGCTGAAAGATGTTCTCCCAGCCATCTGTTGTTATCTGACTACTAGCTTATTCTGATCAGTGGGAGCTTTGCCCAAGTGAGGACCCCAAGATTATACTTTTAGCAAACAAAGTGATTTTATGATGGGTAAAGATATGAGATAATATCCCCACATATTGGAACTCATTTTTCAGTACATTAAGAGAATCATTCTTCAAGTGCTGTAATACACTCAGTGCACTTCAGTTCGTGCCTTTGACCTCATGTTTCATAAAGTGCCTAAGACATACAGATATGACATCCTGTCATACATAATTGCTTACATTACAAATGCCTCACAGTTTAGAGAGAAACCTCTTGGCTTTGTTCCAACATTTATTTTCAGTAAATGGTTCACATTTAATGCCTCAGCATTTATGTAGCAGCAGGAGTCCATTATCTTGTGACATTTTCGACTCCATTGACATCTCTTATTTAAACCCTCTAAGGGGAACGTTATCGCTGTGCCCCGTAACACAGGAGTTTTCAGCAAATTTGCTTACTTTTAGCCATTGTAGATGCCACAGTCTGTTGGTCCTCATGCTTTGCCCTACTGCTGGTCACTTATTGATGACATTTGGAGCTTTAATTTCTTGTAAGTGTTCGTTTTATTTTGTATCAGTGCTCGGAATGTTACAGATGAAATAAAGCAGAGCAGAGCCACTTCTAGTCCGCTCAGTACTGTGTACATAAGTGCTTGCTGGCCAGACTCTGCTGATATAGGATGTATCGTTTACTTTAATGGAGCCTTATTAATTTACACCAACAAAGAACTTGTCCCACAGTAACCCTATCTTCAGCACTTTTCATTTTCTGCTACTTTCTTGAATGAATGCATTCATTAATAAGAAAAAACGTTACAGCAAGGAAAGGTTGGTAAAACAGCCTCTCTTCAGGGCCCTCGCAAGAAAACGATGAGAAAGCACAGATGGCTCTGAAAGTTAGAGAAAAGCTGTGAAAAAAGCAAGACTGTAGTGAGGGGAAAAATGTGCTGCAAGAAATAGGCAGCTGCGTGATGGAAAAAAGAATTAAAGCTACCTGTGTATCTCCCAAGTTAGCCACAGGAGTCAAAGCAAAAGATCCTATCAAACGTATTCTCAAACTGGTAGTTTCACTTCAGTGTTCAATACCGAATTACTTATTCTGATCCCAAAGTATTTGCTCAGTTTTCTCAAAGCAGTAAAAAAAGGTCTGCACATTTGCCAGCATTAAATTGTGTCTTGAATCTCTGGAAGCTGGTGACTCCTAAGTAGAAAATCATAATGGTTTAATCTTTTTTCCTCCCTCTTGGTGCTAATTCTCTTCTCAGCAGCACCAGAGCATGAGTCTAAGAGTATAGGAATGGTCAGAATGGATTAGACCAAAGGTCCATCTCTGCCAGCATCTGTCTTCAGCGATAACCGCAGCAGATGCTTAAGGCAGCGTATGAGAGCAGAACGAGCAGCTAATCATGGCTCCTCAATGCACTTTCAACCCCTAAGGACTTTCCAAATTGCAATAGCACTAGGGTCTGTACACTACAAACTGGAAGCAACATGTTAACATTGCAAATAGAGTTAATAGAGTATAGTGCAAAGGTGCATGTATTTATTTAATTATTGCACATCATATTGAAATAACTCCCTAGCCAAAGTTATGACCATTTCCTCTGATAGCTTAAAACACAGTCTTGCAAAAAACTGATTAATCATCTGCTTCTCCACAATGTCAAGATAATAAAAAACCTACTCAGAAAAAGAAAAGAAAAACCTGTCAAGATACCTACTTCAAAATACTGACCTGAGGTATCTTCCTTCTTTCTAGAGGAAGGAAAATAGTCACACAGAGTATCCTAGAGGTCAACAAGTTCAGGCAGTTTGACACGTAAGAAGATAAAAATAAAACATATTTTTCACATTTCCTTATGTAGCTTTTTTTTAAAAAAAAAAAGATTAAAACATTTTTCCCCCCTCCTTATGTCTGCTAAAAGTGCTGGTTTTAACTATTATTAGTTTTTATGTACACATATGTGCTGGGCCCAATTCTGGTCCCATTGCTGTTGGTTTAAGAGACACCTAGCTTTTCCTCCTCCCTTAATTATTTGGGGGTAAATAAGAGCAGAATTAGATCCGAAGAGACTTTGGATGTGGGTAAGGGAAAATCACTGTGTGTTTAAAAATATCACTATCAACAGAGCAATCATTATCTTGCAATGCAGTAACTAGTCGATTGATCCCCTATAGGTGATGGACAGCAGATGCCACAAAAGCCTCCTAGAGGCACCACTCGTGATCCACCCCAATTAGTGATTCCCCCACCCCCACCTTACCCTCCTCCTGACAAAGACATTGTGGATCCAGCAGTCTGTTACAGAGAAGCAGATGTTACAGCACCAACAGAGCTGGTACCTAAACGTATGTTTGAAAAATATATGTATTTGCATTTCCACTCTCTTGATGGTTACTCTCAGGGGTAACTTTTCCAGACTTTCCTCTCTGCTCTCTAGATGTACATGTCTTTTTTTCCCCTTTTTTCCAGCTGATTGTCTCTTAAAATGCCCAATGCAGTGTAAAAAATTAATATAAAGTAAACTAAACACTTTTTTTGAGACAGTTTTGAAGATGACAGCTGGCCATTGTATGGAGGCATCTGAAAACAACCATCAAACCTTGTGACTTTGCACAGCTCGAAGCAAAAATCTGTTGTCTTGTATTAATTCTCCATGTTTGTTTTTCTGTACTGACATATTTTCTGTCTCTCCAGAGACAAGTTCCTTTGAGAGTCAATAGGTCTATCAGTCTAGGTTGAAAACGACAGGGTGTCTCCCTTAGGAAAATTAAACACTTTACAGGAGCTGTGGATTTGGACAGGAAGGCCTTTAACAATCTTCCTTACCATCTCCAAATAGTTCTTTGTGTGCTCGTCCCCTTGGGTCATAGCAGTTATCAGACAAAGAAATAGGATATTTTCCACATCACTGCGTATTTGTCAAAAGCATGTTTTCGTGCCGTGTTTTTGTGCTTATCCATTGACTGTCTTTAAATCTTTGTACATGATCCAAGTCTTTGATCATGTATCATTTTCCCTGTGGGCTTGCCCTGCACACCCATGTAGATCCTGTAAAGGCAGCAAAACTCTGCACGTTATGGCATCTCATGGACACACTTCCTTTGAAGGTTAGGGGGGTGTCTCCTAACCATGGGATGAAGAAATGTCTCCATTAGCTGCTAATTTGGCAAAAGATCTTTTTCCAGGCCATTTTTTTTCTTGCTGAAGGTGGCAGTTACTCTGATATGTTAATGCTAATGTGTTTGCTGTTGGATACCAGCTAAATCTAAATCGTTATTTTTCAAATCTGTGCTGAGAAAATACAGGTTGACAAGTTTTATTGAGAGGAGAGAGAGGGAAATTAAGGAGATTTGTATTAACAGAAAATCTGAATGTTATTCAGAACCTAATTAATTTTACCAGCATATTCACAGAAATCATAACATACTTAAAATCTGGTTTTTGGTTGGGTTTTTTTTGTTCTTTGTGAGATATCATGATCTTGTCTGCAATGTTTTCTTTACTAAAAATCCATTGTGGCCTTCTTTGCATTAATATTTTTGCTTCATTTGAGTTTCTACCACTGTAATTTTGCAGTGCTTTCCTGATCTATCTTGGTGATCAAATACCCTTTAATCAATGCAGCTCTGATTTTATCAGCCCGATCATTTACACTTAAACAAACACAATGTCCCAGCCAAAAGGATTTGAATAAGCTTGTACATGGAAACATAACATGAACCCTTATTGTCCTCAGTTTACTGAGAGCAAAAGAATAGTGCTTAGACTTAGAGCATCAGTGTTGCAGAGGGACAAGTTTAGCTTTATAATTATGCTGTGCTCTACCTAGGTAGAGATATGTGTATAGATTTACGCCAGAGAAATGTGTATAGATGTACCCATGAGAGAAAGCAGCACGTATCACAGGTGCTAATTATATTGCCTAATGCCATTCTGAAAGGTGCTTAGATACTATAGGGATCGAGCAGTATAAGAACAGAGTTTTGCAATGATGTTTTTTATTGCCCGAGAATGCCTCAAGCAGTGCAAATAGGGCTTTGGCGTAGAAAAAAATTTTCAATCTTCTTACTTTAACCTCAGTATATGTGTTTTTTCATAGAACAAAGTGGGAAGGAGGGAGGAGCTACTGATGCCAGATAGTGATGAAAGGCATGTTTGTTCTGAAATCACTCTGAAAAGAGCTTTCTCTGATGAGGATTGTGGTCTTCTTCTGCTGAGTGGGTAACTGTCAGCAGCAGTTTGTCTTTCACAAGATGAGATTCCCATTCAGAAATTAAAATTCTGTGATCATGCGGAGTTTAAATTCTTGTTCATGATCTACCACTGTCTGTGGGGCACCGTGCCTCACCCCTCATTCCTTCCCAGCAAACACACAGTTGTCCCATTGCGCTATGGGAAACCCATGTTGGAGAATTATCATTTCATAGAGAATGGTGGTAATGGCTCTTCATGGAGTTTTCCAAACCTACATGGAGTGTAAGTCACTCATGAATAGGGCCTTTAGTAAGTTACTTGGGCTTTTTTAACTCTAATGCTAAGAATCTCTTCCACAAACAAGAGTACAATTGCTCCTCGCAGTTTTTACTCTTTAATGTTTCTATTCTCATTCCGTGAGCTTTCCTCTTAACTTTTGGTCTGGTAGACTCGTAGCTGCATGTTGTGTGCATGTCTAAAATATATTTATGGGGTCCTTTCTCCTTCCTTATCTTACTAATCAGATTGCTTGTGGCACATGACTCTTAAGATTGACTGTGCTTTAGGGATGCAGAAATGGAGATTGTCACCTCTGTTGCATTGTGTTTGGTTGTTACATAGCTTGTGAAGTTCCCAATGAATGAGTCAATAGTAAGCCCTGTGCTACTTATATCAGGTAAAGAATCCACATGTTGAAAGATTGCTGCACCTGAGAGAGCAACTAAAACGTGCTGCCTTGGAATGTTTTCAACTAGCTCGTTAGAATAAATGCAGTTATTCCTGTGAACCTCCATAATTAGCCCTTTATTTGACTTCTTATGAACTATCATTAGGAAATGCAGTGAGAACTTAAAAGTTGTTTGAAAAAGAATAAACAATTCACCTTCTTGTAGAGTGAGATCCTGAAGTGAAATTCTCCACTCTGACATTGGATAAAGGACTAACGAACTCAGGGTTCATGCTGGATAAGGGCTTGACACCTGATTGATTTTTAAATTTCAGGAAGTGTTCTGCCTTTAAAAAAGTGAAATCATGATTTGAACATGTCTTTGTTTTTAACAATAGATCAAAATAATCAATCATCGCTTAACCAGAAATTTTGAAAGAGATGAAGGAGTGGGTATAAGCATTTCCCAGCTGTTTTGTAAAGATGACACATATACTAGTAGCTGATGGATGATACCAGGTCAATTTTAAGGAACAAGGGAGCCTGGTCCCCATATCTAATTTTTAAATGTTTTTCATACTATTATTGATATATTAACAGGTAATACAAGTCACTTGACAAAAGTTGTGACAGTTTCACAAGCAATTCAGTCATATTTCTTCAGTCACCTTAGATATCTATCTAGTCATCTATGGATGGTCTCTAAGGGTTAGGCTTAGTTAACTTGAAGCAAAAATAGGTAGAGAAGCTCACGGAGAGGAAACTACATTTTCTTACAAGTGGTTCTAAATTAATTGATAACTGCAGACTGCTGTGCAGGGAATTTTACTGGCCTGTCATAGCGCACTGCCTCAGAAGGCATCTGTTAAGTGACCCGGCATTCTCTTTCTTAGGCATGGTCTTTAAAGCAGGAAAACTTGCAGATGTGACTTAGGAGGTTTATACCACCATCACTCCTCTTACTCATCCAGCATTATCTGAGGCTAAAGAATCAGATTGAATCTCTGACATCATCTATCTTGCACCTTCTGAAGAATTAAAATTCAGGCCAAGTAAAGCAGAAAGTAGATGTGCTGCCTATCAGTTGGTGTTACGCTGTTGGGATTGAGTTAGCTTATACCTGTTGGGATTGAGTTAGCTTATACCTGAACCCACAGAGTTAGTCTCAGAGCATCTGTGGGACTCTGAATCTTGATAACATGTGCCCACACACATATACACCTCCTTTGGGCTCTGATTCTTTGTTACTGAGCATGCTAGCCATTTCGCTGTCTGACCCGCACAATATTTATAATGTTATCATTTTACTCTTTTCCCCCAACAGTTTACTGTTGTGCATCATTCCCTTCGTATACCAAGCGCGTCTGACAGAACTTGCCTCTTCCTATGACCTTCATACCTCTGAACCTCCTGTTGCCTCTGCTACCCTGATTCTTCTGTTGCCTTCCTTCCTCCCCTGCTGGAAAAGAACCTCTTTTTCTGACTGAGATTTTGGCTTCCTTTCTTTTTGAACTCGCACATTCTCTTTTAATTACTATTGATTATTTTTGGCTGTGTTTCATACTCATTTGTGAGATGTATGCTCCAGAACTGAATGCTGTGTTATATAAATCTACATATCAGACTCGGAAAGATTATCCGTACATTTGTCTGTTCTTTTTCAAAACATTCTCTTTATTTTGAGCTATGGCTTGATTTGATTTGGTGTTTCAAAGAGTGTGTTTTTGGGAGAGAGTGACTTACTTTCAATACTGTCTAAAGATTCAATGAAAACTTCCTAAAAACATTTTTCATTTTTTTTCTGTTAGCCTAGCTATAACATTTTACATTCTCTCATATACTCTTTATTTTTCCTTCATTGCATGTTTTCTTCCTTTGGAACAAAACTAGAACTGGGCATGGCCTAGTCAAGTTGAAGTACAAGATTCTTTCTATATCTTGGCTATCAATCAATCTACAAAAAAAAAAAAAACAGAAAGATCTGTTGGATCTATAAGGGGCCTAAAAGGAATACTGAGAACCAGTACCAAATGCACTGATTCACAGGCTTTATTTCTGCTTTGATCCTGATGCTTAGTATGAGTAATTTTATCTTGATGCTGGAGACATCCTGTGGAAATCAAGGTGTGTGTTCTATTTCTGTAACAAAAGATGCAAACACTGTTTGCTCAAGATAAATCTCGTTCCACAAGTCTCCTTTTTACGATTGTACTGGGAATAGTCAGTGGGTTATAATTAAAATATCAGCTGTAGGATTGTACTTACCAAAAACTTCTTTGCGCTGAAGAAACTTCTTCATGTGAACCACCCATAAGGCATATATTTTTAATCATTCTGAACTATAAACGTAGGTTTTATGAGTTGCAATGGTGCACACACCCAGAACTATTCAGACCTCACATGTACTGTGATTTAAGACATTTATGTTATTTAAATGAGTGAGTTGCAATACATAACCCTAATTTAAATGATGAAAAATTATTATTTTACCCTCAAGCAAGTAATCATGTTCATCTTGAATCCTTTGCAGGTAGGCAAAATAGAGAATAAAAAAGCAAAGCATTCCTACAGATAATGTGAAACATGACTAAAAAGGGTTTTGATGGTTTTTAATACAAATACGACATGTAGTTAATAGGTTTTAAGTGGTGCTTCAGAAAGTATACTTAATACCCTAAGGATCTTCTAATAAAAGTGGAGTAGAATTGAACTCTGCACTGCCAGGTACTTTGTAATAGCTTCTTAAGACAGGACAATGGTTTAATTGTAATTCATCTCTTAAAAAAATCAACTAGTAGGTGTTGACAATACGAAGATTAAGAACCTAATTTACCCATTCTCATTACTCTGTTTACATCCTATTTGTAACTCCACTGAGTTACATGCCCCATGGAGTTCAGACTGGTATAAAAAAGGAATAATGAAGTGGTGAAAGAAAGCTTTTTATATTGAGTATGATGTAAAAGTACTGTGTATTGTAAAAGCAGTTCTTTGCATTGACACTAGTTTAGCTTAGGGGCTCATGTTTTCAACAAAATTACTTTTTTGGTGAAAAATTTCCCTTGCTTTGAAGGAATACAGCTATGACACCTCTCTGCATAGCTGACAAGTTTGCTGTTAAAAGCTGTCTCTTTTCAGGTGGTGTGTTCAAACTTTTAAAAACTCTAGGTCAAAAGTCAAAAAGTTCATTACTCATCTTTAATTTACTATTTTTTTAAAATTAAAATGCAAAATTTGCCTCTAAAAATATGTTTGTAGGAATTAGTATTTTCTGTGAAATTGATCTGTAAAATATTTTCCTGACCAGTTTAAGCTAGCCAGCTCCCCCTTTCTATTTTTTAAAAAAAATTCTTGCTTAATGCTAGCTTCATGTCTTTTTTTTTACAACTTCATAAGTGCCAGTTACATATATAATGTTAAACAGACGTTAAAAAAAAAGAAAAATCACTGCATCTTCACAAGAAATCATCTTAATTATAAGAAATTATACTGTAATATTAACATGTTTAAAACCGCCCATTACTATACACAATGTGGGAAAGAACTTTCAGTGACACTCATTAGATCCAAATCTGTTCAGTGGAATTGCATAGATACTCTGTTTCACAACTCTTAATTCATTAAGAGTGTGTGTGCAAGGGGGTAAAGTATTTAAGCAAGGCGATTATGGGAACATGAATTTGCTGCAAGTTTGGTTCATGAGCACCAGCTCAGCACCAAGGTACAGTCAGGGAATACCTGCTTGTTCCAGGCTTCGACCCAGGATTTCTAACGTCACTTCAATTCAGCTTCTGGAAGAGAATGAGAGTTTTTCTGTCATTTTCAATGAGAGGAAGAAATGTCAGTTTAGGTCAGTTTGATTAAGTCTTAGGTTAGCAGTGATACAAAAGGACATTGGCTTGGTTTTACTCCTTTTATTTTAACCATGAAGACATTAGAAGTGTAATGAGAATGACATGGAGAAGTTGATAACAAATTGACTACTATACTACAATTTTTCACCAAAATGCTCTTACCAGAGTTAGTAAGAAACACATTTAATGTATTCAGGATTTTTCGGCATTACAAAGGAGCATTGCTTAAATACTGTCCTTTATGGTAAGATACCTGGAGTGAAAAACAAATAAAAACCCTCCGAATTCTAAAAGTATTGTTGAGCTCTTTCAGGAGGACAAATAAATGCATTGATAACTTATAAATCAAAACAAATTCCAGTGTTACAGCTCCAATGTCGGTGACATTTGTTGCTCTTAGGAAATAAGGACAGATGTATAATTTATGATTAAACCCATTATGTTGCATGAAGAACGTGCTCAATCCGTATGAAACCCAGTGAATTAGATGCATATTAAGTTTTTTGGTGCAAAGATTTTACAGAATAGCCATATAATTTTTTTTTTTATGTTGACCACCAGAGGGAGCCGATGTTGTCACATATCTGCAGTAGGTATCGAGTAAGAATAATGGTAAAGGTGAAGTTTAAGCTAATAGGTAACATATTTATACAAAGATTTTGTTATTTAAGAATGCCATAAATGTAAACCTAGCTTAATGAGTTGTTTTGTTGATCAACTAAAAAGAAAAATAAATATTTTTTCTAGATTTTTTTAAAGTCAGTTTCATCACAAATAGGAAAATGAAGATAAAATCATATTTGCAGGTGATGTCACTGTGATGGCATCTTCCAGACATAAACTCAAATTTTTACTCTAGGCATTCTTGCAAAGGGAGATGGCACGTTAAGTTGGCTATTACATTGCATAGATATTGCCTGTATATTTACAGTAGCTGTGTTCAAGGTGTGAAAATAAGTTCATACACCCAGTGTATGTGCTTAAGAACAAGTGCATAGGTGTAGGACACATATAGTGCCAATATAGAAAGATGTGTTCTGCTAGAAAGGTTTGGCAGCTTGAGTTTTAGCATTTTAAAAGCATGAGCAAATTGTTTTAGTATCCATCCTCTTTCACAGAGAAATTAGTTTGTTACCAGCAATTCAGTCACTCAAAGACTAAAATCTAGGATTCAGACACTCTCCAAACATCCTTAAATATCTTTTCTACGTGAAATGCTTCCTTTTTTTTTTTCCTTAGGATTGAAGTCTTTGAGGATTGAAATGAGTGTTGTCCTTCTCACTGAGCAGCTAGATTTTTTTTCTTTTCCAGTAACAGAGCTGTAGAATACTAAACTTTGAACTCATTCCACTTTTATCTTTAGAAAATGTTCTACTGATCCAGAACTGAAACTTATTCTGGACAGGTAAAATATGGAGAGAGTATTCTAAATATATGAATGGAAAAAGGAAATACTATTCTTTTTGTTAATTTTTAACTGGAACTATTCAAAGCTGTCTGTGCTAAAGTAAGTGCCAAGGGAGAGTGATTGGTAATCCTTCAGGCCAAATTGTATGATTAATTGCAAAGGCCTATGATACATTTATTTATTAAACACATAGAATCATAGAATGGTTTGGGTGGGAAGGGACCTTAAAGATCATCTACTTCCAACCCCCCTGCCATGGGCTGGGACACCTCCCGCTAGATCAGGTTGCTCAGAGCCCCATCTGACACTGCCAGGGAGCGGGCAGCCACAACTTCCCTGGGCAACCTGTTCCAGTGTCTCACCACCCTCACAGGGAAGAATTTCTTCCTAATATCCAATCTAAATCTACCCTCTTGCAGTTTGAAACTGTTCCTCCTTGTCCTGTCACTACATGCCCTCATAAAATGTCCCTCTCCAGCTTTCCTGTAGGCCCCCTTCGGGTACTGGAAGGCTGCTATAAGTTCTCCCCAAAACCTTCTCTTCTCCAGGCTGAACAAACCCAACTCTCCCAGGCTGTTTTCAAAGGAGAGGTGCTCCAGCCCTCTGATCATCTTTGCGGCCCTCCTCTGGACTCGTTCCAACAGTTCCATGTCCTTCTTGTGTTGGGGACTCCAGAACTGGACACAGTACTCCAGGTGGGGTCTCATGAGGGTAGAATAGATGGAGAGAATCACCTCCCTCGACCTGCTGGTCATGCAGGATGCAGTTGACTTTCTGGGCTGCAAGTGCGCATATGGCCATGCAATCTATCATATGCCCATCATCTGTCCCTGTATTCTGCATTTGTAAAGTAAACTCTGTGTTCATGATTCTCATACACTCATAATTTCTGTTTACAGCTACTTTCAGTCTTTTTTATTGCTCTGTCCCTGTACAGAAGTGCCTCTTTGTGAGAGCTGGGCTCTGTGTGTGTACAGAAGGCAGCAGTTCCATCTTCCGAAGTTGGCTTCCAGTCACTACCATGAGTCTTAATATATATTTAGTACATGCAGTAGGCACAATTTAACTTTCCATACTAAAATACATGTTATTTTAGAAGACAGAATGTAACTTATTCCATCCCTCCAAAATTACAGCCATGTTGTGTTCTAATGTCATTGCAAAACTATGAACTTCCCCCTTGAGGACAGTGAGACAAACTCGCTGTCACTGTTTACACACTTCTCACTCAGATATCTCATGTACAGTATGCAGATAGGCTTCTGCATGGCACCTGTATGGCTAGAGAAGTCCACTGTTAAAATTCATAAGAAGCTGACAATAAAAATGACATAATTAATTTCTTTTTTATCCAGAAGAGCTTATGCGTAATAAACTCTGCTGATTTTTGCCGAGGTGGAGAAGGGGAAGTTGATCTCGTATTTTTCCATGCAAGAAGCAGCTGCTTTATTCCTTATTGCATATTCTTTTGTGATACTTTGATTTCAGGTGGTAAATGACTGTTGAAAGGATCAAACCCAGTAACAAGAGTAAACTAATAGGTATCAATTACTGAGTCCTTTATACTCCTTGAACATGTT
This sequence comes from Aegotheles bennettii, assembly GCA_013398125.1. Lineage (NCBI taxonomy): Eukaryota > Metazoa > Chordata > Aves > Caprimulgiformes > Aegothelidae > Aegotheles > Aegotheles bennettii. The sequence continues at coordinate 346,315 of VZRW01001980.1, read as the reverse complement.
CAGTTCTGAGAAGAAAATTATAAATTTGGGTCACCAGATCTGCTTTATTTTCTTATGCCTTGAGAAAGTTCTGAAGGAGACTCAGTCCTAGGTTAAGGTAACACCAGTTTGAAAGAGGATATTTTGTATTCCCTTACATGTTAACTCTGCTGCCTGCCACAGTACTGGAAATAATACCTGTGATTTTGCAAGCTTTGAGCCAAAAATTGGTCCTACTGTAGGGGAGCATACTATAAGGTATGGGACTGGACTCCAGTGAGTCAAATAGTCTTTCTAGCCACATTTCCTGATATTTAGGGTTTTATCTGGTCATTTGCCTATTTCACAGAGTGTGGAATAAACCTTAGTTTCGTGTTTCCCATCCTGACTAAATGTAAAGATATTTCTAATTGCCTTTCAACCCAGCTCTGCAGTCCAAGTGGTCTGTGGATAAGCTGTGAATGTTTATTCTAAGTGAAACCAAATTCCCTATTTTCCACTTCCTTAGTCAAAATAAGAGCAGTTTAACTCTGTGAGCCATACCTTTAATAACTGACTGGCATCTTGAATGTACCCTGTTGTACTTGAACAGGGGAATATGAAGAAATCGTCACACCCATATAAGTAGAGAGACTTACACTTTATCAGTAACAAGCCGGACTTAGAATCTCTGTCCAGCGAAATCCATGCACGTGGTGTGAGTGTGTGTGAGAACTTTAATCCTGGGTATGAATTTGAAGTTACACCTGATTTACACATGATGTATGGGCCACATCAAACTGGAAGGTTGCTGTTTGAAATGGCATTGAAATTTGTACTGCAAGATCCTGCTGATTCAAATGCAGGCAAGGCACAGAGAGCTACAGAAAGCAAACTGTTGAAAATTTTTGTATTCTCTGTTCCAGGTAGGTGATAATAGCCATACCAAAGTGCTTGTCCATCCTTAGAGATGCTCATACTCAGCTTTTCTATTACCACTTCTAAGTCAGTAAACACTGACTAAAATGCCTGCCTGCTTTCTTCTAAGAAATTGAAAATTCTGACCATGCAACATTCACTTCTGGGTTTTAGGGCCTGAGGGAGCAAAAGGCTGAGAGCAGAGACAGAGTCTCTTTTGTCAGCTCCTTTTGTGGATTCCATAATTGGATCCTGGCGTGGCATGGATAAAATAATTACTTTCCAACCTACTGTACCATAAGCAAAGGTGGAGTGTAATGGAGGACAAAGACCTAAAACAAAAGAAGACCAAGGAAAGAATAAGAAAAGAGGACTATGACTGACAAATACTTTTTTTCTTTTAAGACTATTGTGATTAAAAGAGGAAAGTAAAGTTGCTGAATATATGACAACCTCCCATGAACAGTGGAGGACTGGTAGGGGAGTATCTACTTGCTTGTTAGAACAAACAAACAATCCAGCTAATTTTTTCACTTCAAGCATCTAATGAAAATATTTTTGATATCTGATTTTTAAAACATGTAGCTTAGCATTTTTCCTTTTTTTTGCTTCCATGATTGTTTATTTCCTCAATTTTTTCACTTGACAGAAAATTAACAACTAAAGGAGAAAATTTTTTTTCAGTTCGTAAAAGCATGAAAATGAATGGAGAAATATTTTCAACTTTTTTTTCTGAACTAAGTGAAAACATGAAACCAGCCCTATTTATAAGGTGTATCTAGAGGTGTAACAGTAAAGACTTAATTGTAAGAGTTTAAGATTTCTTGTAATTCTTTAATTATAATAATCAGGAAGAATTATATAAGAATTATAAATACTGTAAGAAAAACTAATCTACTGGCTTGAAGTTCAAGACAAGAACTTTCTGTATGTGACTTTTACTTGTAAGAGACCGAGCATTTAGGCAGCTAAACAGACTCTTGACTTGCTGTACAGAAAGCCTTGCAGTGGACTGCTAAGGGCTGTAGAAGAACCAGCCTGTATCAGTTCCTGGTGTTGCTAGAAGTAGAATCTACTCTGGGAACTGTTGCAGGAATGCATTGGTATTTTGGTTTTATTTTTAAACCCTTTTTAGGCAGTACCGGTCTTTCAGAAATCTTAAATCAATTGTCAGGAGTGATGCGATTCTTTTTTACCAGATGAAACCTATCCTGCTTTCTTCCCCAAAAGAGGAAAGATTCTTTCTTTTCCAGAAGAAATCTTATTTCAGTTAAACACAATGTATGTGAACACTTTATTGATTTTTTTTTATAGCTTAAAAATAGATATTTTAGTTTTAAAACCCTTCTCTGCTTGCCTTCAAAAAATGAGAACAATATGCTGATTAACTGACCAGCCAGTTAAAGAAACTTATAGGTTTGGGTGTCCAAGTTTTCAAAGTGAAAACATTCGGGTAAAGAAAAAAAAAAAAAAGCATTCATATACTGTAATTTGCTTGTTTTCTCCACTCCCTTGTGGACATGCCCAGCTTCCCCTGTACCTGGCAGCTTTCCTGCTCTGTATTCATCAAGCTAATCAATGGGATTCAGATGTTCCTCAAATAAAATAATTTGTCTTCAGTTTGCTCTTACAAAGACACAGAAGGCTTTTCCTCACTTTCAGGGTACATTAAATACATGCCACTGTTCATAATGCAAGGCTTTGGCAATGTATTGATTGCATTTTTTTTACACAAAAAATCCTTGCACAGGGGAACTCCTTGCGGTTTTTCCACGGAGTTAAATTGGTGCCTCAGAGAAAATTAGCATACTGGAAGCAATGGAAGCAGAAGTCTTTAAACTTACATGCTATAATATGAAGAGTACTAACAAACCACAAGCTTGATTCTGTGCTGGTCTGACAAGGTCCAGTCTAAGGTGAGAGGAGACTTTTTCATGATGAAATTGCGAGCAATTGGGAGAATGAAGATAATGTTTGAGCATTGGTGTACAAACTGTACTGTACAAAGTGGAACAGTGGCCAGTCACACCTGCTAACAATTTTTCCAAACACAATCCTCGTGTGATGCTTTTAGGAAAAAAAATTAACTGGTTCTCTGGAGTTTGAGAAGGTGCTTTTTTTAGTTGTTTTTTTAGTTGTTTGTTTTGGGTTTTTTTACTTTTGTTTTTTAGTTAAGGATAAGAAGGTGAGATAAAGGAAATAATAAAGAGATAATAGTGGTTTAAAAGGTGAAAAAATATACGAAGAAGATCCCAGAAGCTTGACCTTCTTGTATTCCAAAACCAAAATGAATGTTAGGATTTGGGAATTTCCCCCCCCCCATTTTTTTTAAAATTCCTTCTTTGTTTTATTCTTGTCCTCCCTCAGACTCCATCAAGTCATTCCTTAAACATTTCTTTTGGACTCCTGCACTAATGACTCAGTTCTCTGGTATCGAAAACCCAGCACGATCTGGTTGAAGCTTTGCTAAGTGTTCATAACATCCTTCCCTCAGGTATCCCTGGTGGATAGTAGAGAATGAGGTTTTATGTCAGCACATATATGAAGAAAGTCTCCTTGCTCCATCCTTCTAGCTCTTTATGAAACTTTTGGGATGGAAATTTAGAGTGTTATCCTTCCTGAGTAATTCAGGAGAAGTTGGCAGCCAATTTAAAAGTTACTGGAGAGTTTCATACACAGTCCTACAAACCTACAACAGCGTGACCTTCTCAACCTAATTTCTGTAGGAACTGAGGCTAAAAAAGAAAGAAACTTGATGACATTTCCAAATTTCCCTTAGGAAAAATGACCTTTTATGCTGATCCTAATTAAGCCCATTAACTCAGGTGAAAATTTCCCCAAACTAGCTGGTCTGTTTTGAGGGTATGATCATAGTGAACCTTCAAATTCTAGAAGTGGCGCTACTCCAGCAAAGCACTTAGGCGTGTTTAATTGGGTATCCCATTATACAGCATGCACGTTATTATTGTATAAACTGTGGAAATGTAAACCTTAAAATGCTTCACATTAATAAAAATACAGACAAATTTTCCCTGTGGGGGTTCATCCCATGCAGGAGATACCTGTAGCTTTGCATTTTAATCAGTGAGCGGTCTGACCCTGCTTCTGAAGTCAGTGGCAAAACCCAACTGCTGAAGTGAAAGTAGGATCAGTGCAAAATGTGAAAGAGAAAAATTTATTCCAAGTGGGTGTTCAGATGATGACCCATTTCTTGTATCAGGCTACTGTTCACTGTGGCACCAGAGATGACACTGCCATTAACATTTTACTATCCACAAATCAGTACAGAGCCAACATCCAGTTACCATTCTTGCATGTTTGCATTTCTTCCTCCTGGTATTTCAAGTTAATAGGGAAGGAGAGCCCCAGGGCAAAGCACGATTGATGAGATAATGGGCTTCACAAGAGGACTATGATAGAGCAGGCCGAATTCAACTCTGACTTAAGCATTTCCATCTCTGCTTATGTCTCAAATAATCTGATCTAGTTCATCTACTGTCTGAGAAGTGGTAGCATGACAGCAGAGCTCTTTTGTGAGCACTTTGTTCCTCACCTGTCCAATATTCCCCTCCTTATGGGGCTCCCAGGGAGAGCTTCAGTGTGTGCTGCTGAAAAGAATAACCTAATGTCTAGAGCCTGAAGTGGAGTTAACAATACCCTGCATTTGGTTTTTGCCCCGTGCAGTGATTTCTTGGCTATGTCTGTGTTGCTGGTAAAGAAGTCTGTCTCTTGCCATCCTTCCATACCACCAACTGTCTTTAGTGTGTCTGTGCCCTTTGCTGCTAGCATAGCCCCAGGGTGCCTGGCAGTGTTGTAGGTGATGAGTGTGCTTGGCATCCACTGTCCTGGCCTCACTGCCCTCGATTTGCCCTCATTTGCATGGGAGTCTGGTTTACAGAGTGCCTAGGAAATGTCCTTTGAAAGTGGTGTATTGCCCCTGTGGAGGATATCACACAAGATCTTCAAGGAGATACTTAATATGCTCGGATCCTCAGTTTTGTTCTCTGCAAGAATAATTCTTATTTCACTGTGCAGTATCAGAAGTTAAAAAGTCTTAGTAATTAGAAGTGTTCAGGTACTCCAAGGAGTGTCTCTCCAGGTAGACTTCTATCGATTTCATTGACTATCTTAACAGCAATGAGAAATTTGATAGTAATTGGGTAATCGATTGTGAATGTGTAGTAAAATGTATAATAACCAAATTCAGAAAAGAAACATGCTTTTCTAGGGTAAAATACTTCTAGAAATATAATTGCCAAAGTAAACCACCAGCCAAAGCATATTGAAAAGCCTGCTGTTGTTTGAACTTTGGAGAGGGAAGCAGATATTCCATTGATCGGGAGGTCTGAGAGGAGCCAGTTAATGTACATCAAAAGAGGTAAGAGTAGAGCTTTGTGTCCTTATAGCATGGAGGTGTATGAAAATGTTTTCCTATCTATATTTGGAGCTAGTTGCTGAAAGTCTTCTGTGAAGGTGCTTACGTTATTGGTGGTTTGGCTGAAGCATGTTTTGGCCGATTAAATGGAGTTATTTTGTGCCATCCTAATTGTAAGTTAGACAGGTGGTTTGAGCATGAAACATTTAATTTTCTCAAGGCTCTGTCTGACTTCAGATGATACTATAGATACTATCCTATACAAAGATGGAAACTGATGTAAGGGAAAATGATGGATTCACTGATTGGGAAACTGAGGGACAACATCAAAGATCCAAATGGAATGAGATGCTGTGAGGATGGATAAGAAAAAAATCTGCAAGAGTGATGAAATCCCATTTTGTTAACCACCACTCCAGCCTGGAGTTCACTCTTAGCTTTTGGTATTAAGCAAAACCAGTATTTGTCACCATTACTGCCTAGTAAGTCTGCATTATTAGGAAGGTACTAAAAGTATTTTTTCTCATATATGTAGTAGTTCTCAATAGAAGTGCTTATATGCCCAAGGCCAGGTATACTTTATCTTCATAAATAGAAAGCAACTTCAGATGTTTTTATTTTATGTCTCTAATACCTAATGGCTTCTGTAATAGATAGCTTATTACAGATTGACCTGACAGTCTTCCACACTGCTTAACTTTTAAATCACTTCTAATTAGAAAAAAATAGAAGCTGCAATTGGAATGGTGTCTCTGTACTGCATAAAGAGCTCTTAAATCCCACAAGTGTGTGTGGATGTGTGTGTGTTTGGCTTAGGATTGGGGTTTTTTTGTCTCTCCTTTGCTAAGTTTGCTGGCAGATAGTCTCTGCGGAAGGAAAGTATAATTGCAACGTGAAAGTTTCATGTTTTTCTTCTCTGGATTATGCTAGAATTATGAAACTGTAGTAGAGATTTTATGGAATTGTTAACAGACAAACTGAGGAATAGAATGAATTGATAGAACAGAATGCGCAAGGGAGAAACGTGGTGAAGCTTATAAAGGAAAGTTGAGCAAATGGCCTTTTTCTCTGTGGTCTTAAAAATCACATAATAAAACATTGTTTTATTGCATAGACACACTAATAATTTCTGGTTTTAATCTTTACACCACATATGCTTTTCAGGCAATTTTATAGAGTGTGTTCTCTAAGGTGGTCATGAAAATCACCTTCACAGTCCATTTGTTTAGATTCTGCAGTGTTCTTGAATGGAAGCTGACCACCTCTGTAACGGATGCGTATTGCCAAAATCTATCATTTAAAACTTCTTTACTAAGCTCATTATATTGGGCAGTCTGATTTTAGATCTAGATTTTCCTTTCCCTCAAAGGTCTCCAACAAGCCCCATAATCGATCACAGCATGTTACCAGTGTTACACATGGTGATTTATGAATTGCAAGCCTATTAGATGCTCTTAAATATATTTCTATGTTATCCTGCTCCTCTAACCTACATTGCTTGTTCATAGTCTGTTTTAACTGCACAGATGAGGCACGCTGCCTCTCTTCTCACACCTAAAGACCAACTAGTGCCTTGTGAGTGTTCCTAGCTTGCTATTAACCTCAAATAGTGAACAGCAGGAACTGTTGTGAAAGTCTCCCCATCATGCTTCCTTTGTTGTGTGTAAAAGGAAATGACCAATTCACACTACTGACACATTTTTTAAAATCTGTCCTTCTCCAAGCCAAGTGGCAATGTTCTCAAGTTAATCAAGAAAAGATCTACTTTGACACACAATCCTTTTCCTGTCAAAGAGCATTTTGCTCTTCATGTTGCTTTTGTGACATCTGATCCCTTCGACTAAGGAAGACTGGTTACTGGCTATGGTGCAAAGTTGTCAAAGCGTCCAAACAAGACTTTTATAAAAGCAAGTAACGAGTAGGTTCAAGAGAGTGCCAAAAAGAAGAGGATGAAAAGCAGTTTAGCAATAGCAGCAGCATTCTAGGTCAAATGGGCTTTGCAGAGGTCAGAGAGTCTTTTTCAGTCATTGAAGAAAGGATTGTGGGAAATAAATGGGGATAATAAAGTCCAATATGTTAATTTTCCCCTGTCTGAAAATCTGTATTGCATTAGTTCAGATATTTTTCTTTGTTTGCTTGTTTGGCAGGTGGTAAAAATAAAGGTGAGGCTAAGCAGACATTTACTTGAAGTGGTAGTTTCTTCTGAGTCTTTGAAGAGCCAGCAGACAGTCTTACCTAGTGTTGTTTTGAGAGAGAGACTTCACAGTAATTTTCGGCAAAGGTTTGGAAGGAAAATCAAACATTAGTGGACAGATCTTCACAGTCATATGTACATGGAAAAAGCAATAGACAGACTGGAATATTCTTCAGTTCCTGCTCCCTGGCTTGATGCTGTCTTGCACTGCCTTTGGTGTAGGAAACACCATTGCCAAAAAAGCTTTTGTAGAAGTTACAATACCTTTGTGTTCCAATATCAACTAACAGCAGACAGGTTTAACCTGAAGGGAAGCGATTAACTACTTCAAATTGGTAAAGCAGGTTAAATCAGTCTACATTGCATTTCTTTTTCGACCATAGAGAGCAGATCTAGGTAGCTAAGTCAACTGTGATTAGCATGGGATCGATTGTGAACATGCTGAAGATTCACAGGGTATATCTAAAAATACTCCATATGTACCTTTCTGATGATATGTCTGCTGAGATGTGTCCTTTGCAAGTTTTCTAGTTTTTGTTACTGGCTAGCATGTAAAGAGAAGGATTTACTTCTGTTTGCAGGTTTTGTGCAGTAAGAACGGCTGTAATTAAAGAACCTGTTGGAAAACATGAGCGTGGGGCATAAGACTAGGAAGGAGGCTGAAAATATCTCATTATGTGAGAACTGGGAGTCACATGCAGGAATGTGTGAGTCAGCAATGTGCCCTTACAGTGATGAAGCACTAACCAGGGACTGGGTTGCACTAGCAAGAGCGTAGCCAGCAGATCAAGAGAAACAATTACTCCCCTTTACTTGACTACCATGAAGCCACACCTGTGCCCATTGTCCAAAAGTGGGTTCAGTTTAGAGTTGTGTAGAACAAGATACCGATAAATCAGAGCAGAGGCTGCAGAGGCTGGCAAAACATGAAGGTGCTGAGACAACAGGGTTTGTTCAGCCTGCAGAAGGGAAGGGTAAGGAGAATTTAAATGCATGTGAAGGAAAAGGAAGAGCAAGGCAGACTCCTCTCTGATATTCACTGCAAAGGGCAAGACTGCAACAGTGACAAGTTGCAGCTAGAAATATTTCAATTTGGCATTAAAAAATGTTCTTTAGGGGGAAAAGATTAAACGTTGCCCAGGGAATGATTTGTGATTTCCCAGAGAGACTGTGGAGCCTCCATGCTTGGAGATTTTCAAAACTCAGCCGCTCAAGGTCCTGAGCAACCTCATCTGAGATTGCAGTCTTGCTTTGAGGAGGACATTGAACTAGGTGACCTCCAGAGGTTCTTTCCAAATTAAATTGTTCTGTGATTCTATGACCTAAATGAGCTGAGCCAACATTAAGCTGCTCTACATCCTCATTTTGGAGGAAGGCAGGAGCTGCAGAACATGGCTCCTCACCTCGGCATTTCCTGGCCTCACCTTCAGTTTCTGCATGGCGGCTACAGGAGTTGGGAGAGAAGGAGTGCCTTGGAGCTCAATCCGTTCCCCCCACACACACACACACCCCATGCTATTGTTGATGTATAACAGTGGTAGTTTATTTTCTCTTTGTTTCTTTTAATAAAACAAACAAACAAACAAAATACAAAAAAAACCCCCCAAAAAACCCAAAGAATTCATGTAGGCTTAAATATGCTAAGAAGCGTATTGGATTAAAAGAGTGTTAGCTGCAATAAATAGAAGTCCTCCCATTCTGTATTGTGCTTTAACTGATCACTGGTTAATGGTTTTTAACACCTATCTCTATGTACAAGTTTTTGATCAATCAGCAAAATGAGTAAAATGTAACCAGAACACATTGTACCTGTGTGAAAACTCTTAAACTAATCCTGTGTTGTCCATTTTCATAATCTCTGTTAATCATTGCTATAAGTGTTTTCTTTTCCTGTTTGTTCCACCAGCCTTCTCCCAAGTGTATGAAAAAATGTACACTTTTTTAATTTGATCTTTTGTGATGGTCTAACTTTTTACTGCCACTACAAATAATTAGAGCAGTGTTTCTTTCTTTTTCTAGAAGTTTTAAGTACTGTCAGTGAAATAATTATGTTGTAATTGGGGATCGTTATAAGAATTAATATTCTTTAACATCATGAAGTTTGTAATGTTTTTTGCAACTTCATTGTGATAGGCCACTTGAACTACAGCAAAGCAGTTTTAATCTGTGAAAAGTAAGTTTTTTAGCAGTGGAACAAGTGGTGAAAGAATTGGAAAATAATTGCCAATCTCTTAGCAAGAACTCAGAGGAATTAGAGGAACTCTGCATCTATAAAACAATTCTGAAGTTCAAATTACTCACCATGTAGGGGTTAAATAAACTGTTACCTCTTTAAAAATGGTTTTGGTTATACTGTTTCTGTCATTATTGAATGTGACAGTAAACAGCCAGCAGTGCTGGAAAAGCAGAAGGTCACAGCAGTTAGAAAACACTTACACTCTGACAAGACTTAGGTATGCCCTGGTGCGCATTGGACTCAGAAGGAGTGATGGCTCGGGCTTTGGTGACTGATTTTGTAAGTCTGGGTAGGATATGTGTCTTTTGAACACTTAGGTCCAATTCTGATCTTATTCAAACTCAGTGATGGTTATTTTAATAGTAGTAATCAAAGTGAGTACCTGTGGTAGTCTTCATCTATTGAATTAAATCTTCATTTCTGAAAGTACTGATTAGCATTTAAACCAGGTGAGGTTTATCTGTCTTCTCATCATTGGCATTCTGTATGAGTAATGTGTACATATATGCAATATCAACCTGCACGAGTGCAGATATGACTCCTCTAAACTCGAAATTCAGTGTTTTCCTAATTACTTACAGCCTATTGAGATTAGAGTGACAAGATCTCTTTTGTGTTAAACAAGAAGCCTACATTCTTTACTGATGAGCTACTATCCTATTTCCCTCTTGATAATCATGTGCAGCATTCTTGCAAACAGACCATCCCAGTCCCTCCCCAGGAAAGCCTTTGTAACTTGTGGTTGACCTAATTGTGCAGCGACAGCATTGCTGCTGCTAACCAGGGGAGATCCCTGGTATGGCACTCACTTGGGTTTTGCACAGTCTGCAGCCTGGAGCAGGACGTAGGGAAGCGACAATGCAGGGCATTGAGGGACACTCTACAATTTCACCAGTGGCTGAGGTGTCCCACGGAGATTTCAGTATGACTTGAAGACCACAGGCTAAGTTCTGCACTCCCTTTCAATAGCACACCCCAGCTGAGGCCAGTGGACAAGGTCATATGTTCCTGAAAAAAAGATATTGGCATTGTTACACATCTGACATACAGCAGGGTTTCAATAATACGTTGTCTGTGTCAGTTGTTATTTGTGTGTCCAATCCTGAAGTACTTGCTTGTAATTCTGTCTTAACCTCTATATGTCTAAAGGAGAACTTGAAGATCAGAACCTGTATTGAAATCTTCTTAGTGTCATGACAGAGAAGTCAATGCTGAGATTTTTCTTTATTCAACCAACAAATAACCTCAGTAGCTGCCGTTGTTGCGATCACGCTGTATTTAGTGTTTGGTGGTTCTCTGCATGTGCACTCCCTCTGAGAAAAATCATAAGGCAGAATCACATCTACTGCTGTGCGGTGTGCAGTTCACTGTGTAAAATTAGAAAGTTTTAAAAGGCATTTTCTGACTCCTGGTGTCAAAACCACTCAGTAAAGTTGAGGTAGGGTTTTTTCACGTCATGTATCATTACCCAGTAATGCTCATCCATCTTCAGTTTGCACCGATGGAGACTTAATCAAGCATGTAGAAGAAAGAATAGTTTCTTACTTAATCCATCCAAGGATGGCTCAAAATTGGCTTTAAAACAGAGATGTTTCTTAGCTGAAACAAGGTTGTTAACATGACACAGAACTGTGGCAGTGCTGTTTTATGTGTTCGGTTTCATGTTCAGACGAGCAGTAGTGGCAATCAAAATGGTTTGACTCTGCCAGAAACTCTCTTCAGTGCCACGTGTTGACTATGTTAAAAATTAATAGGTCTTCTTGGTGAAGATAAAAGATTAGGGAACTGCTTTGACAAACTAATAGTCTTGAAGAGAGGGAGATATTTTGGTTTTGCTTGAGCACAGGAAATTTAATTGTTGAATAAAAAGACGTCTTTCTGTAGTCCCATGCTTCAGGATAAAAATGCTGTTGAACAAGGAGCTTCTTACATTGGACTGGATGATTCAGCTGCTGAGATTCAGACAAAACAGATAGTGATTGATTTGCACGTGGATCCTGATAATAAGAGAACTGGTTTTCGATTTGTTTGCCAATATGTGGGAAGAATGGGGTGGGGGATGGAGACCCTGCTGTGAAGCAGCTTGCTGGATCACATCAGGGAGAGACTCAAGCATTGTTACTACAGGAGGCAAGCAGGGCTCTGTGACCAAAGGGATCTAAATACCTGAGCAGAAAGATGCAGGAAATAGTTTCAGGCAGGTGAGAAGAGGATGAGGAAATGAGAGAGACAGCAAGAGAGGAAAAGCCTGTGAACCTTGTGTCAGGAACTGGAAGTAGGTACTTTGTTATAAATTGCTGTGCCAGCTATAGGATGAAGGTCATTTATGGCATCCAGGTGGCAATAGATGTGGCCTGTGTTGCATAGAGGTCTCTTTGTATCAAGGTATACTGCATTGTGCATTACTTCAGAATCTCCCTGTGTGCTTCCAGTCTTCAACTTCTACTCTTTAAATGGATTTCTCTACTATCCTACTTTCATCTGTTTTTAACATATTGTAGCTTTTACTGATGCTTTGGTGGTGGGTTGTTACTGGGTTTTTTCTTTGAAAGCCAAGCAGGCCATATACTCTCACCTGTTTGTTTGCTGTCTGTTTTTGTAGAATGTTATAATTTGGTGTTCAATGTTCAATTATTCATATTTCTCCTTGATGTTGCTGTTTTCCTAACTGTAGATCTGTCATGAGCATATTCTAATCTTTTCAATGACACGTGCTTAGTTCCTGTAATTGCCATTTTTAGACAGAACAATCTCTTGGATTAAATCTGGAACCTAGAGCTAATGTTATAGAAAATAAGGTCAAAGAAATTAAGTAACATTAGTTCTAAAGTTACAATAGAGTCTTTGGATCATCTTCTGTCATTAATATTGATGCTTGACAGCACTTAGAACTTCAATCATGATTTGTAACCCTCTGAATTTTATTGCTTCTGCTGTCAGAAATCAGTTTCAGTGCTTAATGGCATCTTGTAACCTCAGTCAAGGAGAATGTTGGTTTGGTTTTTTGGGTTTTTTTTACTTTTACTCAAAGCTTCACTGCTAAGCTACATCCCTACAAAATTATTTCTATGACATTTTTAACAAAGATATTTTCAGTTCTCTGACTTAAAGAAAATACTTTTGTGTATACAACATAATACAGAAGTATTTCTCTCATTGATCATTTTTATTGGCCTGTAGCTTCATGTATGCTTCAAAAAGTTGTAGATTCTGACCCTAAAAACCAGTGAAGTTTATGTTTAATCTTAGTCACTCTTGTAGACCTGGGACTTCTGATATAATTAACATCCACCACAAATGTCTGCAAGATCACACCATAAACTATTGTTTAATCTTCCTTTTGCTTACTGAGGCTGAAGAGGAGAATAGAGCACACTCATCATTTCAAATTAAACATTTAGATAAGTCTTTATTGATTCCTTTTGATCAAAAGAGGTGTGTGTGGGCTTGATTCTGTCTTCGGTCACTCAATAACTTCAGTCACTGAAATTAATGAATTTGTTGGGAGTTCCCTTTTGATGGCATAATTGCGGAACGGAGTCTAGAATTCTACACTTCTTAAGGGAAATAACAAAATTGTATTTTTCAGAAAAAAAAAAACAACACCAAAAAAAGCCCAACAAATAAATACCCAATTAGCTTATGGGAAACAAACTGAGAGTATGAAAAATTGTACTATGTCTAATCTTCTCTCAAAATTTGCAGCTTCTATTAGAGTTAGACGCGCAAGGGGCATATCCCTTTGATCTTCTTTATAAATGAGTAAATGTTAGGAAAAGTTCTGCTTTAAGCACAGTAATGTCTACTTTTCTATACGCTTATTACTAGATTTGGTATGCTTTGAAAAAGAGGCGGTCATTATTCTCTCACTTAACGGATGAGAATCTGAAAGGTTGTAAAATAAAATGACACCCAGTGGGCCAACAGTAGATCTAGTTTACCAGTTCAGTGTCCTTACTGGGAAATGCTGCCCATTTTCACCTGTTTATAGGCTTCTTATTGGAAATGTCATGATCTATTTGGCAGCATGGAAGAAGAAAAATGAGATGATGTTGTCAGAAACAATAACAGGAGTGATTTCTGCATCACATCATTTAAACTTTGGGCTAATTCCCCAAGAAACTGTGCCTGGAAAGTTGTTTCTTCATAGAAGCGAGGAAACTGATTTGCTATGAAAGTTGGCAAACCCCAACTCTGCAGGACAAGCATAGCAAATCACATATCTAAACGCAAATAAGGACAAAATTTTTCATCACTTTTCAAATCATCTTTATCCTATATCCAAATACTGAGCTCCATCCTACTGTTTCTAATGAATTTCATGTGTTTTTTTCCAATTACAAAGGAATAGCTCTCTGTGTTTGATTTATGTACTGCTGACTTTCAGCTAACTTGCCTTGCTGTATTTCATTTAGAGAGCCTGCTGCCTGCACATGATAATGTTTATGTAGTGGATGACATGGTTCTGGAGCTATCGGAGGTGGAGGAAACAGCATCTGAAAGCAGCTGTTTTGCATCTGAGGACACCACAGAAGACTCGGGTGTTGTGAGCTCCCCGTCTGACGTTGTATCTTTGGATTCACAAAATGACAGTATGAAGTTGAGAGACATCAGGCTGCTCAATGGCTACATGGACTCAGCTGAGGCAGATGCGATGTGTGGCACAGAGACATGCCCTATAAAGAACGCCTGCTGCCATAGTGTGGGATCTGACAGTGCTCCACAGAGGTAAAAATTTGTTTCCAGCCAGCTCTTGGAAAATACCTTGCATGTTCTCTTAGTAGGGAATCATTTAAGAAAACCAACTTCTTCTACTTTCTTCTGCTTTCATAAAGCAATACCAATGCCAAATGACTCCTCCCAGTGAAAAGCTCACTGCCAAATCCCCTCCAGTGACATGCTTGTAGCAACAGGCAAAGGTCACTTTTCTGTTTGAACTTGTAGTTACATTTCCTGCAAAAGACCGCTGCCCTCCGGAGTTAATTTCTCCAACGAGTCTGAAATAATTTTGTTACAGTTTGGTTTATTTTGTAGTGCTGATAGCATACAAAGTGCTTAAAATATTACTGTGTATTGATCTAGAAAAATGACATGCAGGTAATAAAATGGAAAACACATAAAATGGAAAAATTCAAGCTACTGGAAGCCATGTGGAAAAGGATTGTATTCAGTGAAATTTGGGGCTTGGTTTGTGGGTGTGTGCATGCATATATACATTCACCTGATGCTAACCTCCCCTGGTGTTATACCTTGGGGGGGGGGTGTGTTTCAGCATATTTCCTTTTTTTTTTTTTTATAAACAAACGTTTTCCTGCAGTTTTTGCAAGAAAATATGAGAAGCTGGAATTTAACTAGAAACTGCGTTCAAGCTTAAGTGACTCTGACACTGTTTGTTTGCCAAAACTCACATAGTTGGTGGCAGGGCTGCAAAGGGAACCCAAAATTTATAGGACTTTGCAAATATAAACTGGTCAAATAGGAAGCTGTGCCTCAAGCAAGGAGGGTGGCCTGGTAATACTGACAGAGATCCACTCTGTGTGATGCTGCAAAGTCATGGGACAGGGGCCAGAAATTCCTCTGAATTCTCAGTTGACACAAAGTCTGTGCTTTCTGGTCTCTCTCCATTCAGCTGCTAATCTGTAGCCCCTTCATAAGAGCTTGTATCATGACCTAGTTATTTCCTTCCACACATTTCTGAGGGAGAACTTCATCTTGGATCATGCAGTGGGTGATAAATGAGGGATATATTAGGCCAAAGTCAGTATTTAACCTATTGGAATGATCTCAGGGCTTGTCTTTACCCATCAATATCAAGGCGGATAAGGTCAAGCCTCACTTAGAAATCTGCTCAACAATACATCTTTCTCGTGACTTGTCCTTTTACAGTTTCTTAGGTCCTAATGCAGTCTCTATTTGAAGGATTAGATAGGCTAGTATGGTAAATGTGATTAACATTCCAGATCTGATCCAAAAAAGCAACCCATTAATTTTAGTAGACTTAGACTGGGCCTTCTAAGATAACTAAGCAATCTCAACTTTCCTCAAAATGTAGGGCCTAAACTGGTTAGGAAAACACACATGCTCATTGGGTAGCGGGGAAGTTTTCATAATGTTGAGCAAGGACATCAAAGCAAAGCTCTGTAAGAACAATCCTAATCAACAGAAAATATTTTGGACTTTTTCTGGTTTTTTAGTCAATAAAAGATTGACTGCAGGAGTGACACACACCCTCTTGGATGTCAGTATTTTCTACATCTTTCACTTCAGCCAAAGGTATATGTTCTGTACATTGCATTTAGATTGATCTTTACCACTGAAAAAAAACAGAATTTTTGATAGTTGGAAAGCATGCACATAGAAGATACAATGGGACATGTCGTAAGCTGGGTGGCAGGAGTGCTGCTCAGGGGTCTCGCTGAGCTGGCGGAGTGGAAGCTGGAAGGATAGTGTGGTGTGTGACCCATTGCCATCAGAGATGTGATTGCTCCCCCCACTCAGCTGCTGTGAGGCCAGTGCTGTTGTGCCGTGTCCAGTCTTGGATCTTCAATTCAAGAGAGATTGGCAAACTGGAGAGGGTCCAGAGGAGAGGCTCTGAGAGGGCTGGGCTGCTCGAGCACACAAGGTACAGGGTGGAGAGGAGGCAACTGGGTTGCTTACCTTACAAAAGCAACAGGGATCAAGAGGGATCTGATTGCAGTCTTTCCCTAAACAGCAGGAGGACTACAAGGCTTCTCAGGGGTACACAGTGAAAGGACAAGAGGCAACTGTTACCAGCTGCTGAAAGGGAAATAAAAATTCAATATAAGGAGGAAATTCCATTAAGCAGTGAAAGAGGTTGTCCAGAGAGGTCGAGGAATCTCTGTGTTTGGAGGTTCTCAGAACTCAGCCAGACAAAGCCTTGGGCAGCCTGGTCTGGCTTTGAAGCTAGCCCTGCTTGGAGCAGGAGGCTGGGCTAGGCTTTCAAATTAATCTTTTCTGTGATTTGATCCTGATGAATATTCTGTATTTATCTAATACGTCTCTGTACTTTAAAGAGTGGTTTTAGACTGAGATAGGAGACGGTTATTGTTGTTTCAGGAGTGTGGTTGTTTTTAATAAATGCTCTTTATTTTTTAGGCTCTGGGACAGCAAAATTACTTCAGAACAACGTTAGGGTATAGCACAAACTTAACATTTGTGATTTATTCTAATCTTACTTCATCAACCAGTTAGATTGCCACACCGCTGATAGCAGTGTCTTTTAAGCATTTATGCTCTGAATGTGCCAGTAATATTTGAAGGTAAATCTAATTCCACTCCTAACTTATGTTTGTAAACAAACCAGCTTTGAAAATCCTTTTGAGGTTGACTTGCTAAGTTTGCAAAAGCCACTTCCTAAATGCAGAGGGAAAGGAAAAAATTGGGAGTTTTTTTTAAACCAATTTGTATGAAATTCTTGTTCTAGTGGGATGTGAATCAGTTCTGAGTACAATTTTGAGTACAGCCAAATTTAGAGAACAGCAGTTTCGACTTCCACTGTCAGAGCAGCTGCCACCCCACCAACAGAATCTGTTGGGAGCTCTGAGATTGTATGTAAGTTCTTGTGATGAACAGGCTACTTTCAGGACCAAACCAGCCTCCTAAATTCCCAGACAAGTCAAAGTGCAGTTCATGTGAATAATTGATACCAGGCTATAGAGTTTTAAATACATTTCATAAGGTACACAACTCAAAGGAAAATTTTACATGGAGTTTTATTAGTTCTGTTCAGTCGTCTTCTGGTCCGTATACCAAGACCTAACTCAATTCTAGAAGGAAGAAATTGGGAGAACATGTCTCTGCTCTAACGTAGCAGTGGTTAGCAGCTGTGAATCTGAGTCCTCCTTGAGTCTGAGTCCCACTGAAGCCAGAAATTTTATTTAGTGACTAATTTGGCTGAGGCTTGGGGAAAAAAAGGTTAATAAGAATAATGGAAATATTTAGCTTGTCATTTTAAATTGTAAAGCTGACTAAGGCTTGGGCTTTTCACCCAGTGAAATAACTAATTCCTAAAAATTATAATGATGTATTATAAATAATTTTGTACTCTGTAAGCTGTGACAAGTACCCTTAAAGTGGAAGCAAATTGTATTTGGAGTGTGAAGGGCTATAAAGAAAGTCCAAGTGGTATTTTGCACATGCACTGTGAAGAGCAGAATCAAGTCCACAGTTCTTACATAGGTTTGGTCCAGAGGTTTAACCTATGCTCCAAGAGATCGAAAGTATTTTGCCATATTGCTTACTTTGGTTAATTGTATATTTAGTTTTAAATTAATTTTTCTTGGAGTTTCTGGAATTGTTTACTGGGTGGCCTGGATGGTCTCTGTGTAGCTGAAATGCCTGATAGCATTAGAATATCACAGCAGGATCTGCACCTCATCTGCTGCTGAAGTCAATGAAAGTTCTGAGCATTTAAGGGTACAGTCTTCAATGTGCAATAGGTTTGTCTGCACACAGAAGCACAGTAGTATGGCTGGGTCAGAAATTACATGTACCACAGGCTTTGCGCACACAAAATGACAACCACAGCAGAGCTCAAATCTCATTCAATTCCCAGAACACAGAAACAGAAATTTCTAAAAGAAGGTCCCCATATTCCAGGGTTTCCAAGCAGAGGTCTTTCCTCAATGGTTTTGTTTTCAGGTATATGGGAGCAACTTGCAAGTGCAGTCTGTTTTGTCTTGGGATTCTTGTTCAAGCAATCTTAATCCGAATATACGTTATAACGATTAGCATGTGGAATATTAAATCAAATATCAGAACACTAGTTCTATCCTTGGCTCTGCCTCTAACCTCTTAAACCATCTTTGTCTCTCCGCTTCTGATATCCTCTTCAGCTACTGACTTTTTTTGTGGTAAAAACCATAATGCAGCTATCATACCTCATGATATGTTTGTACAGTGTGTGGTAGAGCAGAATCCAGACCTCGGCTGGAGGTGCCAAGGGCTAAATCCATATAAATAATTGACTACATGCAATGTTTGGCTGTGAATGTTTTAATATTAACTGCTAACTGAACACTGTACTACATAGTTCTCTTTCTTCATATCCTTCCTTACGGTTGATTTCTTTGTGTCATGTATCTGTTTACCAAATTTTAATATATAGTGTTAAATGAGTAACAAGAAAACCACAAAGAAGCTGAAATGTTGCTTAGGTAGCAGTAAGTACATCTCATGATCTCACAGTGTTGCAACTTTGTCCTCCCATACCCCCTCCTTTCCCATCCTGTGTATGGTGTCATCACGCAAGCTCCTAGGGGCAGGGATCAGTCAATTTTATATGCCTGTAAAGCATCATGCACACCTACTGTCTGGAGCTTTATAAATAATTACGCGTTAAAAATTATGTTTAAAATAATATTATTAGGGATGCTAGGTCACACGCTCAAAGTTAGGTAACATTAATAGTAGGGCTGTCTGTGTAACCTTATCTTCCTTTCTTTAACCTTAATTCCCCCTCTCTTGTGCAGTATGATAAAGTCTCTAGTTAAGGTGACCATACTCTATTTTGGTATGTTTTCTTTCTAAGTTTCAGAGCTCAATAGAGCAGATATATCACTGTTCACTCTCAGAGCAAATTCTCTTTGGGGAACAGGACTATTTAATTTCCTTTTTCTCTTTTTTATCTAAATCATCACACTAGTCTCCATATGCCATGCAGACTTTAATTAATATCTGCACAGTACTCACGTAAGATGAAAAGGTGACATTATCCTCTTTTAGAGAAGAAGAGCTGACACACAGAGAGCCAAGGCAGACTAGTGACCAGTTTGACCGCACAGGACCCCGCACAGGACTGAGCATTAGACAGCATTTCATGTATCAGAATGCAACTCTCCTTTTCCTCCAAATGCTGTTCTTGGAAGACAAAATAATGGAATGATCATGGGTGTAATATAAGTTGTTGCATTTGGACTGCCACCTAGCAAAGATGTATATTTCTCAAAGGTACAAGCAATTAAAAGCAGGGGTTTAAAAAGGGTCTTAAGAGCGAGTGGTTCCACCAGCCTCTCTCAGAGCAGGAAAAACACTTTAAAATTAAAAAAAAAATAAAAATTTAATTTTGAAAAGGTTTTAAATGTATTAAAATATTTTAAAAATAGAAGTGTTTTAAAATGTAAAGGAAACTTGGCAGTTATAAAGCTAAATAAATACAGACTTGTCTAGGATAAAAAGATAAAATACCTTCGAAGGGTCTGAAAGGGATTTTCCCCTCCCTTAGGTTTCTGTTTCAGTAGCCATGAGGGAGGAATATTTTTTCACGTACAGCTAGTGGAGGGCATAGGGTGGGGGTGGGGGAAACCTCCTGAGATCAGTTCATGCTGTGGGTCTGGACAGGGATAATCCCATTTCCTTTCTTTCTTTTGGAAGAATTTGTTACCTTTGGCTCTGGTTGGGGTAGTTGAAGCTATTGTGAGGAGGAGAAAAGTCCTCTTCGTTAGGAACCTGAGAAATACTCCCTGTTTGCTACAAAACTGTTAGGGTTTTGGTGAGTTAGTTTAAAACAAAAGCTTGAAAGGGTAGGGGTGGGTGAACTTGTTCTGCTTAATTTTCAGCCCATTCAAATTCAAATGTTACAAGGTTTTGTATTCCACTTGGGAAGGACAGGAGGGAAGGAGAAGTCGGTAGCTGGAGGTAATTCAGGGATGAAGCTAGTTGAAGGAAGCAAAAATATAACAGTGAGCGGCAGAAGGCAGGCAGGAAGGAAAGAGAAAAACTATAATAAAAAATAGCAATGTATGTGTGTATTATATATGCCTCTTTGTGCACAAACACCTTCTATATAATTACATGTCACTTGTAGCTATCTCTGAGAAATATGGGAAAGTTTTATTCTGTCATTTCTCTATAAGACAGGTTTTATTTTAGCTGGACAGACACGTGTTTTACTTTTTTGAAAACAGAAATGTAGTTTTAAGGGGGAGGAAGTAGAGAAAGGGTTAAAGTGACGGGGAGAACTTCAGGGTTGAAAAATTACTTAATTAAGACCCAGATGTCTGACAGATTTGCAAGCCTCTGCTTCTTACATAGTTTTGCTAATTTCCTTCCTTATCTCTGGCTCTCTCTTTTCCCTTGTTCCAGAAAACTCTTTAAATTTGGATACTCTCATGAGCTTTTCTGCTGGCAGATCTTCATGGAGGGAAGATACTAATGATAATATTTTGAAGGAATAGATACTTACAGTCATTATGGAGCAAGAATCTAGATTCGCCTTTCTGTTAAACTCATCGACTGGAATAACGCCGTATACTTTGGATCTGTAGAATATTTTACATGTTAGGAAGCAGCTTGGGCTGCTAAAGATGTAGTGCTGACTTCCAGGAGAGGAAAGCTCTGGTCCTTGCTCTGTTTCTTATTTTTCTGAGTAAACCAAGAGAAGTTATTTAGCCTCATTGTGCCATCTTTTAACTTGCAATGTTATATTGCACAGGTGATGTGGCTGTATTAAGATTTAAATCATGCTAGTCCACTTCCCTGACTATTTCTGGCAATGTTGTCTGCCTGCGGGCTTTCCTGTTGAGAAGCTGTTGCCAGAGGCCCAAGCAAGGAAGAGGGAGCGGGGGCATGCTTCCAGCTGTATAGCAACTACAAGCTGCTGTTTATGCAGCAGGACCTTGAAACCAACATATGTCAGGGGACTCTGGAAGCTTAAACCATCCTGGTATGTAACAAGCTTAGAGATTTCTAGCATTAAAACACAGAATGATACTAAGCAAAAGCATATTCATTTGCTTTCTGTTTAGGTTTTTGACCAGTAACAATGGAGGACTGTAAAAGGACAATAAACCTAGCTGCCACTGAAAAAATTACATCTTTCTCCTCCTTGTCTATACTTACAAGTTCTTATTTTTGATTAGGTGGTGTTATATCTGAAGGCACTACTGGACTTGTGTGTTCTAGGATTGAAAAATAGTTTAATTCAGTCTCTGATTATTTTAATTCAGCACAGATACAGGTGCGGTCTGAAGACCTCTGTAAGTTTGATGTAGTCCCACAGAACTAGAAACAGAACATAAACTACTTGGAGCAGAAATTATACTTGTACCTTGCTCTCGAAATTATGTGCAGCTTTTCTTTTATCGCTCATTGAAAAACATAAAAAGCAAGGTTATCTGGCATTCAGCAGAATATGACCATGGTTTTTTTCCTTTTCCTAGTTGCCTGCCACTAGCAGAAATCTTGCATCAAAGACAAGTGATGACTTTGTTATCTAACCTGTCCAAAGCTGGTTGTTCAGTCTACAATTTGGCATTTTAACAGGCTTTGGTCATTCAAACATTAATTTTTTATGCTCAAGTTCACAGGAGGCAGCAGAAAAGGAAGATCTCATTGGTCAGGTCATAGTTTAGGTGACCAGCAAGTCTACCACTTACACTAGCTGCTGTCTTGAAACTGTTACATTTCTTCCTTGAAAGGAAACAGAAAAAAGACATGTAGTCTTAGAAATATAAGGAATGGAAAAATGGTCCCTAAGATTATGTAAACTATTGGCTAATCTGGAAAATAGTTACCTCCACTTTTGAAGAGTACTTTGCTACATCAATCACAAAAACAAATACATAAAGACCTTGAGTTTACTTAGTGTCATCTTTCTGGCCGGGTTGAATAGAAAGTTGTATTCAAAATTGTGCACTCTCAGCCATACTTTCTACAGCTTAAAATCGTTCAGCATCAGTGTCTTCACCTTGGTATATACCCGAAGTAGAAGTATTTCTCTTTCCAACATTTATGTAAGAGAAGAATGTTGTGGATTCATTTTGAAGAGGAGAAATTTGGTTACACTTTTAAGGGTTGAAGTAATTCCCCAGTATGGGACTGAGAAGATTATCAGACCTGGGAGAGGAGCCTACACACTACAAAGCCCAGTCTGGAGTAACTGTAACATGAGCTTTCCACATTGGTCAGTCACTGTTAACTGCTTAAGACACGTGAGAAGCTGAATGCCCTCACTGTCCATTGAATTGCCTCATAGCAGGTCACTACTTCCCTGCATAGCACAATGTGTCTGTCTGGATTTGACTCTGTTAAATGGCTCTGTCTTCCCTCCCCAGCTAGTAACAAATTTACAGGAACCATGTTCTCAAGTCTTTTGATGCAGCAAACGTGGTGCAAAATGAGTGAGGCTACCAGATCACATTCAGTTGAGAAGTATCTACTGCCATTTCATCTTGCCTGCTGCCACTCCAGCGGGACATGGGTCTCCCATAACATTTCATATTATGTCTACCAGCTCCAGACAGATGTCTCGAATATCCTACAGTATTTTAAATGGCACCAAGTGCCCAAGTTTAGCTACCTGAATCTCTTCCTCAGTCCCTTCTCTGAAGTTTACATAGTTTTATGCTGTATTTAAACAGTTGTGGTGGGATTTGTGGTCTCTAGCTCAAGTACCATACAGGAGGCTCACCGGAACTCCTGAGGAAGTGCTCAGACACTTGGGTCAGTTTTATCATTTGCAGACCCCCAGCTAAAGCTACTCTAACAAAATGTCAATTTCTGTCATTGCAAATCCATTGCCTTACCACTGGTTTGTGTTTCTTTTTAATGCAGCATTTCCAGCTAGGTTTATCCGAGAATATTCTGTCTTTCTTAGAATGTAAACTTCCTCATAAATATCCAAATCCCATGGTACTAATTTGATGAAATGCTGCTGTAAGTTTCATTCTGTCTCCAACTGCGCAAATGACTGCTGAGGAGTAATGATGTGTTGTAGCCTGAGCTCGGTGGAACACTAAAGGCTGTAGTTTAGTAGTCACTTTGCTCCGTTCTGTGCTTTTGCACAAATCTCTGCTAATCTACAGAAGTAACGTGTGCAGGCTTCCAGAAACCATGCAAGTTTGCTGTTTTGAGCTTGGGCTAAATGCTCACAAGTGCTGTATTTCTAGTGCCTCACGTTTTACCAGAAAGACAGCATAAAGGTTATCAAGTTCTTTCCTAAGTCAAAAAAAGTGTGTGTGAGAAAATACCACTGGTAATGTTTATGCATAATGTAAAATGTGTTATCAGAATAAGTCATATTTTTCTTGGATTCTGGCCAAAACAGGGCTGTCAACAAAAGAAACGTGTATAGGGTTAGAAGGGAAGAAGGCTATGAAAAAAATTAGAGGCCCTTTTGTTTTCTCAAATACTGTTGTGAGAAAGAGTCTTCTAAGGCATATTTACAAATCCTGTGAGCTACTGGAAACTACAAGACCTTTGCCTCAATACACGTGTCACAGTTTAAATTCCCAATGCTAAGAACTTTAAGAAGAGCCCTGTGATTAATCTGTACCTTCTGTCTTGCTTTGTAGGTAGGTGAGTTTGGAGGTGAATTGAACAATAGATCTTTCAGAAATTTGGAAATGTAAGAGAAAATCTCCTTTTTCTGAAGATCCCTCTGTAAGAGCAAATAATAAGAATCCTTTCATTTTCACTGCATTGTTCTCTTTCCTTCAGAAGGAATCTGTGAATTGGATATTATTATCCCAGTTGTCTAGATAAGGAGATTGAAGCAGAGATTGAGAGACAAATTATGTATAGTCACTGTGTGAGTGCACAGAGGATAATGAAAGAAATCTCTGCTGATTGTTGTTGCGTACATAAAGGAGAAGATAATTTTGCTGTAAGAATCCCATTGACTGACATGGGAAAAGAGCTGGTCAGTGTAATGGACCCACACTGCGTGTTTGGAGCCCAGGAATCCCTGTTCCGGTCCAAAATACATTTTCCTAGATAAGTTACCTGTAAAATTCTCAAGCCAATAGTTTCCAGTATTTCCTGGAGAAAGCCCAGCATGGACAACCATAGTAATAGAGAATTTGGTGGTATAGTAGAACAGGTGGACAATAGACAGGAAGATAAGATCAGGTACTGAAAAGGTAGTGAGTGAGCTGGCATGGCCTTCCTGAAATTAGGTCTTTTTCTCTGATATGGGTTTACACATTTTTCTCCCAAAGCTTTGGAAACATCTTCACAGTACCTTAGAGAAAGATTCTCAAAGTGCATCAGTAATTTGTTTCCAGCTGTGGACAATGATCCTGTAAGACCAGGTTTGTAAAGAAGAAAGCAATATTTGCCTTCCACGCTGGATAGACCTGTTGCTTAGCTGCTGCAGTTTAAATGATTGACTACAGTTTAAATGATGGCTAGTGGAGTGCCTCAGGGGTCGGTACTGGGACCGGTGTTGTTCAATATCTTCATCAACGACCTGGATGAGGGTACAGAATGTATCCTCAGCAAGTTTGCTGATGACACTAAACTGGGAGGAGTGGCTGACACACCAGAAGGTTGTGCTGCCATTCAAAGAGACCTTGATAGGCTGGAGAGTTGGGCGGGGAGAAACTTAATGAAATTCAACAAGGGCAAGTGCAGAGTTTTGCATCTGGGGAAGAACAACCCCATGCACCAGTACAGGCTGGGGGCTGACCTGCTGGAGAGCAGTGTAGGAGAAAGGGACCTGGGAGTCCTGGTGGACACGAGTATGGCCATGAGCCAGCAATGTGCCCTTGTGGCCAAGAAGGCCAATGGCATCCTGGGGTGCATTAGAAAGGGGGTGGTTAGTAGGTCAAGAGAGGTTCTCCTCCCCCTCTATTCTGCCTTGGTGAGGCCACATCTGGAGTATTGTGTCCAGTTCTGGGCCCCACAGTTCAAAAAGGACATGGAACTGCTTGAGAGAGTCCAGCGCAGAGCCACTAAGATGATTAAGGGAGTGGGACATCTCCCTTATGAGGAAAGGCTGAGGGAGCTGGGTCTCTTTAGCTTGGAGAAAAGGAGGCTGAGGGGTGACCTCATCCATGTTTACAAATATGTAAAGGGTGAGTGTCAGGATGATGGAGCCAAGCTTTTGTCAGTAATGACTAATGATAGGACAAGGGGCAATGGTTTTAAACTGGAGCATAGGAGGTTCCATGTAAATATCAGGAAAAACTTTTTCACTGTGAGAGTGCCAGAGCACTGGAACAGGCTGCCCAGAGAGGTTGTGGAGTCTCCTTCACTGGAGACATTCAAACCCCGCCTGGATGCGTTCCTGTGTGATGGACTCTAGGTGACCCTGCTCTGTCAGGGGGGGTGGACTAGATGATCTTTCGAGGTCCCTTCCAACCCCTTAGATTCTGTGATTCTGTGATTCTCCCATCAAAAATACTGTCTCTGAGTTTGCAAATACATTGGTTGAAAATGCACTCAGAGGAAAGCAAGTATTTTTTATCAATTTTGGAAAACTTTCCACTGCAAAACCAGTACAAAATTCAGTAGGTTCATTCTTTTTGCCACCTTCAGGTTGAGCCTTTTCTTTGCCAGACTTCTATCCCGATCTGAATGCTGCAGCAACCTTAAATCTTTTTGTCAGATTGCTGAGATGAGTGGTCTCATTCATTTGTGTGTGTGCACACGCGCATGTGCTCCAGGGTACGGTAGAATTGCAGTCTTACAGCACCAGGTGCCTCTACTGGAGACTTGGATTTGTGCCACCTTTTTCTTAATCTAGCAGGAGGAAAACTCAGTTTACCATGAGTCTTGCAGTGTGGGTGCTGAACATCAGGCCTGAACATCATCACTTTGGCTTCTGGGGATGTTTCAGGCCTGTCAAAGCTCAGATGAATGGCAAATGTTGGAATAAATTGTATTGCAGTCACAGAGCGCTGTGTCTCTGTATTTAAACAACCAATACAAATTTCTGTCTTAGATTCCAGTTTAGGAAAAGGATGTGCATCTGAAAAAAGTTTTGGAAGGCTTCTTTGCAGATGTATTTTGCTGTTTTCATTGGTCGCCAAATACACGAACTCAGCTTTATAAATGCAAGACAGTTCAGATGCAAGTAGAAGAATTGGGTTCCAGGACTTCTACAAAAGACATAAAGAAAGATAAATACAAAATAAAGAAATAAATATGAAATAAATATAAAATAAAGTAAAATAAAATACCTGATGCTTCAACATGTGCTTTCAGTTGCTTCTGTTATGGGCTAGGGAAGAAATCAAACAATAAAAGATGAAAAAAGGAAGCTACACTATTTGACATCATTTAAATCAATGTCAGGAAACATCCCTGATCTATTATCTCAAAGGGCATCAGAAAAATGGCATTTTTCCAGTAGTGTTCGGTAAAGTACAAAAAAAAATATGTTATCTATTACTGTATCTGTGATAGTCAGGGTTTGATCTTGGTGTGGCTAGAATGGAAAACTATTTTTTCACTAGGCTAATCACAAGGGCAAAACTTAGATACAGTGTCACAGATGAGAATGTCTTAAATTCAGGTGGAGAAACCGGTAGATGGGAAAAATTAGTTGCCCAATGTGAAATCCTAACTTCAATGATTTAGACAGAGAAGCTCTGCTGGTCAAGATTTTTCTTCCTAAGAAACAGAAGGTCTGTTGTGTAACAGGTTGCCATGCATATTTTTTTAATTTTAGTTATGTTTGTTAGGATTTTTCTTAGTTTCAGCTTTTTTCTTTTTTTTTAATTTTAATAAGCCAAGACAACACTTGGCACTCATTTTGATTTTAGACTTGGTTTAGATCATTGTACAACTTCATCAAAAACCATGGAGTTATTTTCTGGCAAAATCAGGCTCCTTGATATGTTTCATTAGAAACAGCTCTCAAGTGATTAGTTTCTCTTTCTTCCTCTCCTCCCTCCCCTCAGGATGCAGAGTGATTGTCTAACAGTACTTAGCTGTATTTATTTTTCATTGCCATGCAATTTTTATTTAGTTAAGGTGCAAATATATTGGCACAGTGTGTTCAGAGGATGGCCAGTGGTCTGCTTTAAAATTATATGGATGTGCAAAATCTTTGCCTTGGCATATGCTGCTTCTCTGCAGCTCATCTGAAATGTGTACTTCAGGGTGAAGCCAGACCATTTCTTTGGACAGGCTTATTAATCCTAATCTTTTGGTCGCCAGCACACTGAGTATGCTCAGGCACGGCAGAGACCCTTCCTAGGTGTGGATGTGTTAGTGTGGTGGTATGTGTCTCCAAGGCTGGATATTTTTCATACTTTGGGGAATGAGTTTCAGAACCCCAGTGGAACCAAAGGGGCTGAAATGATAGCGTATTTCAGAGCAACAGTGCAAATCAAAAAAAGGTAAGACTCAACCTTCTTTTCTTTCATTTAGCAGGAAAGATGAAGAAATGGCTTCAGCTAAGCATGAGAATGAAGATACATTCATTGCTGCTCAACTCCAGCAGACTTTGGCTGGCCTGGATGAAGATTTAGAAGGTAGGGAAATGTATTAACTCTGAAGTACAAAAGAGAGAGGCACAGCCAGGAGATGCCAAGTCAAACTGTACTCTGAGATATCTGCACGTTTCTCACTGGGAACAACTCACAGGTCTGAGGCAGAATGTGGTCAACCCAAAGTGTCTGCTCTCCCTTTGCTTCTGGGGCAGCCACTCTGTATAGACTCGCACAGAATATTTTTCAAGCTGCTTATCAGATTGGCATTGTATTTTAATGTCTGATACCGAAAAAAAAAGATTAACAGCAGTTTATGAACACATTTTATGGGCCAAATTTAGTATAATTTCATTGACTCCAGTGAAGCTAAATCAGTTGCAAAGTTAGCTCTGTGTTTAATGACCGATGCCTCTGGTTTGTATTTTATCATAATGATGTGGAGAAGGGGGGGACATTTTTGTGCACAATGCCTCCTCTGAGTTAGCAGACATATTTTAAAGTTAACAATTGAAAAACATGAAAAGAAACAGTGAGAAGAGATAAAATGTCATATTGTGCTTTTTTCCTATTGTGAATAAAAATATTTCTCTGTTACTGGTTTGACACCAAATTATGTTGAATACTTCTTTAAATCTTCCCAACTTTATTTCAGTACTTCTGCAGTGGACTTGATTATGACTTAAGTTCTGTGAGTTCTCTAACACTGCAATTTCTTAGCTTCTGTGTTGTAACCGGTGATTTATACCAGCAAATTTGAGAGGAGAGTTAAGCTTCTTGCACAATGAGGCTTCTGGAGTCACTGGTAATGAAGGGTGAGAAGAATGGAGAAAAAATACAAGTACTATTTCTTTGTTTGCTTGCTCAAGGAAATCCTTCAGCTGGGCTGTTATTAGTAACCAGGTCTGGGAAACATAATTTGGAGTTGCTCGCTGTTTCTCAGAAATGTTTCTCCTTTGGAGTCATGTGGTGAAATGTTTATCACTGAGAGAAGTTAGTCGAAGATAAGGTATGAACAATAGATTAAATTCTGCTTTCAGCTGCATTTGTATTTTTCCCACTGGCTGAAGCAGGAGGACTGCAGGAATATTTGGCTGATCCTAATCAGCCACCAGACAATAAAAAGGACCCAGATGTCTCCTTTTTTGTAATACAGGCATGAATCCTATTAGTTTTAGTGTAACTAAGATATCTGATATGCTTAAGCTTGTACTGGCTGTTTGTGTAATTTAAAGTCATACTGCCTAAATACGCCTATATGTAATGTGTGTATATTTTGCAGCAGTGGATGGTATAAGTAACTCTGACTCCGAGTACCTCAATGAAGTGTTGAGCCCACATGTAAGAAAAGTTGAGGCTGCCCAAGATGTTACCATTTCTGTTCCAGTAACAGTCATAGATGATGCTCCAGAAGTTTGCACCTCTAACTCGGCTGGAAATCAAGAGACAGAGACAAGGGGTTCACAGAATATCTCAGCTGACTCTGTTAATACAGGAAACTTTACAAACAAAAACAACAATGCAGGTTCCTTTGATAAGGAACACACAGATGGTGGAGCTGTATGCATATCCAAAGACCTAATACTTCAACAGCCATCTGAAAATGAGTTCAATCACTTACCTGTGGAACAGAGGAGAGATATGTTTGCAACTCTCACATCCTCCTTTGAAAAACGAAGTGAAAAGAACTTAAGACTGGAACCCCCCTCAAAACAGGTTGTAAAATCCGAGGAATGTAAATCTAAGCTGACTCCACCTCACTCCAAGGCCACAGCTGAAATCAGTACAGCAAAAGAGAAGATAAATCAATTTAATGAATGTAGTAACAGGGAAAGATCTCTGAAAAAAAGTAAATCAGAATTGGAAATCAAATGGCCACCAGCAAAAAAAACTGAAGTAGAAGAAGTCCCATCAACACCCACATGGTGTCATCGTGCGCAGAATTCAGGAACAAACTATGAACCTAGAATGGGTTTGACAACTTTTAAGGTTGTCCCTCCCAAACCTGATGTAAAACATTTCAATAGAGAAGTTTCACTCTCCACTGGTGCCATTAAGATAGATGAACTAGGCAACATTATAGGCCCAAACACTGGTGTCAGTAAGCACATACCAGGTACCTCTACTGATGAAAGTGAGGAAATTCATCTTGGGAAAGTGAAGGCATTCTGGAGGTCAAGTTCTATGGAAAAGCAAAGTGATGACTTTGCTGAGCATCTTCCTAAAAAGTCAGCAGTTGCCACAAACTCTAAGCCCTTTGTTATAAAACATGAACACAAACCGGTTTGTCCTGCAGCTCCAAAACCTGTAGCACCACAAACTGTTAGTACCCAGGTAGCTGAAAGACAGTCTGAGAATGAAAGGACCAAATCACCTCTTCCAGTTACACAGTCTCAGGTAACACCATTAGTGGCCCCAACCATTAATAAGGACAAGCTGGAGCTTCCCTTTCTAAAGCCACATAGGAGAACTTCAAGTCAGTATGTTGCCTCTGCCATTGCACGACACATTAACACAACTACCTTTAAGTCTGACTCTATGGAATATCATGAGAAACATGAAAATAAGCAAGGGGCAGGAGAGATTAAAACTGGAGCAGAAGTTTCACCCAAAAGATGTATTATTGTGGCCAAATATAGCCCTGTGGAAACAGAATCATCAGAAACAAAAGAAACGCTTTCAAGTGTATTTACTTGCAGTCAAAAAGCATCCCACAGGTTTGCACCTAGTGATAATTCTGGCATGGAAAACAAAGTAGTTAACATCAGGGTACCAAATCAAGCAACTTCTGCAAGTTTCTATAAAAAGAATGTCAGTGTCCCACTTACTAAATCCTCTTCAAAGGATAACAACAGTTCAGAAGATGATCATGGTTTAAACAGCAAACAAAGTATGGCAGAGAAAAAGATGCTGTTTGACCAGAAATGTGAGACTTTGACCTATGTTAATTCAGCCTCATCTCTCAAGTCTCCTGATCACCATGGAGTCCCATCCTCATCTTTGCGAGTCAGTAAGTGGCCTCCTGCTAACAGTGTACAAGTCAGTCCACTTAAGGCTTCACCAGAGCTAAATGATGCAGCAGCTAATGCAGAGTCAGAACAGGAGGAGAAACGTGATGATTCAGATATTCATACTATCAGTGAACTGGATGTTAATGTGCAGACCAGTATCTTTGGACCAAAGAAGAAGTTCAGACCTGTTGTCCAAAAACCAATTCCAAAAGACACATCACTGCACAGTGCCCTAATGGAAGCCATTCAAACAGGAGGGGGAAAAGAGAAGCTCAGAAAGGTAAAGTGGAAACTTTTTTTAGCCTTTTCAGAATGCAGAGCTCTGTATTCACCCTGTCAGACACCAGAGGTTTTATAACTGGTACAGTTGCTGGAGAGCTGGAGTACACAAGGCATTTGAAAAATTTATAGTGGCAAAATACAGACCAAGCCACTGCTTATTCTGCACATCCTGTATATTATGCAACACCATTGCTGCTGCACTAGCTAGAAGAGGCAGAGACTGCAGAGATACAGCATAAAGGGGAGATAATTGACGTTAGCCTAAGAGCATTTCAGTGTGTTATGTAAAAACAGAAACACACAGCATGGGGAAAACTTGTAAATACCTGCCATGAAGGAAAACTGCAATTTGTATTAGGAGGTGATAGTAGTTTGCTGCTGACTTCATGCTCAGGGGATATGAAACTGCATCTGTAAATACAGCATCATTATCTACACATATCCTCACAAATCAGCGTGAGTAAGGGTTGTAAAAGCAAGCCCGAAAGAAGACAAACTGTTCAGTCTGCATAGCTTGCATTCTGCTACAAGTGCCAAAAATACTTTTAATACTATTTCCAAACTATCTCTAGGCAAATATGTATTAACAATGTGAGGTTTATTCTTTTCATATTCTAGGTTTCAGACAGTGCACTAAATGGCAATCACAGGAAACCCTCATATGCTGAGCCAGAGAATGAGCGCTCAGCCCTACTAGCAGCAATTAGAGGCCACAGTGGCATCTCAAAGCTGAAAAAGGTAAGAAGTCAAGATGGTAAGTGATCTTTTAAGGGCAGTTTGTTCCTACTGGGTGTTTCGAATAAACCCACATATGCCACAAACTAAACATTGTGCTGCGAAGGGAAGTGTTGAGGGGGAAGTAATATGACACAAGACCAGATCGAACTTATGCAGATAGCATAGTGGGTCTGATCCTGTTCTCTGCTATAAAACTTAACGCTCTTTCAAATGACCTGCTTTTAGCTGAGAAAGAAGCACATAGAAATCCAAATGAATTAGAGGCAGTGTACATAGAGGACATCAAATGTTCAACATTTTCACATTTAGGTGGAGGATTTTTGCACTTTAGGAGTATGCTGTTCGATTAATGTATTTGCATTACCTATGGTATGCATCCAATCCCAGCTACCTGAAAACACACTAGGGCTTCTTCATGCACAGTTTATCTGTTAGCATGAGCTGGTGCATGCAAGTTGTATGCAAGCCATTGGTGTTGATGGAGCACCAGCTTTCACCGCAGCAGGATGATTCCTTCTGTCTGAAAGATTTACCTAATCATTAAAGCATCTCTTATTCTTAATAGCCAAAACCTGCATTGTTTTAGCCTTAGCTTTCACTCAGTTCACTAATCCAGCCAAGGATGTGTATTTGGCAAGGAGGTTCACATTTCCCTCGTGCAATAACTCAGGCCATTAGCACATATCCAGATAGCTGGCACTAGATAGAAAGAATCCGTTGCTTGTGTCAGGGAATTACTTCGTCCCTCAAATACCTTACTGCCCTTCCTGTAGGTAGGATACAGCTTCCTCTGAGCCTGAGAACAGGACATGCTAGGCAGCAGCCATCTTCACACATACTTGACTGCATCTGCATTCATTTGGATTAAATGTAAATTTGTGTAAAAGAGGCTCTGACAATTAAGTGGTGGTATATTAATCGCAGAGACTTTTTGGAATACTTTCCTCCAGCAGAGAAACTTTTGCCATCATTTTAAAGGAAGTTGTCTATAAACTGTGTGCTTCTTTTTCACACCACATCACCTGTGCTAGCTAAAGCACCATGTGTGTATGGGTACAGGTGAGGTATAGATGTGCTATGATGAAAGGGCTGTCCCTTTCATGTTACCTCAAATGATCATGTTTTATCTGACGTGACATTATTCCCATAGATTTTGTGTCTGTGTGCACAGTGAAGGGATAGAATATAGAAGCTCTGACTGTGGATTATTTGATGGGAGATGTATCCTTTCATTTTTCACTAGAGAAGTTTTGTGCCTTGGTTTCTCTGAGAAAGGAATGCTAATGCATCTGCTTGAAAACCTCCCATTTGACACGTGATACTGAATTTCCTGATATTCCCCAAATTGTTGTAATTACTAACAATTTATCATTATTATTACTAGTAATGTTGTTAATGGCAAAAATATTTGTTGAGACAGTTGACAGAAAAGCTGACAAAGTCTGAAAGTGTGCCTCCTCCCCCTGCATTCATTTAAAGTAGGATGAGTTTCCAAGCTGATAATTCATGCAGAAATTTTAGTTTCAGAAATTCCACAGAAGCATGCTTGGAAGAGCAACCAATTGGTTTTGTTCTGTTCTCAGTGTTTTCACATAGTTCTCTCTGGTCCTTTTTTTTTTTTTTAATTATAGCTGGAAACTTTTGGTTTAATGGCATTTTTTTCAATGAAGCCATGTCTGAGAGCTCAGATCTAGAAGAGCCTCCTTGTCAATTGAGATTATGTCTGTGCAGCCCAGACTGCAAAAAGTAACAGAACTTCTGGGTGGCTTCTGCAGCCTTAATATATCTTCTTGATTCCAAAACCCTTGTGGTTGTTTCCAAATGAATACCAAGTCCAATTCTCTCTCTTACCTTACGTGCCAAGAAGAGTTACAGGATGCTGGAGCTCACAGTAAATAAAGATTGAGTTTCTGAGACAGAGTCAATGCCAAATCCTTGATGCTGGTAATCAGCCCAGCTGAGTGATGTGAGTGAGTAGTAACAGATGTTCAACCCCATGAACAAACAAAAGTTCTACATCTTTTACATCATTCAAGAGATTTGAAATCTGGGTATTGAAAGTGCATCAAATGTCAAATAATTAGTTTAGTCATACTTGATATTAATTACCTACTCTCAACTGCATTATGAGCAGATCTCCTCACTGGCTTCTGAAGAGCTGCAGAGTTTTAGGAACTCAGAACTGTCCTTGCAGAAGGCAGAAGACCCTCAGGAAGAGCAGCTTTGTATCCCACCTGCCCCTGCCCAACCACCACCACCACCTCCCACTCACCTGTCAGCAGCAGCTCCTAAATCCTCCTCCATGGCTACAAGTAACCCTGGGGATGCAAGGCAAGCCCTAATGGAGGCCATTCGCTCTGGTGCTGGAGCAGCAAAGCTAAAGAAGGTAAAAGTACTTTCATATTTTATTGTGGATGAAACAACTTGCTTGATGAATGAAACAAGGCTTGATGTGCTTCGAGAGCCATTTATAAGCTGTTCTAGCCATACCTTTCTTTTATCAGAAGAAGATACAAGCACTCTAGTGCATCTTAGTTTTCTCTAACTGCATCAAAGATCATGAGTGTATTTCAAACCTTTGAACAGCTATTCAAACATACTGTTAAGGCTAAAGCATGCCTGTGCATGTATGCAACCATATGAATAGTCAAGACTTTAAAGCAAACATGAAGAGCATGAATATTGTTTCAGAAAGCGTTTTCATGTCCTTTTCATTCTTGTGAATCTGAGATAATACTGGATGTCCTTTAGACAAGGTGAACCTAAGAAAGATCAAATATGAGACCCTGAAGCAAATTTAGAGATAAGTATTCTCTCCTAGTTTCAGTACTGTGTCCTAGACCTTGATTCCCAACACTTACACCTTGGGCACACGTGCAGAGAGCTATCAGTAAAATTCTGGGGTCATTTTATTATCTATCTGAATTTCATTAATTGAATGATGTGTGTTTCACTTCTGCGGTCAGCTATGGTTCAGTCAGCTCCCAGGTGGATAAATGCTCAGTTGCCCAGGTGTGGTCATCAGAGTAAGTTCATTTATCTATTTCATCAAAATTTATTTTTCCTAACCTTGAGTTACTCTGAATTTCTTAGAATTGTTGAATTTTGGTTGGAAAAGACCTTTAAGATCGTCAAGTCCAACCATTAACCCAGTACTGCGAAGTCCAACACTAAACCATGTCCCTAAGCACCACATCTACACGGCTTTTAAATACCTCCAGGGATGGTGACTCTACCACTTCCCTGGGCAGCTTGTTGCAGCACCTGACAACCCTTTCAGTGAAGAATTTTTCCCTAATATCCAATCTAAACCTCCCCTGGCACAACTTGAGACCATTTCCTCTTGTCCTATTGCTTGTTACTTGGGAGAAGAGATCAGCACCCACCTTGCTGCAACCTCCTTTCAGGCAGTTGTAGAGAGCGATAAGGTCTCCCCTGAGCCTCCTTTTCTCCAGACTAAACAGCCCCAGCTCCCTCAGCAATTCCCTATAAGACCTGTGCTCCAGGTCCTTCACCAGTTTTGTTGCCCTTCTCTGGACCCACTCCAGCACCTGGATGTCCCTTTTGTAGTGAGGGGCCCAAAACTGAACACAGTATTCCAGGTGTGACCTCACCAGTGCCAAATAGAGGGGGACAATCACTTCCCTAGTCCTGCTGGCCATGCCATTTTTGATGCATGCCAGGGTGCCGTTTTCCCTCTTGGCTACTTGTGCACACTGCTGGCTCGTGTCCAGCCGGCTGTCTACCAGCACCCCCCAATCCTTTTCTGCCAGGCAGCTCTCCAGCCACTCTTCCCCAAACCTGCACCTTTGCATGGGGTTGTTGAGGCCCAGGTGCAGGACCTGGCACTTTGCCTTGTTGAAGCTCATATAATTGCCCTCGTCTCATCACTGCAGCCAGTCTAGGTCTTTCCGTAGCACCTTTCTACCCTCAGGCAGATCAACACTTGCACCCAACTTGGTGTCATCTGCAAATTTACTGATGGTGCATTCGATGCCTTCATGCAGATCATTGATATTGGTATTGGAGGCCACAGAGGGGGAGGTGCTGATCTCCTCTCTCTGGCAACCAGCAACAGGACACAAGGAAATGGAATGAGACTGCATCAGGGGAAGTTGGAATTGGACTTAGGAAAATGTTATTCACTGAGAGGCTGGTTGCTTACTGGAACAGGCTCCTCAGGAAAGTGGTCACAGCACCAAGCCTGTCAGAGATCAAGGAGCGTCTGGATAACAGTCTTAGTCATATGGTTTAGTTTTAGGTAGTCCTGCAAGGAGCAGGGAGTTGGACTTGATGGTCCTTAGGGGTCGCTTTCAATTAGAGCTATTCTAAGACTACAGATTATGAAGAAATAATACTCCAGATCAGGCCTTTATTTCCCCACTTCAGCAGATGACAGAAAAAGGAGGTTTGGACATTCAAGAATACTTCATGCAGTTGTTTTTTAAATCTTTCCGAATTCTTTGTTCTTCCAACTGCATTACTCTTGCAGAAGTCTCAGAGGGGACCCATAGCTCTACTCATTAAAACAAGTCTTTATCATATCCCTGGGGATTTATTTCAAAATAGTTGGATAACTGGTACAAACAAATAAGGTGAAGTTGATATACTGATGTGTTCTGCGATATACTGACGTATTGTGCTAAATACTGTGCCTGTCTTTTGTTTTCAAGACAGAGTGATTTTGGTAGTTGATGTTGAAATGACGGAAGAGTACATCTCTTTTTATATAGGTCTTTTATGAAAATAAAAGAGAGCAGCATTTTGTCCAAGAGTATGATTTTGTTATTATTGTGCTGTCTTTCACGATACTGGATATGCAAGCTAAGCCAAAGACATCATATCACTGACATCTGGTATCTCATGCCCTTGATCACTGATACAAGAAAAATGTTGCCAGATTTGTCAGAGAGTTTCTATTCAGGTCATATTAACATCTCTACTATCTTCCTGTGTTAAATGAGCACTGAATTCTGATCCTTCCCTGCAGTTGGACAACTTGTGACAGCAAAAGCTGAATTGGTAGAGGAGAATATATGATAGCTGCACGTCAGGGATTGCTCCTTTTACAGCTGAAGGACACATCTCTAAGGAACACCGAGTTTTTGGTAAACAGTGACTGGCAGGTGGTTTTGAGCCAGAGGAGGAACAAGCTTTTTTCTTTGATTTTCCTCCTCTGTCAAAGACTTATGATGTCATGATTTGGAGGTGTGAGCACAGAGCCATTTTTGGCTTTGCTTTCTTGAAGATTTTGGTTGTAACTAGACAGCAGAGTAGGTAGTTCAGTTCTGAAATTGTGTCTGCTTCTTTTCCATTGTCTTCTCAAAGTTTGCTGGAACAAGGGCCTCTGATGATAAAGTCACTTATTTAGCTAATATTGTGGGGAACTGGGAAGAATCTGCATTGCTTAGTTATGTATGACTCAGTTCGTGCTTATTTATGAGGAGTGATTTGCAATGGAAGTAGATCAAACGGGGCTGTCAGGGGAACCAAATATAAAAAGCAACCAATTGCCTAGATAAGGACCATCCCAACAAATATTTGAGCTCTATTAATATCTGTGAAAAGGCAACTCCTCCACTTCACCCCTGATTACACAGCTGTTTGCTAAAGTCATGAACTTTAAGGTTGAAAGATCCACTGTGCAGGAAGGGAGGAGAGAAATTGCTGCATGCTGACCCTGCCTTGTTGAGAGTCAGGGTCTGCACCACACAGGCTGTAATTGGGTCACCCAAAAACAAACCAGAGCAAAAATAGGTACTTGAAGGAAGTGCCAAGAGTAGGTAAGACAGCAGGCGCACAGGTCTCCTGGCTGTTATTTAATCCATTTCTTGCAGTACTCTGCCTGCTTTGGCAAATAAATCATACTTTGTTTTGAAGAAACGGCTTCTGTTTTATTGCACACTGTTGCTGTCCACAGACTCCAGAAGGAAAATTCTTGTGGGTGCCAAGCCCAGTTGGGCCTGCTCAGTAAAATGGTTTATCCCCAGTGCAATACAGGATGGAGATCTGCCCAAAAGTGGTTAGACTACAGATCCTACCCAAAGGGAATGGAGACACAGAAATGTTGTTGGAAAGGGATGAGCTTACCAAACCGGCAAAGACGTGACTGTGTGCAGGAAGTAGCCCTCTTCTTCAGTTTTCAAAATGGTCTCTTGAGGAACCTGGCAGATGTTTAACACGTCTGGAGTATAACAGCAAGTCAGGGAGATGGCATCAAGTAAAGCCACCAACCAGGATGGCTGACCTTGTGCCTTTGGTAGTTAATTGTCTTGGGAAAGAATGTGTCTCATTAGCAAGGAGCCTGCTTCCCAGCCGTACGATCTGCCCCATGTACAAAGGAGAATCTATGAACTAAACAGCTGATCCGAGAACAAATTTTGACTAATTCTAGTGATCAATACTCAGGTCATAGAGCTGTACCGTTTGAGCTTCTGGTATTAAAAGTGAACTAGGATTTTCCTTAAATTGCATCAAGCATTTTTAATCATGATTTCACATACTTAAGATCTTAATGTTTAGTTTTTAAACTTTTTATTTCTATCTCAGAAAATGCAAAATAACCTAGCTAGATTTCTGAAATTCTTCATATCATTGCATGTGTATTTTTGTGTCTATGTAACTTGCCTTGGGATTTACCATGATTATCTGTGGAAAGAAACGTAACTACACATGCAAATAACCTGTTAGATGTCTAGCTGTAGGTATAGTTGCAGCACAAGCCCATGCAAGATTGAAAATCTTATCCAGCAAAGAGAAGCCATAGAAGTTGCCTTTGCTTACATGCCATCTACTCATCTTAGGTTGAGTTCTACCCAGGGACTTGGTGGAAATATTGCAGGGGAATTTGCCTGCACAAGGTGGGGAAGGCAAGTTGTGTATCTGAGGAACAGGCTTTTGCTCATGATAAAATTGTTTCTTTAGACCATATTTAATGGTACATGCAAGAGAGATCCTACAGATTTCATGTGTTTTCCAATAAAGATTGGAGCTGTACCTAAAGGAGCCTTTTCTGTTTACTTGCTGCTATTTTAAAATTAATTTGGCTCCATCACAGCATCCACAAGTGTTTATGCCAATGTTTGACATCAGCATTTAGTCCCGTGAACTCTGGATGTACCATTGTGCTGGCAATCAAAGGAGCCAGGTAAGGTAATTACTGTGCCCATTACAATGAGTCCCTGGTATACCCTGGTATAATTTTAAGTTGGTTGCCAGCAAGTAATGCATTGATCTGAATTATGGCACATTGAGTGTCTTCTACAAAGCATGGCCTAGTTCCACACCTTTTTGTCAAGCAGTGGACTTCCTCACATAATCAGAGAGATGTAATTGTGAGTGAAGAAATATTATTTCTTATCATCAGTGTCTGTGGGTGCAATGACAGAGATTACAGACTCAAAGCCACAGTCGATGTTGGTATTGGTATGCTGGAAATGGGGCAGGAGGCCCCACTAAAAGTTTGTCTGAGCTTGATATACAGGTAGTCAAATGAACCTATAAAGTGATTCTAGTTCCCAGGCTCAGTGAGAGGCAGTCATTTGCATGCTGTTACTCTATTTGAATTAAAAGATAAAATACAATTTGAACTCTTCACCTTGCTAATAATTTGTACTGTGACCTATTTCTTTCCCCAAGAATAAAGCTTCTGCCGTGGATACTAAGGTCAAAATGAAAAGTTTAGACTTGATCAAATGCATTATTCCTGTTTAGCTTTTGTGGTGACCTTAATGTGTATCTCTCTGATAGAATCAGAGCTCAGTAACTTTGATTTTGAAAGAGCACCCCAGCATATGTATTTAAAATTAAGCATATGCTTAGATGACCTGAGGAGTAGGAAGGAAGATAAGCATTTGTTTACGTATTTTCCTGAATCAAAGCCTCTGGGAGTTTCCATCATTCAATCAGGAAGCAAAGTACTCATCAATTGATTTTTATGACCAGTGATAGCTAGCCAATACTGAACAGATTTTGGCTGTCAGATATTGCGTATCCAAGCCCGGGTTTCTGTTCATTCCACAAAATGAAGGAAGTTTGCAGAAAAATACTTCACCTATGTTTCAGTAATTATGTAATTGCAAATGTAATACCTAAGGATGTATGAGGTGTGGGATTTTTAGGGAAGGAGAACACCTCTCATTAGACCAACTGATGCAGCTTGAAAAAAGCAGATAAGCTTTAAGTAGTCTCAAGGAGCTGATGAAGAGACCAAGCTTGAAAACAGCCCCACAGGAGAATGTTTGGTTAACAATGTCAACAGTTGGAGGTTTAAAAATATCTTGAATGATCATGTGCTTTTCTTTGTTATAGGTCCCTCTGCTCGTTTGAATCATGGATAAAGAACAGGTAATTGGAAAATCTAACCCCATATGCACCCATAATCATCATTCAAGGTCTGAAGTGGCAAAAAACATCAAGAAATTTAGTTTATTCTTTGTCTACAAGCCAAAATAAGTTGTAGTTAATTTTCTGTGTGTTCCTACATAATGGTTCTAAGGGGAAAATATGTTGCTCTGCTGTAAAGTTTCTGTGCCAAGGAATTGTGTTTTACCTCTGAATATTTAAGGTTGCCAATAAACTATTCTTGTTGGCAGGTTAATAAGAATATAAACAGTGTGCAGTCCTGTGTTAATACTTAATTGTGTTTATGGGCAAAATTAAAAGACTTCGCTAGCTATCTGAAAAGTAATACTCATTTCAAGTTGTTAAAAATATGTGACTATTTCAAACTATTTACTTGCTTCTTGCTTGATTTGGAAAAGGACTGTAAGCAATTAGGATGAAAACCAGAATAAAGATGTATTAAAAAAAAAACAATCACAAGAAAAAAGTTATGGTACATTATGAAGGATGTAAGTTGTCATATGCTGGAGTCATTGGTTTTTAAAATTGATGAACTTTATATCTCTGGTGGAGCTCTGAGAAAGCAGGCAATCAATAATGAATGTGAGACAGTGTCTGTTGAAAAGTTACTTATGGGATATGATGTATAGAATGCTAATATGCAGAGATATACTGAACCCTAGTAACATTCATGGCACTTTAAAAATATTGAGACACCTTAAAGGATCTCTATTTGCAACAGTTTGTGAAGGTTATAAATAAGATTCAGAGTAG
This sequence comes from Aegotheles bennettii, assembly GCA_013398125.1. Taxonomy (NCBI): domain Eukaryota; kingdom Metazoa; phylum Chordata; class Aves; order Caprimulgiformes; family Aegothelidae; genus Aegotheles; species Aegotheles bennettii. The sequence goes on along the minus strand of VZRW01001980.1, from coordinate 305,310 downwards.
TGCATAGAAGTCCAGGATTTAGAATTCATTCCTGCAGTGCAAAATGAAGTGAAGCTGGTTTATATCAGTAAACAGCACTTTTGTTGTCTCTTGTTCGGGCTATACATAAGTTGGCCCTTTGTTTCCAATTGGTATGGCTGTTGTATGTTGTCTCATGAGTATTTATAACAGCATCTTTTTCAAATATTAACTACTTTGGTAGTAGTTGTACATATTCTGAAAATATTTCATTAAATTGATTAACTTAAAAAAGACAAATGAAAATGCTTTTTCACATTTCCTGTATTGTAATGAAACTGAAGAAGGGGAAGTTTGTACATTTACATTTTTATAATCACAAACTGGAGTGGTGGTAGATTCTTTTTTTTTTTTTTGAGCTGAAATTTAAAATGTATAGCTATGTATTGTTGAAAGCATGAGAATATTTAGCCATCTGCATTTAATGTGGCTATATATTATATATTGTAAAATATTGATGTCTGTTAGTGCCACAAATAAAACCAAAATCAGAACCTGACATGGCTTGAAAAGACTCTTTTTGCCAAATGTTTTCCATTTACAGGAAGAAATTAGAACTACAGATGGATTTAAGCAAACCAGTGTGCTGTGTTTGATATCTCAGGTCTAATATAAAATGTCTCAAGCCAGAAAAGTGCTCACAACTAGTAATCTAGGAACCTGGTAGAAATCACCAACTAGAATGAAGATGTCAGAGTTATGTACACATCAAGAATAATGTAGTACTGATAATGATCCATTTCCTCATTAGGGAAGCTAATGTATCCAGAGTTAAGGTGCTCTGTCACACCCTAGGATAAATAAGCCTTCTTTTGCCTTAAAAGTCTTCTCAGTATGCCTTAGATCAGAAGTATTAACATTTTTTAAATCCTATTGCAGGAAGGGACTCAGTCACTCATAATCTTGAATGCCATAGATAGTCCCACCAGCAGCGAATGGAGTTTCCTTGGTTAGGTGCTGTAAGACAGAATTCAGTGCATGCAGGTCATCTTCTTCTTGGTCTTAGTGTTGCCTGAAGGCCCCAGCTCTGTAGCCCCTCCTTGCTAATGCCTCTTTAGCGTAAGAATTTGTATGGGTACATACTTTTCAATGTAAGGGATCCAGAACTGGATTTTGAGATAATAAGATCCTCCAGGCTTTGTGGTGCAAAGGTTTTGGGTCTGGGTGCTGGCACTGCATCGAACTGAAGTTTATAAAAGAGTTATTCATCTATGAACTTCTGAGTATCAAATTCTCATGGGTAAAAAAGCTCTAAGATTAAGAACAGCTGCAAGATGAGATGTCACCTTCACTGTGACAGCAAAAAAAATTACAAAAAATCCTGCTGGCTCAGTCACAGCTCAAGCTCAAAGTGGAGAAGGAGTTCAGCTGTCTACAGTAGGAAGCTAGACTGGGCATGCATTCCCTTCTCGTGTTGATGTGAGATGTGTATGCTGTTACACTGTCACCCAGGTGCTGCTGAATTTCTGACAGCAGCTTAACTTTCAATATAAAGCTATTTTTAATGAAGTCTAGTTATAGGTATGACATTCCATATAATAACTAGTAATGCTTTTAGCAGTCTTCATTTGGGAAGTAAACATGTGTCAGTGTTTTAGTGCATATGAGGCAAATGCTTTTGAAGCTCTTCACCGCATCATCCCCTCTTCTACCATGCCTCAGGACTAGAGAAGTCTGGATGAAATGAACTCAGGAGTTGCGCTCCAGCACAAATTGGTGTTCGGTCCATGGAACCAGACTGGAGCTCATCCTGAGTTAAAAGAAAAGCCCTGAAATGTGTCTGGTAAAGACATAGTGTCCTCAGCACCAAGTATTTGGATCTATATGTCTGCTCCTATTGGACCACGCTGTTTGGTGGTGCAGACACAGCACCCACGTCTAGAGGTATACATGCCACCTAGGTTAGTCCCTGACATGTCCCTTTCATGGCACTTGCAGCTGGACAATCTGCCATCTGGTTTCTTTTTTGAAAGACTGGAGGAAGAACAGTGAGGTCCCTTTTCCCTTGGTGTATCTATCTCTCAGGTTAGATTTCCCCCATGTACTCTTACCTCAGTTCAACCAGAGGAAAGAATCTGATTAGATGCCTAATTCCTCCAGTCCTTTATGTTGTCTTTTGGAGTAAGATTGAAATGAGGTGAAAAATGGTATCACCAGGGAAACGGAATGATTTGGTATCTTTGTTCCTTGTACGGGTATAAATCAATGTTCAAATAATCAAAATTAGAGAAATCTAGTCTCATGTCTCAAGTAAAATGTGTAAGTCTACCCTCCCCTTTTTTACACGTTTTTATTAACTTTTTTATGTTTTTTTTTTTACTGAGCTCAGAGTATTATTCAACCATAAAGTCAGCATTGAATTGCTCTGATTAGATAATTAATTTTAAATAATATTGGCTGCCTGCATGAGCTACTTGACTTACGGGACTTCATTATAGATTCTTTTTTCTTGTACAGACAGCCTGCTATCGCTGGTCATGCAAAGTATTGGACCAAAAGACCTTTTGACATGCACATCAATCTACAGAGTTTCAAACATGACAGGATTCAACTTCCCCAGCTCATACAAGTGATTTGCACAATTTATGCTACATTTACCACAGCCAAAAATTGGCACTTCATCAGTGTGTAGGAAAAAGGAAGAGAATGAGAGATGCATTTGTGAAACAATGGAAAATGCCACCCTGAGATAGTTTGTAATGTTTTCCCTCTCCAGAAAACAAAGAAACAGTTCTGTCATTTGGTGCTGCTTAGCATTAAGCACATGGTTTCATTTGAATGCAAAAATCTGCGCAAACCTTTGTCTGAATGAAACGTTCATAAATTGGTTCTTGGTGCAATACGAAAAATAGTTGTCCTCTACAACAGCTAGTTAGCAACTTTTGCATATTTATAATATTTATTTGTGTGTAGTTTCTCTAGTCATCTCTAATCCTCTGTTGAGTTACATGTGCATTATGTATATCAACATGCTTGGCCTCTGAGATTCTTGTTAAGATTTGTGAGACTATTCCTGTGCTTACTCTGTTGCTGTTGAGCACATAGAATAAAATACGCTACACTCCTGCTACAGCTTTCGCTGCAATAGTGCTTGCATTTCCCCACTTGCAGAAAGTGACCTTCACAATGGCAGAGTTCCCTTATTAAAGATAAAATTAAAAAAAAAAAAAAAGAATTCTTGATTTTTCAGTAATGTTAACCTGGATTTGGTACAACATTGTTCCAATCTGCTTTTCTGTTTTTTTGCTGAGTAGGGTGTGGAGTTTGATTCATTGCTGATGTCTTTATTTGGCTGGAGAAAGTTTCCATGTAGTTGAATTCCCAGGGTTGTTCATCAAAGTATGCTAAGATGGATGAACCTTTCTAAGAGCAAAAAGGTTTGGGTTTGGGTTTTTTGTTATTGTCACTAAATATTATTAAGTATTTGCTAAAGAAATATAATTTGGTTAAGTACTAACAGCCTACGTGATGCTGGACCTCATATAAATGTCACACTCGTGTTTGTCTCCCAGTTTGAGGATTTTTTTTTTGTTACTGTTTAAATATTTTTCTGATTTATTGCAATATTGAAGGCTCTTTTTTAGAGAGAGAGATAAATTAGAACTACTTAACAGGAATATTGCATTTTTTCACATTTAAGGAATTTAAGAACAAGCTCGCTTCCATTGTCTGTTCCCTCCCATCACTCACTCCACACGTACGGGAGCACAGGGACAGACACACAGACATACCCACTCAGAATCTCCTTCATCATTTCAGGATGTCAGGATCCTTTTCCATTTTTAACAGTAGCTTTTTTTGTCCTGTAAAATAGGAACTTCCAGAAAGGGACTGAGTTTTGACACAGTCACAACAGTTTTACGCAGTCACTGCTGGAAGCAGTGTCAACTCCAGCTCCGGATAATGCTGCCTTGAGCCAATTTATTTTCCTTTTGCTTTTTTCTCCTTTACTTTTTTCTCTATAGACTCAGAAAAACATGTACATGCCATGTCTCTTTTCTGAGGTCTTTATTGTGCTCCAAGCCCTAAAGATTTCCCCCTGAACAAAGCATAGTGTTGTTGCAGCTGAACGTCAGGCAAAAGAGGACATTATTCATACACAAACACCACTGTCCAGTTTGCAATTCAGGAGCCAAAAAAGGAAACGTTATTGAAAGAACAAGACTGTGGAACATCATTGTCTTCTATGTCCTAACCTGTGTTTACTGCAATGGGAACAAAGCAAACACAGTGTAAATATACATGGGTTTCCTTTGTCTGGTTCCATGCATTCAACAGAGGAGTTTCTGTCAGAAGCGCTAGGGTCTGTGTCCCTCATTAGTGCTTGGCACTTGGTTGTGTCCTTTTTTTTTTTTTTTGCCTTGCAAGAAACCAAAATGTGGTTTGATTTAGCCAGTACTCGAGATGGCAAATCAAGTGCTTCTGCTATGGCAATGAGCAAAGGCTATTCAGGTGAATGGCAGTCAAGGTGGAGAATGATTCGTGATTCCGCTTTGCGCAGCTACAGTACCCAGATCCTGGGAGCCAATGGCCTGTGCAGTTTCATTCTTAAAGCAGAGGTAATGGTAAATGGAGAGGGAAATGGACACATCTGCCTCTGACAAAACCTAGGAGTGAGGCCCCTGTATCTCAAAGAGCCGCAGCCCTCCCTTCCAAAGCAACGTGTAACTGCAAACGACATACAGGAGGTACCTCGGTAAGCAGTGAGTCCACCAAAACCGCTGGTAAATGGGGACCTTGGAAGTCACCAAAGAGATCCCAAGACTGCAAGTATCTCTGCTAATGTGATCAAGAGCAGGCTCAGCTATCCCCATTGTAGACCCTTTGCTGGTAAAATCCAGCCCCAGGTTCTTCAGTCAGCCTTGGTGGTGGGTCTACCCAGTGCATTTCCTACCCAGCCGACACTGGGCACAGAGCGGTGGTTTGGCTGCCTGCACAGTGTGTGTCCCTGCGTTCATTAGCCTGCCTGCTAATGTTCCAAACTTTCCAGCTTATGGAAGGAACTGTCAGAGGCAATTTGCAGATAGTCAGTGCTGCAGAAGTGCAAAGAGTTGTATTTTTATATGTTGGTGAATAATTTAGCAACAATTCTGTGTTACGTAAAATTCATGCTTTACTGCTGCTGGGGCCAGTGTTCGTACAAAGTGTTCTTCTAAGCCCAGTTATACAAGTTAAAGCTTGCTGGTTTTATCCTATGCATCTGTCATTAGACAGAATTTTTCCAAGTTCCGACTGGGAATCAGAGCGGGTCTTTCATTCCAGGAGAAGACTGTTCCCTGTCCTCATTCTCATTTATAGTCCTGATCGTGCTACCTATTTTCCAAAATAATTTTGCACTAAGTTGCATATATCAATTAATGCTGTTTTTTTGCCACAGAGAAGGATGCTCTGTAATGTTTTTCCATATAAATACCATGGAATCATCCATCCACGTAGACCTTTGTTTTATATTAAGGAGCAAGCTAAGACACATTTCTGTGCAGAGTGGCCACAGGTTTCATCCCCCTACCCTGTGAATGAAACCTGTGCACTTAGGTGAACAAGGGAGCACAGAATATGGACAGATACGCATATATTTTAGTTTGGTTTCAGGTTGGAAATTATTCCTTTGAGAGTCTACCTCTTCTGTGCTTAGAGCAGGATTAAAAGATTAGGGAATGGGAAAAAAAAAAATTTAAAAAGCCCAATATTATTGCCACCCAAAAACTCACTTGTAAGGATAAAGTGAGAATGAAAAGCTGCAGTAATGCAACACCAGGACACATCCAGAAATGGAGAAACTCATGCGTTTCCTTAGGACTCTGCATCTCAGCTACTGCTTCTGTGGTGTTCTACAAGTGTTGCCAAGAGATGCTTAGTTGAGAATGCAAATATGTTCAAGGCTGAAGGATCAAAGAGCAATTAAGTTAAAAACTGCTGACAGGTCAATCTTAACAGTCATTTCCATGCTGAAATAAGTCAATAAATCTTAGCTTGCAATAAATCTTACCACATAAAGGTGGGCTTGCATAACAGGAAAATGTAGTAAAATATAGCAATATATTTTATGCAAATGCTTTTTAAAAGTAATGAGTAGCATGTTTTATTCATCTTGTCCTGGCATCAAAGTGGTCAAGAAGACATTTGACTTCTAGAATGGGTTAATCCTTAGCAGCAGCAGTATGCTGAGCAGGCAGAAGATCTTCTATTTGTATTACTATTTACTTATGTTTGTAAATACAAGCCTTAATTGAGCTCCTGAGCCCTGCTGTGTTTGGTGCTGTGCAAACACAACGTGAGTGACTGTCCCTGCCCAGAGACCTTTACAAACTAGAAAAGTCAGGAGAGGAGAAGGATGGGAGCAAAGCAGCCGAGCGACTTGCCTGAGGTCACCCCAGACGTTAGTGGTGGAGGCGAAACCCGGGACTCCTGTGTCATACTTTGGCCCTGTTCTCCAAGTCATGCAGCTTCCTGGCCTATTTGGTAAATACAGAAAGTACAGATGAAATAAGAAACAAACTTAACCTCTCATGGTATAGTTCAAGCTTCAGAGAGACAGGGAAAGCAGCTGTTCAGCTGGCTTTCATACCAGACACCTTAATGTACCCTTGGGTTTTCATTTATTCTCCCAAATGTATAAAGTATGAAATATTAGACAGTGTTCCTAGGTACTTGTATCTATAACTAGACACATCTTCAGGAAACACATAATACAAGAGGGAGCTGGGATACAGCTGCTAAGTTTTAAACGGATTTTCCGCATAGTAGAAGTCCCTGATTATTAACTCACTTATATCTCCATTGCAGCCTCCTGCCCACCTGTAGCTCCACTCCCCACTGTCCCCAAGGGCAGACCTGAGAGGAAAAAATTCCTGATATTGCCGCCCCAACAGGAGCGAGTGCTTTAACAAGGATCTTTCTATTAGCATCTGTATAAACATGGGATGGCAGCCCAGGCAGGCAGCTCCAGGTGGACGGGGCACAGATCGTTTTAAATCATTTGCACGTTCTAAATCATCGGGCACGAGCTGCGTAAAAGTAGATCTTGTGTTACATGCTGTGCTTGGGAGGTGATGGAGACTATTTCAAGCCAATAAAATTCCCTACAAGTGACCCAGCACAGGAGAAGTCCTGTTCTCAAGGAAAAGCCTTACATCAGCACCAGCTCACAGCTCGCCCTTCTTTTCACAGTGAAAAGACTGGGGATTTTGATCCCAATTCTAAAACAAGTCAAAACTTGGTGCGCGCAGTAATTGCACAAGCAAAGAAAGGGCTTGGGGACAGTCTGTACTTCTTTCCTCCCACCCCCTTTTTCCTTTTTTTTTTTTTTTTTGCATTGAATCAGAAGAGCTGTTCTTGGGTTTGTGTGGTCTCCGGCAAGATGCAGTACCTCGATTCCAGAGTGTTTTTCCTGGCGCTGACAGACCACACAGAGCCCAACCCAGGGTAATAACGTGCTGCATGTTCCCAAAACTGGGAACAAAAGGTGAGGATTTCTTGTTTTCCTTGGGATGATGATCTCATGTTACATTACTGACGGTGCAATATGAATGAGATTTCAAAACTAATTTCTACCAGGTCCCTTTGTGTACCTTTTCCTTTAATCAGAAGGAAGTTTTCCACCATTACCAAAAATGGGGAAAATGCATATTTTCCTTACATGCCCAGGACAGTAAATTGTCACCAATAATCAAAGGTGGCATTACAAAAAAGAGGTTCATTTTCAGGGGATGTTTCTCCCCAGAGCAGATAACATTATTCTCCACAGCAGCAAACCAGTCCAGCACTGGAGTCTGCCAGTAAATTATCAAGTGGAAGTTGTAAACCTGGTTTTATAAAAATACATCCCAGCTCTGCCTGACCAGTGCCTAGGAGCAGATTTTATTTTTAAGTGTGTGAGGCAGAATTATTGGAGATGAAGAATCATGAGTCAGACCCGCAAAATCATGAGACTGGTCTCCAGCATGATGAGGGTTGCATTTTTTCTGTTTGTGAGGGAACAAATTCTGCTGTGTGGTTTGGTCTGCCTGATTTCTGAAGCTCCTTTGTTTGTCCGTGGGGTGTGGGTACATCTGTCAGCACCATCCTCTCCCGCCTCGTCCCCCCAGCTGTGCTGCAGGGCCAGACAGGGAAACCCAAGCTGGCCCCAAAGGCAGCAGGTCCAGGAGAAGGGATGTTATGTCAGGGCAGCGCTGCTGAGCACGGCTCCTCGCTCGGCTTCCATTCGTGCTAGGATCTCCTCACAGAGTATTAACTGCTGCTTAAAAGGGAAAAGAACCAGAATAAGAATGATTAAAGCACAATACTCCCTGTGAGCGCTGTCAGCACGCCAGGAAGCATCCCTACCTGTTGGACTACGAAATATTTGACCCATGTTTGCTGGTGATCACTGAAAGGTAGCCCAAGACAATGCTCAAAAATAATCCAGCTAGGTTACTTATTAAGATAATTTTTATAGTATTGAGGGGAAAGAGAAGGAGCCTGTTTTTAAAGTTTTTGCTCTGGCCTGGTCCACTCATAGGTTTTGTACTGGTACGACTATTTCCATTAGAGGTGTGATATTTTTTACTGAAATAGATAAACCAATATAACCACTAGTTGGGGGACACTGTTGTACTGGCACAAAGATGCCTTATATCAGTACAGCTTGTTCGTCTTTTTATATGGAAATAGAAATTTCAGCATAAATAAGCATCTTTATACTGGTATAGCTGTTTCTACCCTAGAGGAATGACACCATTTTTACTATACCAGTATAGTTACAATTCTGTGTGTGGTCAAGCCTCCACAGTGGTATGCCTTCTGTCTAGAAAAGGCACAGTGACCAGTGCCTCACTGTGCCAGAAAGATGCAGAAAGTCAATGGGATTATTCAGGCATTAGTTGTTTCACTGGATCAGGCTATCAGAGTCTGGAGGAGGAAGAGCAGTGCTTTCGTTTACTTTTGTTGGCTGGTGAAATAATCCATGAATCTGGCATTGACTGGCAATGGTTTTGCTGGTATGAAGAGGCAGCAGACAGGTAAGATGAGAGTCAGTTTTTTGTAACATGTTACAATGAGGAAGAGTTACTCTTACGATGTCTGCCTAAATTCATTTTACGGAAGAAGGACAAAGCTTCTGTAGCAGAAGCATGTCCCTGGGTTTGGAAATGAGCATCCTTCCCTTGCTCACACATGGCTGTCTCCAAATCACCTCAGTGTGACACAGAAGCAGAAAGCCATTATCCTGTGAGAGAATAGCCTACCCAGTTGTCATGATTTACAGACAGTATATGCTAGGCAAAAAAACCCCAACTAAATACAACTTTTAAGTGTAGTCAGCAGTTATGTGAAGCGTTTCACCCTAAAAAGCCTTGCAAACTCTAGTTACATTTAAATTCATGTCACTAGAGCCCGTATGTGTGAGTCTATCTGTGTGGGTGCTCTGTCCTTTTTTAAAGCTGTACATAAACATGCAAGGAAGACAGACGACACTCAGTAGGTCAGTACATGTAACAGTGAACTGAGGGAGCTGTGCACAGCACTGGTTGGAAAACAGTTGAGCTCCTGCTGTCAGGAGTCCTGTGGGAGGGGAGGGAAGGGAAGGCCATTGTTTCACAGCCCCTAGTTGCACTGAAAAATGAAGTCAGCCTCTCCATTTATGTGTTAAGAAAGGTAACTTGGAGAATAGGGTGCAAATTATTTTTAAATACCTGCTGACAGTGTGATTATGTATGGTATTATTGGCAGAGTATGCAAGTTGGTGACCCAAGTCCTATCCTGCCATATACAAATGCACATTTTTCCTCTCTTTACCTTTAATAATTTAGAGGTCATTTTTGCAGTGTGAAAAGGAGATTAATTCACCTGCTGTCCTGATGGCCATTATGAGAAAAACACAAAGTCAGAGCCATAGCTTGATTTTTATGACTGAAGTCTTCTGCAGACATGAGTCTATTATTCAGCTGCAAAGCTCTCTGGCCCTTGAAGCTGACTTGCAGGGGTGAAGGTCACTGTGCTGCCAGTAACCACGTTGCCATTACATGAAGTTTTAATCAGCAAATACTGGGTGAATGTAGCTCTGGTACAGTACTGTTAAATATAATGGAATTTGCCCCACAGATGTCTGTAGATCCTTGTTAAATCAGTTTTGCCTATTTACCTTTCACCTGCAGCTTAAACATAGGAAATGTGCCATAATCCAACTTTTTCCACACCAGAGGCTTGAAGAAACCACTTTCCTGTAGTATTGCATATAAAGAGGTAACATTTCTTCATTTGCCTCACATATCAAAATTCAAGGCAATCAGTCATTCATTCTACATCATAAATAATACATGTACCCAACCAAACACAAAAGGCTCTACTTCTGCCTGCTTTCCCTCCACACTTTAATAAGATCATCTGAATTTCAAGATGAAATGTGCAGTCTCATATTTAAATCATTAGGTCCCAGTGTGGTATTTCATCTCATTTTTGCAAGGTCAGGGTGGCCAACGTGGTCAAGGAAAGAAAGAAAGATAAAGTCTTTATCAGCAGAACAAATGTAACTGGTTCATGTTGAAGAGGAAATAGGTGACCCATAAAGGGTAAAGACTTGCTGGAGGGTTGCAAGGGAGCTATAAATCAGTGATTTCAGGCCACAGTGAGGTGCACCTCCCTGTGGTACAGTGTCCCTCAGTAAGGAGCCTTCAGCTCCTCTGTCAGCTCTTTCCTGGTTTCGAAGTGTTTTGCTACCTTTTAGCAGTTCAACTTCCAAAATGCATGTGGCAATTTTTGGGAAACTGGAACAATCACCCAAAGAAAACAAAATTTCACAATCTCAGTATGTGGCTGGGAGCTAAAACCTCCTGGTTTCTGAGCAGTTTCTGGCCATGACTACCTCTTTGGAAGAGAGGATGGTCCTGAGACCCAGCAAGCCTGGGTTACATTTTGGCCTCCTCACAGACTTCCTCTGTAACCCTGGGCAAGTCATTTCTTTCTTGCATACCCTGGTTTTCAAACCTTTGTTTGCACAGGGTATCTCTTTTGCTGGCCTCCTCTCTCCCTTCTGTTTCAAAAGAAACCTGGCGGAAAACAAGGAGGCATCTGAACTGCTGATCATTTATGATCCTCCTAACATATCACTATTATAATAAGGCGGCAAATAATTTAACCCATCTATGCTTGCTTCCCTGGATGTGAAACTGCAGATATTTATGGTGGCTTGCTGACTCATAAGGGTGTTGTGGGTAATGTTTGTGAGGCACTTCGTTGATTAAAGATTCGAAGTTGTCTTTACTGCCAGAAGATCTCAGCAAGTGCTCGTATAAATGCATTGAGCACAGGCGTATCTAAGTAAATGCTACAACTCTTATTAGCTTCAGCACAAGCAGGAGCAGGACCTCAATCACAAACAGCTTCCAAAAAAAGAGGAAGACAAAAATTTGGCAGGCAAATTATAATACATTCTCCTGTCATCTTTATATAACCATTTTGCCAAAAAAAAGAAGGTCACTTAAAAATCCAGACAGGCCCAGACAACTGAATTCTAAAGCTAGTTCACAGAAAAGGTTTCCAAAGCCCACATAGTCCTCTATGAGATTAAAAATGGATGAAAATGTTACCTTGGATCACAATATCTTGAGCAATACCGGGACCCCTCTCAGCAGTGACAGCCTTGCCCCCTAGTTACACTCACAGTAAATTTTGCCCAGCTAGTTAAGTCTTCTATGATGCCCAAAGCTGCTCTCCCTCTCCTGTGCAGCCCCTTAGAGGACCTTTCAGGTACCAGAGTTGAGATCAGAAATAGAGGACCTTTAAGGGGATCTAATTAGGCTGTGGTGGAGGACTACTGACTACAGCCCCAAGACAACTTTAACTCAAGTAACCTTGTTCAGTAATAGTCCAGTTAGGGCTCATTTTGGTCTTTTGGGCAGGTTGTCCCTTCCACCATGTCAAGCGACTCTAGGCACCCACTGGCACAGCGCTGAGCTGTGGCAAGATGTGCTTCACTCCCACCATCTCGCAGGCAGCCCCATTTCCAGCTGTGGTGCTGGAGGCAAGGGCAGACCTTGGCAGCTGTGATGGAGCTCGTGGTGTCACTGCTTGGAGAAGAGGTCAGAGATATTCAGAATTTCACATCTCGCAGCCGGCACAGCCAGACCATGGTGGTCAGCAGACCACTGACCACAGAGCAGTCACTGGCCCACGCTGAAGATTATTCATGAGAGGAAGAAGTTGTTTCCCCCTCCAATTATCTTTTTATTGCTGAAAGCAAAAAAGAAACAAAAATCCTTTAAAGATATGTATTTTCAAGTCCACGGGTGCAAGATTAACTAGCAGGCTTAAGAAAAAAATGTCCATAGAGGACAAAGTGAAGAATTATGACTATTCAAAACACCACATATTCTTTTCTACTTCTTTTTATATCAAGTTCTCTAAGCTGCTGAAAGAAGATAGGCTGACAGACATGTTCCTGAGCAACCCTTTGTACATGACGTATCTAGAAATTAAAATAAATACATAGGATGTGTTATACTGAATGCCTTATATCTAAATTAATCACAACCCAGATGGAATGGGGAAGATGTTACACACTCAGCACACACACAAACAGCAGTCGTACCTCCTGAAAAAGGTTGAAAAGGAAACCTGTAAGTGATGGATGAAAAAATAAGAGTCCTCTCTACATTTATTTAAATATGCATCCTCTGCGGGGCTCATCTGAACCCTGAGCTCTTAGAGGTGCTGATAAGCAAGACAGACCTATTAAAGCCTAATTTGAAAATCTCCAGAACGTGCACCCAGCCCTGTGTCAGCTGAAACCCTGCTGTCCCCGGAGCCCCCAGGCTCATGCAGAAGCATTAGCAATGTCTAAAAAAGCATGGTGTGTTGCTTCCCTGTGCCTCACCCCTTCCAGCCTTCCCCTCCATAACCAGTGAGAGTCCACAGCTCCCCCCCACACCTTGAAAATACTGTTTAAGCATCAATAAATATTTTCATGTCTTCAGATCTTGACTTCTAGCACAACCTCATCCCTGGGTCTTGCGCCACACATTTTAAGCCAAAGGCTGAGGTTTTCCTTAGAAACTCCCTCTCTAGCTGCCCCTGCTTTTCCTGGCAAACAACCAGCTCAGCTGCCAGGATAACCCTGGCTCCTCCTAGAAAACAACCGAGTGAGCCTGGCTTTCTTCCTTCCAGAGGCGGCAGGTCTTCCCAGCTGTCTGGATGGCTCAAGCTTCCTACAGGGATTTTTCTGATGCTCAAGCAAATCTTACGGAGGGGAGGAGGAACCACAAACTGGGCAAAGGCAGGGAGCTGCCTTCAAAAGCAGCCCCATGCAGTATCCCTCTTGGATCATGGCGAGGCCTTTTGGGTTGGCCTCAGAGCTGCTCTTGCTGTCCCTCAGTGAATGGATTCACTGGTGATGCCCTTAAGCCCTTTTTCACACATGCAGTTCTAGAACCAACTGGGATCTGGACCAGCTTCTGGAGTATGGTCCTAAGTGGTCATTTGACAGAAGGCAGTTGAAGAGGCACAGCAACGATCTGCCCATACTTGGTCTCATCTAAGCACAGCCCCAGCAGCTGGAGTTTAGTGAAAGGACAACAAGAAGTGCTCTCCACGACCTGGGGACTCCGTTCTCCAACCCTACCACAGGCTGATTAGTTAAAACTCCAGCACGACTGGTTTGCCTCACAAATCAGCTCCCCGGAGAGTGTAAATCTTGCGCTCATATTGTAGACAAAAGACTGTCAGTAACACAGCTTGCATTTTGCTCCAGCTGTATATGGAGGGTTTATGAGCTGCCGTTCCCCTTTGCCAGGTCTTGCCTGTGTCTTTGTCATTAGCTTGTGAGCTTCCTAATGCCAAATTTCCCATGGGGATTTAGAGCTGGAAAGGATCTTTTCACTCTGATGCTGCAAGCCACGCTTACTGTTATCCCATTCACAGATCATCACTTTTATAGCACTACAGTTTGGAGCCTGAAGAGCAGCTGAAAGGCTGTTTCAGCCCTCCCTTCCCTTGTTGAAACCTAGTCAACACGTGTTCATGGGCAGCTTGTATCTCTTCCACCCTTTGGAAATGTCAGAGAAATGCCGCAAAATTGGTGAGTTGAAAAAAGGGCTAAATATTGACTTTCATTGACTTCATTCTCCACCACAGTGAGCTCCTAGGCCTAACCCTAACCCTCCCTCTCCTCTGCAAGTTCAAACCTTATCCCTATGGCAGGCAGCTGCTGCAGCGGGACAGAAGGGGTGTTTTCTCCCTTAGCTGAGATTGGAGCCCGCTTGCAGCAGTGTAGCTGAAGAGTGTATTTGTAAAGGGTAATAGCTGGTAGCTATTGTGGTAGAAATGGGCTCTGTAGCCTGCTCAGCCTTACAGGTAAATGCTTGCCTGCTTAGCAAACTATTGTTTTGGAGCAATTTTTAGGATCATCTCCTATTACAATAGTCCCAGCTTAAAAGCTTTGATGTCTCTGTGATAGAAGCTTCTGCTCAGGACAGGTTTTTTTGATCCATTATTTTTCTAAAAGTGCATGAAGAAGTCCTAAAAGGTTTGCTTAATTTTTTTGACCTGTAAGGTTGTTCTATGATTCTAAGATGGCCTTGCTCATGCCTGCTGAGAGAACTAATGTAGTTGATTGGGAGCTTTCTCTACCATTTGCTGAAGAGGCAAGGTCATGTATGTTTTTTTAGAAAGCTTCTCTCTCAACTGCTGGGACTTCAGTGTCTGACTTGGACACATTTGGGTTCACCTGCATGATTGCTTTGCTAGCAGTGGTGGTACTCCACAGGCTCTCCTGCTACAGGGCACAGGCTATTGGCTTTCCCCAAGTCCTCAGTGCTCACATCAAGTAACACAGTGAGAAGCATGCCTGAAAGTCTGAGCTGGAAGAAGGAAAGTAAAGAGAGCGAGAACCTGAGTTTCTGAGCTGCAGTTTAAAAAAAAAAATACATAAACAGCTTTCCTGTCTTTTATGAGATGAGAGAAGCGGTCAGGCAGGTAGACTGGATTTTTTGTTATGGTTCTATTTAAGGCCTTAAAGGAGAATAATAAAAGGCATAATCTCGTATTTTTCTTTCTTTTCCAAGTATACTGAATATAAGAAGTGCTTTTATCTGATTAAAAAAGCAAAACCCCTACGGAAGGGGAAAAGTTGTATCATTTTCTGAGGAAATGCTCCCTGCTGGCTTTTGTAGCCCCCACACCAGGCTGTAAGCCTTTGGACATGATAAACTCCGTGACCTCCTCATAGGAATTAAAGGTAGTTTGATTTTTTTCTTCTCTTTTTTTTTTTCCTTAGTGCACCAAGTGATACAAAGCTTGGCTGGAGACATTAAAGAATGTTAAATTACTCGGTTTCCAGAGCTCGCTTTCCTTCTTAGAAAGACTGCTTTCCTTTTTTTTCAGCTTAATAATTTGTTGCTGCTGTTGGGAGGAAGGTCAGGCTTGCTCACATTGTACAGCAATTCCTTTCTGGGTATTTTCTTAGATGGGGAAAGGCTGTGTTTTCACCCTCCATGCTGTACAGGTTCTGTCTTGCACTGAATATTGGAAAAACTTCCCATAGTTGCATTTATAGGATTGAAGTACATTTGTAGAGGAAAATTGCTCTTTAGAGCATTTGCAGAGGTTATTGCTGTATCAAATAAAGATGACATCTTAATTGCTGGGCGTGGACAAATCTTCTCCTTCTAGAGCAAAGGCAGCCCCCACTGAGTCAGCGTTCACAGCCTTCCTGTCCTGGCCTGAACTGAACAGCCTGAACTTCTCTCTCTAATATACTTCATCAATTATACATATGCTACTGGCTAAGGTACAGCATGAGCTCTTTCTACGTGGAGGGAGCAGTGTGATGCCTTGGGTCCTTTCCTACTGATGCTGAATGAGGAATTGCATCAGGAGGGAAAATGTGGTACCCTCAAACTTGCTGTTTCCCTGCAGCACTGCAGTATCAGAGCTTTCCTGGCTTTTTTCTAGCTAGCCTTCTTTACACTTCCTTATAACTTGTAACTGCAAGGCGGGCTTTTTAATGATCTTCAGCATGCCCCATCTGTGGCCACTCTGGTTACAGCACGGACTACTTGGAGCACAGTAGGGATTTTCCACAAGCTCTTGTGTCACCCCAGCAAGGCTCTGACAGCTTGCCCTCTCACCCAACATGTCCACACAGTGCCGCAGCCCATCACCCTGTGAAGCAGCAATGCGCGAGGAGCGCTGCCTCCTGCAAAGCCCCAGTGTCCATAGCCACCTTACGGCTGCCCTTATGGGGATAGACTGTTAGCTCTGCAGCTAAGTGGAGTTCAGAAAGGCAGAGGGAGCAGGTGCACCCCAAATGATGGTCAGGTGTTTGTTCAAGCAAGTTCTAAGGTGGCTGAAGGCCTGCTGCTGGGACAGCTAGTTGGGCAGTACGGCCAGGATTGCCGTGGTTTGCTGTGCACTTTCCAGCCTGGGTCAGCGCCACGGAATGCCACGTCAGTCCCATGGCTCTGGGGAGAACACAGGGTCCAGCAAGGGCTTTCCCCAACCTGATATCAAATGTGATCTTCTGAGGCAAGAGCTGGATAATCACATGCCTCTTGTCCTGTCCCTC
The DNA here is from genome assembly GCA_013398125.1 of Aegotheles bennettii. NCBI lineage: Eukaryota > Metazoa > Chordata > Aves > Caprimulgiformes > Aegothelidae > Aegotheles > Aegotheles bennettii. Next base: position 288,755 of record VZRW01001980.1, on the reverse strand, counting down.
CCTCCTGCTTCAGCCAGGACACTGTTTGGTCAAGGGTATATTGACCCGTTCTTCCACCTGTCCCCCATCCTCCTCCTTTTCCCACCTCAGCAGCCTGTGTCTGCTCCTGCTCTAACAACTTGCAGGTCCATCCCTGCCAGTCAAGCTTGCAGAGAACCTTGCCCCACGCATTGCTAAAACCTCCTGACTTTTTCCTGGAGTCTCTGGCACTTAGCTTCAATGAAAAGCAGGCTTTGCCCACGCCAGGGTTTTTTGCCACTTTCTTTCCCCAGTATTCAAGGAAAAACACTTCCCCCAGTGTGACTGATGGCTCTCAGGGACATGGTCCCTTGCAGATCCACAACTCCTGCCACACACACATGCAAACACATGTGACGTGCCCCTGCACAGCCACCCCCTTCTGTATGAGCCTTGGGCCCTGCTGCAGGGGTCTGTTCTTGAGTCTACCCACGTCCCTGCTCCTGCCCATGGCTGCCCTGGCAGCTGGGTCATCTCTCACAGACATGCCCCAACTGCTCCCGCCCCGCCTGACCCAGGACTGCTGGAATGGAGTTTCCAGTGCCTTTGGATGGATATCGTTATTTCTTGCATGATTCAATCACATCAGGAAAACACTCGAGCTTCTGAAACGAGATTGAGATGTCTGTTTCATCTCACCAGCCCAAGCAACTAAAAAATACATTGGGTTATTCTCCTAATTTAATGAGCTTAATTTAAACCTCTGTTATCTTAAAAGTAGGCATTTTAGGTTCTCTGTTTATTTTCTAGTTTTGGAGTCCTTTCAGTGCAATCAAGATGACTCAGAGCTACCATTTAAAAAATGAAAGCATTCATATCACTATGCCCAGGTGATGGGCTGAGAACAGAAAAAAAACAAATGACCCCACAATGCAAAACTCATTATAAGATCCTGAACTGCCAACATCAAATACGTCAAGCTAATTAGAAGACCAGACATGCCTAGCCTAAATGGATATTTGATTTACTGCGTACCATCACAAATAAATACTCATGGGTTGTTTAATCACTGCTTCTGAAGCAAGTTAGACACCGTAGAAACTGCAGGCAGGCACAGTGCATGCTGAGGATGGGAAATAGGGGCAACTTTCTCTTCGTTGACTTTGGCTTTCAACGGAGAAGCCACCAGGGAGCACAGTGGGAGTTGGGAAATTTTGTTCCCATCATCTTTCACTGGCACTTTTCACGTCTTTAGTAACCAAATGACCATATGCTTGAGCTCTTTGCAACACTCTCATGCTAAAGTACATGGGGACAAGAAATAGTGGTTCCCTTGCATGGAGCATCTACCCAGACTTACTCCTTATGGAGGGATCACACAGTTTGCAAGCAGCAATGGAAAAAGTGACCACACAAGAGAGACTCTGCTCTGTGGCATTTGTGTCTGCTTGGTTTTAATCCCAGCTCTGCTCTACAGCCCCTTCATCAAGTCCATGAAGAGCAGAGATGCTCTGGAGCAGGTGGGCATTTCTGCATCAGGAAGAGGTTGAAGGCACAGGCAGGGCTGGGCATGTGGCATGGGAGAGGGCTTGGAGTCAGGCACGGGGGCTAAATTAAGTAGGCTAAATGAAGGTTTTTCCACCTGCCAGGATAATGAACTGAGAAATTAAATCCCTGTGCAAGCTGAGAAAGACTGGACTGTTGCTGGGCTGGGACAGGACTGGGAAGGTGAGGCCCAGCCCTGAGCGACCCCCCCTTTCTCCCCTGGGGAAACACAGAGAGGAGATTGGAAAGTGACAAGAGCAGTTTGGGCGCTGGATCTGTGTGTCACCAGCCCTCTGTCCCTGGCAGTTGTGCCCTGGGGGGAAGGAGGCAGAGCTGCAGGAGGCAGTGAGAGGGGAGCAGCTCTGACAGGGAGGCCTGCCCCAGCGAAGCACTATTTTCAGTCCATGCTGTCAGGCAGGATCTCTTCAGGGACAATATATTTCCCCATCATGACAGCTCTGGCAGACGATGCAAGTGTGCCTGGTCCAAAGCCCTGCTAAGGGACTCACTTCCTAACTAGGAAGAGAATTTAGGAAAAATTCCAAAACTTTTGGTGCTGTTTACCAACATTTTGCCAGGGCAAAGCAATTCTGGAACCAGCAGACCTTTGGTAAAAACCTGCTGAGGGAAGACTGATGGAGAAACTGTTGGTAGTACACGTGGTCACACAAAGACTCTGTTTGCACACAAAGGGGTGCACAGGCTCAGAGCTGACAAAGGAGACAAATGAGCAATGACTTTGGAAGATGTATTTAAAGCAGAATAATGAACTTTCTATAGAGGAAGTAGCCATACTCAGAGTGCAGGAATGGGGGAGTCTCAAGGAAATTAGGAGGCAAATGTAGGTAAAATACAGTTCTTTTAAGGAAGGTGCTCTACACAGCACCAATAATGAACTTGTGGAACTTACTGCTTCAGCTGCTATTATTGAGGTCAGCAAAGAAACAAGATTTTAAAAGGCCCATGAATAATACAAACACAAAGTCTTGCACTGATTAGAATAACAAATTACAAGGGACATAAATCGCCATGCTTTAGATCATAAATAACAATAAATTGCCCAGTGATTAGAAGGCAACTTTTGCTGAGGGCAGGTTTCTTAGTAATTGCTCATGCTAGCACTTCTTGCCCCTTTTTTTTTTCTCTGAGCATGTCATGCTGGCCACTGCCTGAACGAGAGAAATGGGTTTAGATAACAAGCAGGCATTTTCTGTGTATGCTGTATCGTAGTGAAGAAATTCAGCTTCTTCTCTAAGATAAGAACTGTTAAGCAGGAATTTCCCTTACAGAAACACTACAATAGCAGCCAAAAACCTGCAGTATGCTATTGTAATTGTAATGTTGGGGAAAAGCTTAAAATAAATAAATGTTGAATTATTTTAGCATTTTTAGCCTTCCCAGGTCAGTTCCTAGTTTTTGTCATAATTTTGTTCATTTGTTTTGGGCTTTTTTAAGTAAGTCATGAAACAATTTCAAGGTGTACACGGCGCTTAGACTATTGTATTTTTGTGGCACCTACTTTTGGCTGCTCTGTCAGACAAATTGATTTATAGATTGGATAAATGCATGTTGCTTCAGTTGACACAGCAGAAAGCCTAGGTTTGAGCTATTTAGATTCCAGCTCCTTGCTAATAGAGACTAATACAGTTCTCTGAGTTAACATTTAATTTCTGGGCTGCCAAAAAGAAAGTAATTTGAAGTAGCTAAGAGACAGTCGTGGAGCTGAGCTGGGTACAAATTGAATCAAGGCTTTCAGAGCTCCTCTTGCTGAAGCATTGCTCCCTGGCTTGCTTCCTAGCAGGATGCAGGGCAATGTTACTGGCACAGGCTTTCTACAATGACATTTTGTGCTGCTTCCCTGTCCTGAGGTTTTCCATATGCTTTCTCCACACTCAGTAATTAAGGGGGGCTCAGGTGGCACCACCTCACTGCCCTAGGGATGAGGAATGCATGCTCAGGTCAGAGGTTTTGTAGCTTAGGTCTAGTTGTATAGATCAGTGACTATCCCGGTACTGCTCAGCTCTGCAGGGTGTCTCTATGGGGTTTTTGGCCTTTCAGCATGCACAGACCACACTCCTTCATACTGAGAGGTTTTTCCTGCAATACTTCATTATTGTTTTCATCTTATTCGAAGAAAAGGCAATTGCGATACTTTTCTCTCTCCCCTGACTCCAGAACTCCCTGAAACACAACACTTCACCCTTCTGAGTATCTCTAATCCTTTTCTCAAGCTCAGCTTGCCACCAGAGCAGGGCACAGCTGGCTGTAACCAAGCTTGGTCATCTCCTCTTCACTGGGCAACCAAATTGTTGGTACAGTGAAAACCAGACTCCTACATGACACCAAAGCTGCTCCTAAACTGTGTATGCTTGTTCTCTCCATGAAAGAGCAAGATCAGTCCTGCCCCAGAGAGAGAGACTAATAATATAGTCCCCACTGTTTTGGACCAGCTGCTCTCCTAAAATTAAATGCATTGGAGTGCCTGGCGTTTCTTCTGAGGAAATGTTTATAAATGTTGGGCAAGAACTTTACACCACTGGTTATCATTTTGCAGGATGTGCTAATAAGGCATTGCTCAATAGAGCACATATATCGCTCGTACTGCACTAGCAAAACTGGTGGCAACTTTTGTCTCCTCAGAGGGAAAAAAGTGAACAACCTGGTGGGTTTAGATTCAAATAGCAAAGAAACTACGAAAGATATACTGAGACTAAAGGCAGCCTGCATCTTAGCTCTGTACTGAGAACATGATTTTCAGTTTTTCCATAGTATTTTTCATACACAACAAGCACACACATGTTTTCTGTTTGGAAAGGTGGGATAGTCACGATCTTTTAATGACTTTTTGCAATTCAGCCCAATGCAGTACAGTTGTCTCCTAGCACAGCCCTGGCCAAAGCCAGCAGATGGCTCCTGAGGGGGGTCTCTGTGGGAAGGGGAAGCAGAGGAGAATGGCTGTGCTCTTGTGCACAGTGACCTCTTGGTGCCACCTGATGAATGGACAGCGTGTGACCACATAGTATTCACCTGTGAGCACAAAAGTTTAGCAAGAGACTTTAGTTTGTTTTACATAATGTTTTTGTCTCACTATGGAGCACTTATCAGCATTTACCTGATTATTCAGTGTCAAATAACGGTGTCAAATGGTTCTGCTAACTTTATTCAGCTGGATTCTTCTCAGAGAAGGACGGCTGTTCCCATCCACTGAGTCCTTGACGTAGCAGTTAAGTCAGCATGATCCAGCCTTTTTTCTGGGCCTCCAGATAGTGAGAAAGTAGATGAAAAATAATAGAGCCTTGAGACCTAATGGGCAAGACATTGAGGTTAATGATGTCTTGGATTGAATCAACACAATTTTGGCAGATCACCGGAGGAATTTATGGTACTCAGAGATGAGACTCTTCGCCCACACAGACAACTGGACATTCCTCCCACGACTGTGTTATCTGGCCTGCTGTGTGTATCACGTAAATCCACTGCTGGTTTTCTGTGCCAGGAATCCCACACGGGACCTAAAGGGCTTGTGGCAGTCATTTCCCTGGCCCATTCCTCCTCCTCTTCCAAGGTCCTCAGTTTTTGGTGGTGCTGGCGAAACCTGCGGAGCCACAGGGTGCCTGCACAGGCACACAGGAGTTATAAGGTCTGCATAGAGGATCCAGATGCTCTGTCCCAAACTCTCCTGCAGCCTCTTCCCTCCTCTACCACTTTTTCACTGCAGCTCAAGATAATCAGCCTTTTCACTGTTGGCTGAAATTTATTAGGAATATTCTAGCATCGAGGATTACTGTAAAAAGAAACCCTTCCCATATGGCAGTGCAAACTAACTTAGAGAACATATAGAGACAAAACAGCATCCACAAATGAGGTAAAGGGGATGGTTTAAAATGATACAATTAAATACCTTCTTTTTTTCCCTAACTGTTTTTAAATTACTTTTTCTCCATGATAGAGTTTTGTTGGAAAAATACTTGATTGCAAACAGATTACCCAAAAATGCTCGGTTTTTTTGTTCATTTGCAGAAAGAACCTTTTTCCCCCCTAGAGAATGGGTAAACTGGCAAACTGCTCACAAGGACTATTTGCTCATCCTCATTTAAGGCCTGTAATTGATACACTAAATGACGTGATATGTTTCTATTCCCTTGGTGCTGTGATTAGATGACTGGATCTCTTTTAAGCAGAAGAATAATGAAATAATGACTGCTGAATAATAAAACGTTGTTTGAATGCTAATATTCTGTTGCATATCAGGTGTGGTATAAAAAGTGGCTATTCCCCAAACAATTTGCTCAAACAAAACCCTTGTTCTGAATTTAAACACTGTTTCTGCCATATCCAGTCATCTGTAGCTGGAGGCTTTGCAGGGAAAGTGTGTTTCAAGGAATGATTTAAATGAAAATGGGCGGCTGCTTGGATCATAAAAGAGGGAAGGAGTTCCAAGAATGAGAAGCATTGTGGAAAAAGGGCCAAAATCATAAAATGTAAATTTGTGCTTTTAGGAATCCTTCGCTACTTTTCAGACAAAAGGAAGCGCTTATCCTGTGCTTGCTGGGAAGCATGTCTCTGGCTCTGGGAGAAGGGGAGGTTGTGAGTTTGATGAGAAGACGGTGGATACGGTAAAGGGTACACACCCGAGCGTGTGCTGCCTCCTCCTCCCCGGATTTAGGCTGAGCAGGGCTGTGCCTGAAGCCCCATGCTGCTGGCAGGACACGGAGAGGCTCCAGTGAAAGCCCAGTGGCCTTTGCTTCTTGAGCAGAAGGACACGAATTCTGCACCAGCATGGCCTGCAAGGATTGCACCACTGATACTGTGGCAGGGATTAAGAAGAGGCATGACTTTTAGAAAGCATTGCAGAATACGTACGCATGGATGAACACCACACATGTAGGTAGCAGGTAGGATGTTGCCTATGGAATGTGGGTGCATGTGTGTGTCTGAAGCATCAGATTGACAACTGAAATTGGTTTCTAAGAAACAGTTTGTTTCTAACACAGGTGATGTGGTAAGCCTGACTAGTTGCTGAGGCTGGAGAGTTAAAATAGTCGCATGTCATGCAAATGATTTTTATATAATTATATAATCTTAAATTAATTTTAATAACTTTATTAAAGTTACTTATATATCTGCTTTGTTTGCTTGATTGGATTACCCATTATGAGGACTAGATTTCCCTCAGACGTGGTGATACGTATGTTGCTATAGCTACCCTGCTTCTGGCTATTTTTTCTGCAAAGCAGGAGTTCTGAACAGCCTTCCTGATCCAGCATGTGAAACAGTTCACCCATCATTTTTTGTATCCACATGTATCTTGTATTTTAGACTCCAGGAATTTGTGTTTCATTTGCCTCTTGAGAAATAGTAGGGATCTACATCTGAAGATGTTTAAACTTCACTTAGGTACAGGAGGTGACAGCAGGAGTTTGAAGAATAACTTTGAAATTAAGAAGTCACAGAAGGGACAGTGAGGAAACCCTGCAGGAGGAGAAGTAAAAGCACTCCTCTACAAGAAATAAGTAGCAGAAAAGTAAAGAGGGCAAGTCAGAACTTAAAATGCAACAGAGGTGTAAAAGCTCATCAGTCAGACAGTTATTTAAAAGGTGTCATCCACTAGGAAATCCTAGAGATAGGGTAAAATATGTTTTTTGTGTGTACTCTCCCACTGGGATAGGACATCACTGGAACTTGCTCCCTACCAAGACCAGGGGAGAAATCTGAACTGAGGTTCAATTTCTCCATGCAAAGCTTCACTAGAAAGAATCCTCTGGAGATGTTCTCTGAATCCCAAAGGTACATTTAATACTGTCTGTCTAGAGTGGTCCAGGTACACACTGCAGTCCACCAAGAATCCTCTGACACTTGTGCTCAGGTGTGACTCTAAGGGAGAATGGAGGGGCATGCAGGCTGGAGCGTGAGGGAAGGTATGAGGGTGTTCTGTGACTATCATGCAGACAGAACAGATGAAATTTTACTGCCTTGGCAACCACCATCTATCCCATCTGCCTTTGTGGCCACAAATCACATCTAAGCAATCCTTCTTACAGGGCTCCTGATGTTGCTTCACCTAGAAGCAAACACAATTTATAGCTCAGAGAGTTTCTTATGCAATGTGGATATCAAGAGGCTGACTGAGAAATATTGTAGAATCAGTGGCACAAATGCAGAGCGTGGGGTCAGGAGGTGCACCAGACTTTCCCTATTTGTGCTTGACAAGCTGTGTAGACATAGCCTAGAATTATCACCATCCTCTACTCCATCGACATCTCTGGTATTTCCTCCAGGCTCTGCAACTGGCAGCACTGGATTCTTATTTTACCTGGCATCTGTTGTTTCCTTCAGACCAAATGGTAGCCAGTGTGTCTCATACACTTTAATGTCATATTAGCAAAGCCCCAAAATATGTTCGAACACTGGGAATGTGGTTTCCTAAAGTTACATGTTGTCAACTATTTTGAAATGCAATTCAAGGTTTTTGAGTGATGTAAATAAAATAGGGAGAAGAAGAAGTTTCTGCCCAAGTAGGAGTTTTTAGCTTTCAGTCTGCCTGAAAACCCTTGAAGTTGGTTCAACAAATAAAGAATAAACAGTTGGCTGTGTGAGGCATGACCTACTCCCTTGCAGTGGCCAACCACCTCACCTCAACCAGCCTCAACTGTTAGGAATGAAGAACTGACATTTAACCTTGATTTCACATTTTGTGGAATGCTAAGTCCAAAGGCTTTTATTATTCAACAGTTCCTCTAAGCAGAAGGGTGTGACTCTTTGCAGAAACAGAGATTTCAGACTTGATGAGTATCAAGTTACACCCTCATCGCGCATTGAATTACTTTATGATTTCTAACAACATGGGGTAAACTGCTCAGGACGTGCAGTAAAATCTCACCATTCGTCAGCAAATGCTATAAATGTGACCCTGTGTTCCTCGAATGAGCTGCAGATGCAGTTCAAGTTTCCCTGACCTCGTCTGTCACCCATCTCACCTCTCCTGAGACATCTCTCAGCTCCCTTAGGGCACCCTTTCCAGGAACTAGGCAGGTTCCTTCACTTCCTCCTCGGTTATGAGCTAATGATCTCCTTACTCCATCTCCAGGCTATACCTTCACGCCAGCTGAGCATGACATTTGCCCTTTAAATGTTGTGGGACCTCCTCCTGGAATTCAACTCATGCTTTGACTAGGCATAACTCAAATAGTCCCCTTTGCTGGAGAGCCCAGTTACACTTTGGGGTCAGGCTCTCTGCATGCCAGCTTTTTCAAGTGACAATTTCCTCTCTCCCCTCTTCCAAGAACCAAGGCCGTAGCAGATCACTGTCTTTCAATTGCTCTCCTCTAAGCTTTGGCAAGCAACCTTGCCACAAGACAGAGTAGCATGGACCGAGGAGTCACCTTGAGGCTGTAAAGGATTGGAGGCATGTTGCTCAATTAGGGCATTGTTTTTATCTTTCCTGCACCTTTTTTTAGCACTCACAATCTAATGTTAATCATTCAAATAAGGATACTCTATCACACAGATACACTGAGGTTATGTGGTACGCAGCTAAGTAATACATATTAAAGTTCAAACTTCGTGGTAAGAAGCTAATGATCAAGTAATCCAGGCCAAGGACAGCTTGATCCAGTAACCTTAATAGCAACAGCTTCCCTTTAGCCATGGGCAGGACACAGAGGGCTCTGCGCATGTGCCAGTTAGAATAATCTGAAGTGGTGCTTTGCCCAGAGATCACTATTTCTCCAGCTTCTCCCCCAGATATAAACTTAGTCATTACCTGCTGCGATGCTTAGTCAAATGCCTTCTGAATATAAAGAATCAAAGTATACAGGACATGCATCAAAAATCAGTATCCTGCAAAAATGTAGCAGAGACTGACTTCTGTAATCTCTTCTATACAGAGATATTTTCATTAGTGTGTTTGAAAATCAATGGTAAGAAAGAAGTCGTGCCTTTCCCAGCCACTGCTGACCTTTTCCTAGAGAGCTGTTGCCTGCTCCATGATAATTTATTCATGGTTTAATTCAAATTTATCCTTTATCCATGATAATTTCATGTTCATTTCTCTCCCACTCTCCTGCACTGGCATAATTTCCTTTGAAACCAGTTGATCTTGCTTTTACCCTGTTTTCTTTTTTTTTTTTTTTAATACATGCAGCCTTATAGTAGAGAGCACCTTACCCCTCTTTTATGCTTACGCAAGAATCCTTGAATAAGAGAGAATTGAATACTCTGACCTTCTGTTTCTCTAGCTCCATGGGTTTAAATCAGTTTACACTAGTGGAGTCTCTAGTAGAATATATCTGCTACTTGTTCAAAGACTTTGCTCATCTCGGTCCTTACTTCGTAATCTGTATTTTGAGAACCAGTACTTTGCCACTATCACTGAAGTTTGGTTAAATAGGGAAATATGATTTATTTTGAACTTCAACAGTATGGGATACTTAGCACTAAACTGTTTAAGAGTGAATTTGTTTACCTTAAGTTTAGCAACAAAGAAAGATATTCTTCATATTCACTTAAAGTAGCCCATTGTTCAATCCATGTAACTGAATAATAACATCTAATTACACAGGGATAGAGTGAACTCCCATCACACTCGTTTAATCAAAAGTAGATGTTGTATCTGCAGAAGTTTTTTAACAATGCATTATGACTACAGCATGTCATATATAATATGTTACTAAGCACAACTGAGAAAGTAATATAAAAACATCTGTTCTGTAGAACAGTGGTAGTTTAACACAAATATCTTTCTGTATTACCAACCTGCTACAGAAAATGAAATAATGCAATAAATATGACTAAATTATCTAATGTTTTATCCCCTTCTATTTTCAGATTTGTCTTTGGCATCTTTCAGCTTTCAACTACTGACTGCTCAGCATGGTATTTAAGTTACCCAAAGACACATTATATAATTTATTTATGTGATTGGTTCCAGCAATATGCTGAGTGTTGTTTGAAGCACAGCGATAAAAACAGTCTAGATAGAGGCATGGTCCAATTCCCTCACAGCTCAAAATCTCAAGACACAAACAGCCTTTAAAAATGTTAAGGATTGCAGTGGTTTCCAGAAATTCCACTCAGTACAAGCAAGCTGACCATGCGCCTTTTGCCCAAAGCCCCTGTGATGGACAGCAGTGTTACATGGGGTCACCTTCCACTCTGTCTACCTGACTACTTCAGGCACCCTCGGTCTCACTGAGAGATCCAGAACTGAACAAAAGGTGATTTTGATTGCAATCCACCTTGTGTCTAGTTCTTGCACGCTGCAGTGCAGAAGTTTGCCTGCTCAGAAGAAAGGCAAGGGACCTCCTCTACCCCTTACATCAGTGAGGAAAAACCTGTGTAAACCATGAGGGGAAGGGATGGTCAGTCCCTGCCTCAGGAAAGGAGTCTTCTGATAAGCACCGTGAATCATATAAAACACAGTAACATGGCAGTCATTAATGAAACCATTATGCAAAAGATGTTGCTGCAGCAAGTGACTTGCATCAGGCATTTCTAAACTATGTGCTGTCCCACCCAGATTTTTCATGAGCTGCGATCTTGGGACATGTCTATTACCAGCTGTGCAGGGGAGATAGCATGTGTCATGCTGCAAATCAGCAGCAGATGAGATTGAGATGATTCCTGCAAGGCAGCCTAGGCAGGTTACAGTACCTCATGCTCTACCACGAGCAAGCCTAATTGCAAGCAAAGCTTTGCATGAAGCAAGGCTTCAGGATCACTGCTGCTTTAGTCTTACATGAACCAAGCGTCAGCCAGCACTCACTAGTTATCTCTCTCTCTAAGCAAGGCTTTATATATTGAGTTGTTTCATTTATCACAACCACAAGGCTGCTTCAAAGCTTGAAATCTGTTATGTCACTAAGAAATGCGTGCTCAGAGAGGGCAAACTCTCCTGCTGTTGCTGTCATTACCACAGTCTTCATATAAGATGGTCGCAGTTTTAATTGTTCCCCTAATCATTGCATCATATCCTGTTTGGGTCAAGGCAAAATGCTTTACAGGTTAGTTGCCATTCCAAAAAGTGTCAGAAACTAATCATCTGCTACCTCGCTGTTGTCTGGGGATGTTGACCCTAAGGAAAACAAACCACAAATCACCTCTTCATCAACACGTGAGGCTGCTGAGCTGTGCAGTTCTGATTGCTCATGTGCTCGTAGCAGAAGTGGGCCTGACAACACCGGCATTACTAGCAGTGTCCTCCACCTTGGAAAGACCAATAAGCACCCAACCCCAATGTCAGCCTCTTGTCCTCTGCACACCAGGGACTGAGGGCATGAGGGAAAGAGGACCCAAAGAAAGGTCTAGCTTTCTTGAGGGCATTTCCTGAAAGCTGAAGCTGAGACTATGTTGGGTTTAGATTATAGCTTTCCAGAGGGAGTCGGCATGGGTTTTTATCTGCCCAACTGCCTCAAAACGAGTTGCTCTAAATCAGTCTCCTGGAATCCAGGCAATGTAAACCTTTCCTGTCCCCAGCACATGCCAGCATTCACAGCTGCTGAGATGTGGGCATACTCCTGCATCCCAAAAATAAATTGTGACCATAGCGGATATACCCAGCCCTGCACCCATGGCTGCAACTGTCTTAGAGGCCAGCTGTGGAGAATGCAAGGCACTTAGACAACTAGGAAATGCTGGCTATAGAAGGGAAGAGAACACAGCAAAATGTTTTTCATAACTTGTGAGCTGAGAAGCCAGGGAGACAATAGATACATGTTAAGACAGGGCAAGGACTGAGATGGACAGAATAAAAGGGGTTTGGAAGGCAGAAAGCACTGATGCCTTGAGCTATCTCCAGACCATTGCCCGTGTCTTATCTGGGTGGCTTTGATGGGGCTGCACTGAGTTACACCACCCCGAGGCTCTCAGGTTGGCTGGGAGATTTGTGCAATAATCTCTTAGGCCTTACGAGAGCCGAGAGAAGAATGGGAGAGCAGCACTCTGCTGCAGCCAGGCACAATGCCAGGCAAAGTAAAATGCCCACTGGAGTGTCCCATCACCTCTAATGTGGACAGTCTAGTGACTTCAGTCAATGGAACTTAGGAAAAATGAAAAAGTGGTAAATAGTGATTTCAAATGGACATGGCTCAAACTATGAATGTGGTAAGAAGTGCCTTGTATCTTGAAGAACATTTCAACTGCAGGAAAAAGAAACCATTCCTACAGCTCAGTATTCAGCCCTTTCTGCCCTTCTGATCCCAAGAGGTGGGATGATTGCCAGACTCTCATTTTCTACTGTTCAGGGCTAAAGCTGCTCAGCACCTTGCAGAGGCAGATTCCATGGCTATTTATGAGGAATATTTGTATGTAGCGATGATCTTAACCACTAACTGAAAGAACACTGCAGTCTGCCATAGTCCCAAATGCATCAAATGAAAACAGTAGTAGAAGGTGATTTGCTGGGCCTGTGTTCTCCACAGAACATATACTCAGTTATCCAACAGGACAAATACTTGGTTCTCCAACAGGAAGGAAATCTGCATAAAATACAACTTACAGAAAATATCCTACAAGAATATCCTAGAAACCTTTTGTAAAAGGCAAATGGTTTAATTATAAACTGATGCTGCTCAGAGTATATTCTCCTATCTTTACTACTGTGATTCTTGGAGCTGTGAGTTTGTGGTTATTCTTTTTAATTTTCATTTTGGGTGGAAGATCACTATTCAGAGAGGAAACAAAACAAATAAGGTCAGGGAATTTAAGAGAAGACATCACAGAGCAGCCTCCCTCCTCCTCCCAGTCGTGATATAAATTAAGTAAAGCTCCTCTAAGCTCGGTGTTCACCTTTCAGAGCTGGGGATGAGAGTTACACAGATAAGACCACAGGAAACTCTGTCTCCCTATAAAGTTAAGAAAATGCTGACACAGGCAGTACCTTGCTGCCCAGGAAAAAAAGACATGGTTAAGTGTGCTGGATAGAGATCATGGAAGGGATGATTAGTCAGTTTATGAACTGCCTGAAATCTAAAGGCTGTGCTCAATGATGTGTCCCCTTTCACATGTGCCTTGTAGTCTGACTTCTCCCGGACCCCTTGTTTAACCACATAAAGTACTGCTTTATTTCCCCCCCATATCTAGACTGTATAATTGGTAGCCAGTAAAAACTTGTTGAGATAATAACCAAAGCTCCATCTCTAAATGGCACAAAAAATATTAAGCATAACTGAGGATCCTGAGAGAAGGATTTAATTTCACTGAATATGCTTAAATCTATAGTCTCTTTAAAACACAACTTTTAACCACAAAAGTAATCTTTAAAATATTTTTAAGTGAGAAGCCACAGATCCTAGTATTCCATGTACCAAAAGCAGCATCTGCCTGTTTTTTCTGGATATAAGTGACTATGCTAGGGTGGTGTGCTGTAAAGGAATTGTCCAATTAGCTACTGCTCAAAGACTATGGCACCTTGTCTTACATTTGGTATTGTCAATAACTTTGAGCTCATCCTTTCTGTACTTCAATTTGCCTACTGGAAATTCTGAAATAATTATACACAGTTACTGGATATATTCAAGCAATAGTAGAACTGTGATACTTAATAATATTTAGGGAAAGGCATTAAGCAAAAACCCCAGGGTCCAGCCATGCTGGTACTCTGCAGAGGGTTTTATTTCATCCCTGTTTTCATTTACTCAGTGCACTTTCTGCTTTATCTGCCAGCCTTATACCCTTGACAGTGCATGACACCTCTCCCTTGCCAGCCCCAGGTGGAGTGTGGGTGTACAGACCCTTTGTGTGCACAACAGCCACTCACTGACATGTTAAGACCTGGGTGCCTCCTGTCCTGCCACAACCACCCACAAGGATTCCACAAAACAAGAACAAAATTACACTAAAAAGGAAAACACCAGCAGAGCTGCTACAGTTTTACTCTTCCCTTATAGAAGGACCATTTGGTGCTCAGTCACGTTGACTCTTCCAGTGTGACCAGGTCAGTCCCCTTCAGACTGAGCTTGTCTCTTTCTACAGGCTCCATTTTAGATAGGACCAGGTGAGCTTGCTGAGGTTTGGCTACTCATTTAGTTGAGTCTGGTACTCTGCATGACGAGCATCATAATGGGCGTACAGGAACCAATTTGATGATGGAAAGCCGACCACAAAAAAAAAGCCAGCCTCTGGGTTTTCTTGGAGGATGCACAGCTTCTTCAGGCTCCTGCTGACTTCACAAACAGGGCTTTTGAGGAGGTTCCTCCATGAGAGACTAATTCATTGAAACATCTTAGCATCTGAGGGCAACAAGTCAGGCTGATCAGGTCTATCCAACACAGAGAAACAGAAACAAGTGGGTAACATTACCCCTGCATAATGTACTGTCTGGACTGAAATGTAAGACTACACAAGGCAGGAGAAGGTACTGTGAGTCTTATGTTCACATGTGACATAAGATTATATCACGTAAATTATTATTTTCTTTTTTATAGTTCTGACAGATATAGAAATGAATACACAGGACAACACAGGTCATCGAGTTTCTCTGCGTTTGCATGTCATAGGCATTCAGCTCTGAAATGTCCAAGGATTATAGATTTCCTTTTACACCACCTGCAACATCCCAGAACAAGCACAAAAACCTTATAGTTCAAACCTAAAATAAAATCTCAGGTTCTACAACAAGCAGAACAAAGAAGACCCTGATCATGGGGTTGAATTTCTAGCACAGGTGCTCATCTCGGCTTCATTTCAGGAGGCTCTGACTCTGTCATGCAATTAGGCAAACTCTTACTTGTCGTGTCCCAGGACTGGTGTGATACTGATGTCTGTCAGACATAGATGATGCTCTGGCCCTGCAGTCCAGCAGCCTCGGTTGAGCTGAGCTAAACTAAGGCATGCCACTTTTCTTCTACTCCCTGCTGTAGTTTTAAGAAAGATGAATTTTGAAATGGACAAGAGCAAATAGCACCATTTAATTCTTGCTCTAGGTCTGGTAACCACTCTTTGCTTCTATGCCAAGCAGCTGAAATCTCATGGGATGGTTTCTGAGACACAGAAGCTGAGAGCTGAACACAGCAAACTGGACTGGCAGGCGGCTTGGGAGATACTCTCCTTTCCTAAACTGGGACAACACTGGAGAATACAATAGACATCCAATTTCCCTCAGCAATAATCACATTCCCATGTAGGGGCAAAACTATTCAGACCTTCAGAATTCTTAGTTTATTCAGTCAGGAAACATATTATTGCCTCATAAAATGGGACACCTGTGTCATTGCCCATTAAATATTAACAGCAGCACCACAGAAATGTACTGCAATAGTTTTGTTATCGTAATGTTCAGGGTAAATCTTATTACGGTGTAGTGTGGATTTCAATAAACAGAAAGAAAGCATGAAAACATGAATTTTATACAAAAATTGCAGGCTGTTGTGATTTAAACACAACTGCATCCTTCTGACACAGGTAACAGTATCGAGTCCTCCTTCAACCTTCAGTGCTGTGCTATAGAAAGGGTAATCCTTATCACTTCTAAAGTATCTTTTTTATCAGTAGTTATCAAAGCATTTGTCTAGGACTGCAAAAGATCTCTGCAGCACACTTCTTGGGAAGCAGAGGAAAGCAGGGTACAGATGGCACCTGGAGCCGCTTGCATCAGCCGCAAGAGAAGCGGTGCAGGAATCGGCCCGGCACCCTGGCGCCCGCTCCCTGGCACCCTCTGTTATCCACTTAGCCCTGCTTGCTATATAAGGGATAGCACGCCACATCCACCAGCAACTTATATCCCACACAATCTCATTAGTTCTGCTGCCTGGCTCCTGACCTTTGTCGGCTGAGCACACCAAACTGGGGCTCTGAGAACCTTGCTTTAAAAAGCCATGTACTTCACGTTTCCTCACTTCAGCCCAGGCAGGAAGCAGCAGTACAGAAATACCACACCAAAGGATATTCTTGCCGCTTTCCAAGCCCGACCCTCACATCCCTGTTCCTTGTGGATAAGGCTCCAGAAGCCTCTGGATTGGGCTGGGAGTCTCCAGGCGTTCTTGGGGGCTTTCCAGTTGGTCCCGTGTTTAGCTGAGCTGGGAAATCTGCAACAATAGCTTTTGTCCTACTGCTGCTTTATTCGTGTTTCCCAGCCTCGCTGAGGCCAAAGAGGCATGGGCAACATTTTTGGTATTGCAGATGAATAAGATTTTCCTGGAATGAATAAAAAGGTCAAATTTGGTTCCTGTCACAACTCCTGTGCGTTTCTAGCTCATGGGCCTTTGCTTAGGTGCAGCTGCTTTGTGCTCAAAAGCCAGACACTGCCTTTTTGCCCAGTTTTAGTCCTTATACAGTAATTTATTTAAAGTACCCAAGCAAATAAGCAGTTTATTTTAATTTTGTGGACCCAAATCGGTAGTTAATACCATAGGCCTGAAAGACACAAAACCACTGAAGACTCAGTTTTGGGATTTCTTCATGTTTCTCAAAGAATTGCAGAAAGGAAAGCTTTCAGACCAGAGTAGGAGATATCCTGGGCCAGGTTAAGCCGTCCTTCATGTGTTGTGTTCACTCCAGTGTTGCAGCCTTGAATACAGTAAAAATTGAGCTGAGAAATGGTCATTTCAATTGAAATTTGTAAGTTTGTCAATAAAAGACAAATTATCACAAATACTTGGCTATAAAATCTTACCTATATAGCACCTTCATACACTCTCTCATATGCTATTTCCTGAAAACAGAAAGGTACCATTTTTAGAAATAATTCTGAGAAGTCTTTATTTAATATTAGTTCTATTTTTCATGTGAATTAGCCTATAATAAATTCACACTTTTGTCATACTATGCATTTACCACGCAGACCTTGAGGGGGGAAAAGAAAAAATATGGTGAACAAATTCTGGAAAGACAAAAGCTGCCTGCAGTACGTTTTCCATACATCATAACAGTCCTTAAAGGAAAGGAATATGAGAAGTAATACGTAACTGTCTAGTCTCTATTTCTTGCCTTGCTAGAGTTTATACCTGGGTATAGTTCCAGACTAAACAGTGTGTGGGAATTGGAGGGGAAGAGGGAATTCCACTGTTAAGGAAGGACATGTTTTGTAGAGATTCTGGTGGGGGTTAACAACACTTGGTGTTTGAAGCTGATCAGGGACTTGTAAGAGTCAGTTACAGGACAGACTTCAGGAGATTTTCACAATTGTAGGTGCCTGATAAATGCTGTTTGGGACTATCCCAGGAGCTGGCTGAATGATGTGGAGAAGATTTACAAATGTGTATGTGAATAAATAAACTTGCAGCTGCTTTGTTACTGGATCTACAGCAGATTTGTTACTGGATCTGTTTGTAGTGGCACAGTATTTGTTCCTTTAAAATATTTATCTAATCTGAAATTTTGAGAGGCGGTTGGTTTCCAGGCTTTTTTTTTTTCCTTTTGTTAATTGCTCTTGAACGTTATCCTGTTAAACTTTTTCAGTCATCTAGTCCTGGTGCTACAATTATGCAATATAACCCAGCACGATAAAGCCAGTACATAACCAGAGCACCAGAGCAACCAACCTGTAAAGTAACTGTGGGCAGATGTACTACTCACCCAAACCAGCTAGCAAATTTTTGCAACAGAGGACGTTTATAGGCAAAAGTAGGAAAGATTTCATGACTGGTGTACAGTCCAGAGAAAAGAGAGAAAACCACAGAAATTTATGCAATGCTGGTTTCAATGATCTTAGTAACTTTTCTTTCAATATATGTTTTTTATACACAATTTATTGAACCTGGCCTTAAAGTAGGACAATAACTCATCAAATACATTCTGTATCTTACAGAATTTATATTCTGTCATTAAAAACAGTATAAATGGATACCACAGTGTTTCAGATCATAAAGTTCAATACTGGACTAATGGGGAGCATGCATCAATGTTATATTATACTTGAACAGACAAATTTTAAAGGATTTTCTTTCCACACAAGATTCGTGTCACATTTGCTGCCATAAAGGCCCACACCTGCCAAAATTGAACTTCTTAATTTCTGGAAAAGCTGTTGCTTAATAAGCTATTTATTCATAGTTAGGAAGACAAAAAAAAGGAGAATATGGAGCTGAGTTCTATGTAACTGTTCTGCAGCTGAAAAATATAAACAAATAAAAAAATAGAAGCAATAACCCAGTTCAGTTGTGTCTAATGGCAGATAATGTTGGTGATAAGTACTGTAATATGTTCTGCCTTCTTATCTGGAAAGACCACAAATAATGACTAACTACTGATATAAATAACAATTCCCTTCGCAGACTCGCTTTTTCCCCTCCAAGTATGTGTGGACTCTGTGAACAAAAGCCCTGTGATGATGATGACTTCTGAGTAACTTATGTGTTGTTTTGGAATAAATTTTTAATTTATGACTGTGTTGATTACCCTGGCTGAAGGGGAAAAATCCCTGAGCTCCTGAACCCCCACCTCCTCTGCTTTTTCATCCTCCGATGTTTTATTTTCCCAGCAGTCCAGCTGTACTCTCCTCATACTGTATGTATTGTCAGGATTATCTTCAGCCATGCGAACTATAAACATGGCTCACTGCAGCCCAGCTAACAGAGTGGCAGAGGGCCAAGAAGGAAAAATTGTCCTCTCCGTCTTAGAGGCCTCTGGAAAACAGACCCAGGAAGGGTCTTTCCTTCACTCTGCTGAAAGACCTCTGACATCACAATGACAAAATGAAGCCCCAAAATAATGGAAGAGTTGTTTCTAGGTGATGGGATACTCCCAGGTAATCACAACCACAAGGGTTTCTTCTTTATTTTTTTCTTTTTTTAAGTTATGAGGGAAAGAAAGGCTTGTCCACATATCCCACCAGACGTAGGCATGTTCTTCAGCAACACATTTTCAGAGACCAAAAAGTAGAACTTGGGACACTCAGTATCCATTTGCTATGAATTTGGGTATCTCAGGTCCTCTGTGTCTCGGGGTCCTCAGATACAAACATGGAAAGCAAATCCTCCCACTGGTTTGTAAAGAATCCTTGTAGCTGTGATGTCCAGTGCTGAGCTTACTGCTATGGAGAAGTCTGTTATTTTACTGAAGTCTGTCTGAAAAGTAAGGATAAGGTCCATAAAGTTTTGAAATCACTTAACACCCCTGTGGAAAATTTCAAACCTATTAAGCAGTAGAGGCCAAAGTGGGAATTAAGAATATAAAGAGTTCTCTGTATCTGTGCCTGTGGTGCTACTGATATAACAAGGCGTACCAGGACTAGTCCCTAATTAAAAGTGAATAGTTTTCTGACTAATGGGCAGCACCAGATGGCATCAACGGAGGTGCTTCTTTTAGCTTTACTTAGCTGTTCTTCAGAATATGCTTATTTCAGGATGTGGTGAAATTCTCTTCCATAGGCTATCACCTATAAGTGTCTGCTCCCTCTGTGAATTCTTGAAGTGCCTGGGAAGCTGTATCAGAATAGAGCAGCTTATCAACCTAACAGGTTGTCTTTAATGTCTTTAATGCTCAAACTGTATTTCTGCTTCCTTACATCACATGCTCTTACTTTACAGTGTGTTGGAGGAGAGGGGAGGGCTCCAGCCCCAGTTACAGCTGAGAGGCTTCATCTCCAGCCCACAGCCGCACTGACTTTGGAGCCAGCAGTGCTGGAGCACATGTGGAGTCCTATCGCCAACAACCCCTGGCACATATCTAAACTTTAGACTAGATTAAAGGTCAAACTTCGCTTCTGCCTTCTTTTGCATTGGAGAGCCAATGTTCTGGGGCAAACAAGTTATTATGTTTTATTTCATCAGTTAGTGGAAAGCAGCTGTACTGCTTACCATAATTAACGAGGAGGTCAGACAGTGATGCTTTGTATACAGTAGTGTTATATGCAGCACCAAGGCAAGTAATTGCTCATAAAACCAGTATCTTGTAAAAAGGGAGGTGAAAATCCACCTCTTTTGAAGAAAAAAAACAGGAGTGCAGTAATTCCTTTTAGTCATTGCTAAAAATATTTCCCCTTCGTGTCCTTCAAGGCCAGAAAATCATTTACGAAAAATATTCAGGAAGTAACCCACAGCAATGTTCACTGTTAACTGAAAATTTGTAACTGACTGTTGCAAATATACAGGGAAAATATCCATGTAAAAGGAAGGCAATTGCACACAGAGCTGTATTTACTGCCCATCCTGGTGGGTAATTTAAGAGATAATAGAAGATGATATTTGCAATAGTTTCCTGTAAGTTCTGTTGTGGATGAGTTTTGTTCAGCTTTTCTTTGGCTGCATAATATTACATTTGTAGCAACAGGTGAGAGAAAAGCCATTGGTATATGCTTATTCATGATAAAATGTCTACTTTGCTCCTGCTGAATCCAAGCAAGGCAAGGGCAGGAGGCTCAATTTCAGAAATACTGAGCAGGCTAACCCAACACTAGCTCACACCGAGTCACTCATCAGGAGACTGAGACACCATCAGGAGACTGAGAGCGCTGGAGAAAACGGCAGGAACGATGGTATCCCTCTCAAACTAACTTTCATTACCTAATTTGTCTTCAATCTTTTTTGACAGTGTGGCTTCTGAAGAACACAAAGGTGTTAAAATTGAGGACATATGAGCATCTGTCTGATTCACTCCACTAAAGAGATGATATTCAGGTCCAGTGAAAGGCCTCTGGCTTAGTACCCTGAGCATCTTCTCTTTTTACAGTAATGATAGACATAATTTACTATAATGATAGTAATGATAGAAAGTGTCTCTCAGATGTCCTTTTACTTAAGAAAGGTGTTCCTGTCTTTGCTGTAAGTCAGTGACACCTGAAGACTGTTCTGCCAGACTTTCTCATGATGACTAGTAACCTGCTCATGGACAAAGCTGGACAGAACTGGATAATGCCAGGATCACAATACATGTTTTGTAGGTTACAGCATGTATACAAAACTTCTGCACTAAGCCTTACTTCGTGTGATGTGAACACTGCTGAACTAATGCCAGTCAGCACCTTACTCCATTTACAGCTTCACTACTTCTGATGAGGATGTTCCCAATGCAATATCGATCAGGGCAGCTGATCTGAAGAGATCTGGTCCTGTATAAAAAAAATTGAGCACCTATATGAGAAGGTATATTAGTATATTAATTCCTCTAGAACAGTCCGTTTTATACATGTTTGTCTGTAACAGATGGTACAAACTGCATGTGAACCAAGCTGTTGAAAAGTAGAGGAATCTAGTCTTGTGTAGTCTGTAGAGAAGGTTGCCCATCCTAAGGTTCTCATTGACTGTAGAAGCAATTTAGACAATCATTTTGGATTCGACACCTAACCTCTGGGTGGCCAAAGCTGGTTGAGACAAATCCCCTCCATCCTGTCAGCAATATTTTTCATGCATACACACACACACAAATAAAAACCTTTACATATGTATATAAGTTATATGTTATATATATAAAAAAATATATTTATGTTATATATATTTCTTAGATATGTATGTCAGCATTACTGAAATCCATATAACAAGCTATTTCCCACGTAGTATACTACTGTAAGTACAGATATACCTGGTAAAACTTGTAACACGCATTTAATGGTGTGTTACCTTTTTTTCTTTTTCTGATTCTTCTTTTGATGTAGAGAAAGTTATCTGGTACTTAGAACTAAAAGAATAAATAAAATAATAAAAAAAGATAACTAGTGCTGACTGACTTTGCAGAGGGCTGCAAAGATGTAAACCATATGCTGCAGAGGCCAGAAGGTTACTGTCTCCCTCTTGTTGTTCCTCTTCCCTCTCTCCCTGACATGGTGCAGGGAAGGTGGCTGCTCCCTGGGCAGGTTTCTATGTTCGTTTTCACATCTGTATTACACAGACTTGTGGTGACCATGGCCAGGACACCAGTTTGAATGGAAGGAGCATCTGGAAGGAAACACACGTCATGATGTATGCTGTGAACATTTTACATTAGAAACACACCTTTATTTCATGGCTGTTTTGGCATGTCAGTGCCAGACCTGAGGACTATGAAATTCAGCTGGAGCTTGGGTTGGTTTGGGTTTTTTTTGTTGAAGCCTAGAATACTAGGTAAAATCTTCAGGCATGTTTTTCAGTGCACTGAAGAGACAGGCTAATATTTTAACCTAAGACACAATGTTAATAATCTCCTTATGGCTGGTTCTTGGACTCCCTCCTCGCTGAGACAAATGCTACCCACACATTCCTTCACCCGATACACAGACAGTCATAACTTGGTGATTAGCGTGGTTCCAAGGCCTACTGAGATAAATCAGAGAGAAGCACCACATTGCTTTATATAGGCTAATAACTTGAAGCAAGTTAAGAATGCAAGGAAAGCTGTAGGAAGGGATATTTCTAATGAACAGCTCTCTGTCAAAGTTAACAGCAAGGAACACGAGTGACGGATGGCACAAGCAGAAGATGGAACGTAGGAGAACTGAAGAGGAATTTGAAGCTCAAACAGCCCAAGATATAAAAGCAATTTGTAAATTCTCAGCTGATTCTGCCATCTCTGAGACGTGACTAATGCGGAGACAATGACAGCATGTGGATGTCTCAGGGAGAAAGAAAACCGTGCAGGGAAGAGAAGCAGTGTTTGAGATTACTAAACCAAAAGACAGCAGTGTCTATGTCTATTTTTTTAAATTAAGCATCATGAACACTGGGACATTACTGATTTTCAGAAGCAAGTACTTCCCTAACAGTGTCAAAAATTGCTATCATGTATAAGCAGGGTCCTTACAAAAAAGCACCATTACCATGTAGGAAAAAAGGAAAAATCAGAGCATTCATTTAGTCCTTGCAGGACATCTGAACACATGAAAAGGATAGTTAACTGTCCTTGAGTATCAAATAAAATAGAGTCACATTTTGACTTGTTTGCAATAATGCAAGACTAACAGAGGGAAAGAGAAGTGTTGATTTTATAGAGAGGTTCCATATTTTGTTTGCATCCATATGGATTTAAGGCATTTTCTACTAGATTTTCCGTTCTCAGAAATAAGGACATATAAAACATTGCCTGTAGATTTATTCTGATTGCTGCTTCATTGATTCTGAAGCTGAAATAATGTACCCTCCAAAACCACTAATATTTCTATTGTGACCAGACTTGTCCAGAGTTTTACGATCCTAATTAGTTTCACAGTTGTCTTGTTGTTTTCCTGCACTCCCCCTCTGTCTGCTCATCACCATCTGCTGTCGTCCACAGTAAGATCTTAAAGGCAGGACCATCTCTTTGTTCTGCCTTTACACAGCACTTCACAGAAATAGCTCATTATGGGAACCCAGGGCTGAAATTCCTAAACACCATGGCAATAAACGTAGTGGGAAAAAAAGAATAATGAGTCTCAGAAACAGCAGAGAAATGCCCAACTTCTGGGTTTTGGATAGCATGTCCTGCTTTCTGACTCTGTCTTTCATTCCTGTGCCATTTCTGCCCTGCCCATTACAGGACTTACCAGAAGAAGGAGTTAGATGAGAATATAGGACTTGATCCTAATGCAGGCACAGTTTGGGAAAAACTGAAAAGGCTATGACGGATGTGGAAAAAGGAAAAGTGATCAGAAAAAGTCTTCTACCAAGCTCACATAAGGGCCTTAGGGAAACACCACCTTTGTCTGTGATCTCCTTTCCTCTCTCCAAGAGCAGACAGTAGCTCCACATAACACACAGTGGATGCTTCCTGCTTACTGGTCTTCTGTCACCTATGTCCCACAAGATCTTTATGTTTGTCATTTTTATGTGCTAAGAACAGAAGACTCTGGTTCATTCAGTAACTGAAGGAACTAATTCCACAGGAACAACAAAGCAAAAAAGTCATTTCAGCTGCTAAGTGAATGGCTGACCAGAACTGGCAGCTCTGCCACCTAGTATTACGGTGAATTCTCGTGTTTTGGGGTCAGGGAGTTGCTTAGGTTTTTGATGAACAATATGGAAAATCTGAAAGAAATGGATGTTTTTCACTACTGCTTAACAGAAAAGCCTAAACACAGTGGAGACGGCTAGTTTAAAATCCTTGCTTGAACTGGATGTGAAATGTGATTGAATTACTTCCAAAATCTAAGGTTTATGTCTATTAGATATACAACTGTTTGGGAGACAGTGCCTTGAACCTTAATGAATGGGTTTTGGTACTTAAACAAGTCAACATATAATGGTGAAATTAAATATTCAGGAGGACTGGTCTTTCAGAATTCCTTAAGGTACATGCTTTTCATAGCTGTTCTTCTTAAATTGTGGTCTGTGGTATTCAGTTGCTCATAAAACTCTACTTTAAGAAATTGTGTTTTCAAGCAAGGCTGAACTTGTTATTCCTAAAGGGTTATTAAATTAGTTCAATTAATACTTAATCAATTGTTACAAAGTTCATCAACTCATTATGTTGCTTACACCTGTGGTTCATGCCCATTTTTGGCATTGTCTCATAAAGCACTTACTCTACACAGTACTACAATTTACAAGACCTTCATGTCAAGCCTGTAATATTCTTTTAACCCTATTAAAAATTAATAAATACTTCATTATATAAAATATCACCTTGATAGGGGTTTTTTTAATGTTTTGGATATTCACCTTTTAAATGAGTGTCCAAGTCTGTCCTATAATTTTAAATTTATACAACTGATGAAGTGAGTTAAGGCCCTGTTTTAAAGAACTAGATAACATCTCTGCAATATGTGCAGTCTGTCTTAATGTAGGAAATTGCAAGGTGATTGAGCAATGCTTAAGTCATACTATTTAGTTATTTAAGGTGACTTTAAAAGACCAAGATGACTACTCAGAAGATGACAGTGTTCCCAGGGTCGTCCTTAGCAGGGGTAACACAGCAGCCCATTGTTCAGGGCAGCAATTAGGAGTGCCAGCACTGATTGGGATCCCGGGGTGCATTGTTCTTCCCGATTTTCAGGTCATTCCACCCAGTGGGCAGATGCTGGGGAAGTCATAATGGAGATTTTCAGTTTGGGGATGCCACTTCAGCACATGACCATGAGTAAGCGTGGGATTTTCGCTTGTCGGGACTCTTTGCTAGAGGAAATAACTGCATCTGAGAGAAGAGGACAAGCTAACTATCATGAACACAAGTATTTGATGTTGGGTTTGAGGAGGTAATTGCCAGTGTGCCTCTGGCACCCTGAGGGAGCCATCTGAGCTCACATTCCTTTCCCTCCAGTGACACCCTGTAATCACTGGGGTAAAGACCGTCATTACCTGTTCCCTCCAGAAATGTTCCCAGGATGTACCAACTGTTGACCTAAAGCCTATGGATACTTGAAAAACTTCAGGGTAGCGATAAATGGCCCAGAAAATGCTTGTGAGCAGCCTGGCAGGCTAGCTTCAGGCAGGTTCCTGGGGAGCTGAATGCCTGGGGTACCTCCGGGTCTCTGCTGGTGATGCTCAGAGGTCAGCACAGTGCTCTCAGTGGGGTGTGAGAAAGTGGGCATTGGAAGTGAAAGGCCTCCAAGATCTGCCACAGACACCGCTTGGTAAAACTGATCTTTTTTATGAAGTGAGGTCCCAGTGTAAGAGAGGTCAATGGTCAGCATCCTGCATTGAAATGCTCCTTGGGGAGCAAGTTTTGCTGAGCAATATCAGCATGTTTAGCCCATCCTCCTCCACTCGGACTATTTCTTTCTTCCCCTTGCCTCTCTCTTGGACCCAACCAAATTAGGGCCACTTGTGTATTCTCCTTCCCTTCCTTTGCCTTGTTTTTTTTCTCCATTTGAGCTTCCATAAGCATTTCCTGGTAGCAGTGTAGTAACCATTGCCTGTGCATGAGTGTTGAGTAACAGACTGGGGACCACCTTAGCCTTGGCCCTGTGTGTCTTGCCTCACCTGGCCAGGTAAGGCAGGCTGGTTAATAACTCTTGCTGCCACTGTCAAGGGATTGCTCCTGTATATCACAGGAATAAAGGATGCAGATTGCATGGAGAGCAGTATTCAGGAGCGCAATGACCTGATCAAAGACTAGGAGTAGTGGCACATGGCTAACCTGGCCAGGTCTCCAAGTGCTATTAAGAAGGCACATGAAAGTTCTTAGGATGTGCGAGCTGGGGGACACTGAGTTGGAGTAGGGAAGAGAGATTCCTGTAGCTGCCTAAGGCAATACAAAGACTGCAGCTGAAAGTCTGTGGATTTACACTAGAAAAAGGGCACCAAAAAGTTAGAAAAGGTCAGAAAAGGGCAACAAGGATAACTGGGAAGACTTTGCCTTGTAGCAAATGACATAAGGATGCTGATCTGTCTATTTAACAGTGTATGCAATTTACTGAAGAACATGGTCAAACCTAAATCACCTGATATCTTTAAATCAAGCCGTCTTCATTTAAATATAAGAGAGCTATAAAAGGACTTGAAATGATGAAATAACAAACGATGTCCTATACCCTGTGTGCTGGGTAATCAGAAGATGTTTATACTGGCATCTCAGAGCCCAAACACACTCTGCATCTTCGTTAAATGCAACGTATCATTCTTAACCAAACCTCTACCTGTGAGTTGGGCAAATTCCTTATGCTTACAAGAAAATATCTCTAATTTCAAGTCAAAACTTATTTTTTGTTCCTGTGTTTTGCAAATTTTTACATTTGCTGTACAAAAGGTCGTATGAGGAGGCAGGAAAAATTGTGATCAGGTTCCTATATGGGGGTATAACTGTGCAGTGGCAATGTATTTACTTGCAGCAGATGGAATGAATATGGGAGAATATCTAATGTGGTAATTGACGTTAAAATCCAAGGCATTAATTAAATGTGTGTTCTACTTAAGGAGTCAACTGAATGATGAGTGACAATTAAAAATGATGTCTTTATAATTATTCCAATTCCTATTTATGAAAGTAGAGTGTGACTGCATATTAAAATATGATTGAAGGTTTTATGCCTCCTTATTCTTTCACAGTTAAAACGTTTGCAATTATTTCTCCCTCGGATTAGAGCAATGCATAGTGATGTAAAGTAAAACAGCGTAGGCTTGATTCTCCAGTCACTTAACACAGGTTTTATATTGGCATATGGTAACTCCCTTAAGCAGAGCACTCCTCAGTTAGGGTGATTTGAATGGACAATTAAGCTCAGCATGCTGAATACTGCAAATTCAACATGAACATCTGGAGACGCGTTTACGGATCAATGATTCATTTTTTAAAATAATATTTAGTCAGGTTGGGAAAGTCTGTTGCAGCTGTAAGGGGGGACATTTCTTCGTCCAGATGAAACAGTGGGAAAAATCCCTTTCCTTCCCAGGGAACAAGATTAGCCCATTCATAGAAGTCAGGGTCCTTTCCTTCAATCTACATGTGTCTAATGTATTTCTTTGAAAATTCTTAATTAGTATAGCAGATCCAAACTTTGCAAAAGAGCTGCATACAGCTTGCCTTGGATTAGGTTGGCTCAAAGTTGTAATTAGTTGCACTACCAAGAGACATTCTCAACCCAAATCTCCTACGCTTCCACAATGACTCCCTAAGACATCAGACAGTAGGAAATTTCCTTCTCTCGACAAGTTTTTGAAAACTCCTCACAATTGCAGCCAAAATTATTTTTCTTCTTGTCCATTAGGCAGTAGTCCTCATTTTAATTTATTTTTTCAAAAGTTGTATTGCTAATATTTTTATTGAGGAACAGAAGTTTGATTTTGTATTACACTCAAAAAATAGGGTAGAGAAGATGAGTTCTTCCTTTATTTAAATTTTATTTTTATTTATTTCTGCCATGTACATTTTTTTGCCTTTCTTTCACCTTCCATACTTGTTGTGGATGTGCCGTGGAACCACCAGTGCCTATCTTTGAGGAGGCAGTAAGCTCAAAGATAGCTGGCAACGCCATTGATTATTTTTACTGCAACTCTGAGAAGAAAGAGAACAAAAAGTGTGTGTATATATCTACATGTTTACATACACACACACTAAAGATAAATATTCAGGGAAGCTTTAAACCCAGTGCCAAGCTTGAGAAGCTGGTTTTTGTACTGGAGTCTTTCCTAGCACTCAAGGCAAAGGACTCTCCCTGGGCTGCAGAGCAGCAGCGGGGCATCCTTGCGCTTTCTGCTTCATCTTTCTGTTTTTCTTCCTCTGGTACAATTACTGAGCCTCTCTTTACAGTCTCCATGGCTCTCACCACTTCTATTTAAATCTGTTTGGCCTTTAACAATAAAAATGCTACCATCTCTCTCCTTGAGCCTCTTTGCTGGCTCCCCTACTCTGCTAGACGCTACTGCCTGCTTCCAAGCACTGTTGCAAAACATCCTTGCTGCCTGACCCCAGTCTTGCACCCTGCCCAACTCTCCTTGCTCTTTCCAGGTGATACATAGGTATTCATACATTTTCAGGTTGTGTTTCTGTCTGGAAAGCTTCTCTCTTGCAGTCCTTCAGCAGGCCTCAGATGTCTATTTTGTGTTGATTCTCCCCACCACCCAGTGCATTGAAGTAGGTTAGCTTTTCTATTTACCTTGTTCAATTAGTTTTTATTCTGCTCTGAATTAAATTTTAGCAGTCCATAATTTCTGAGTATTTAGAATTAGACATATTTTTGTAAGCCGTTTGAAAAACAACGACATCAAGTTTCCAGATGGCATAAAATACTGGTTTCTGGATTTAGTACTTCTCAAGATAGAACCTGTTAAAATCATGTCTGACTCGAAGGGTGAAAAAAAATTGAGAGGGCATTCCAAGTGCTGTGCTTCTGGGCTTTTATTCTTCTTTTTCTTCCAAGTAGGCCTGTTACAGGTGACAGTGCATGCAAATAAGCAGAGAAGAGCAGAGCTATCGGTGCCTGTATGCAGAAGATGCATCTAGAAGATAGTTAGGACATGCATAAGAAACTAACCAGAGGCTCAGAGCATTCTTGCTCCTCTTCATGTTAAACAAGATTAAATGAGATGATGGAAGTGCTGATATTGTTATTAGTGACATTAGTTTTATTCACATCATAATGCAAATTCACTACTATAATACTATTAATGATAAACAGCTGTATAATTTAGGATTTTTTAGTTCAATATATGTCAATGCTGTGAATTATAAAATCAGAAGCCTAAGTCCCGGTATAAGGTGATTTTTAAGGTCAGATCTCCACAACTCATTCAACCCTTAAAACAAATCTTTATTTTTTAGTAGTGTCATTTAGATCTTTTCATGATTCTATTTTCCTTCTTACTTTATAAAGCTACTGCTCATCAGCTTATCTCACCTGCACAGCTCCCCACACCTTTAATCTGTCTAGCTCATGTGTCATGGACCTTCTCCTTTTTTAATTGGTGGAATTCAAATTTTCTGACTGACAGCCTATCTTTCTCTGGGAAGATTAGATTATCTCAGGATCTTATAGGCAGAATTATGAATTGGGCACAAAATCCACATTGCAGCTTGCTCCTGCTGTGGAGGCTTTCCAAGTGTGCTCCCTGAAGGTGTCTTTGTCCTGAAGCAAAGGTCTTGGTATCATACCTGGCCTTCCTCCAGCAGAAGACAATTGATGAAACAATATGGGAAAGAAAAGTCTAGTTGGGAAGTTCCTATCTGGGGAGGGGAATAGCACTTCCACCACATATACCAGATATCCAGAGGAAGGCAGGTCTTAATAAATATCAAAAAGAGTAAATCTGCAGGATTTTGGACACAGCACAGTGTAAACGGTGTGAGAAGTCCATCCCTTGGTTGGCCACAGCATGACTGGCATGGAGGAGAGAAATCCACTGACTGACAATCCCATTGAACACATGTCCTGCAAGAGAAAGCCCTGCTGCATCAAAAACTACTCTGACAGCTCAGCACTGCATGTCCACAGGAAGAATCACATTTATATAAATGTATAACTTCCCCTAACAATGTCTGCCCATGCACTGTGCATATACCAGGCTACACATGAGCTGCTTCCCAAAAGTCCCAAAATATCGTCCGTGAGCTATACGACCCCAGAAGCACATGCTCTAGCACAGCTGGCAAACCCAGGCACATGGCAGTCCTTCATTTAGCAATCTTATTTCATAATGCTGACAAAGAATTCTCTTCATGTTTGTTTGCAGGTGTACTGTCAATGTTGTGGTATTTATACTATAGATGCATAATATCTATGCATTAGTATTGTTTTCATTAGCCAGCTTTCCTACCTGGCAGCTGGCAATGAGGCTGGCACCCAGTAATTGCAGATTTAAATGTTCTTTGCACATCGGGGCGACAGGTACATACATTTTTTGTGGATGTAAAGACCAGGTAGTAAGGTAAGTAGGTGGTAGTTACACTAATTTGTCTATGTCTGCATACTAGGCTAAGGGAATCTTAACAATTTTAAAAATGTATAATGCTTAATTTTTCTGTCTGATGGCAAGTCAGAGGATCGCTAGCTTTGAGTAGAGACTCACCTCTTCCAAAGGTTAGACATGCTGACAAATTACTGCTCTGAACTAATAGCAGTGTTGAAGACCTCTCTGTTAACACTATCAGATAAATACATCTACAATCTCTGCTTCCCACATTTGACACTTCTTAAGGGCTTGCCTACACAACAAAGTTGTTCTTACATTGATTTTAAAAAATGTCATTTAGTTTGTGAGTGATTTAGTTCAACATGGTTTAAGTAGATTCTTTTGAGAAATATGTGTTTACATAAAACACTGCATGTATGCAACTATAAAAGCTCTGCACAAACCAACACCATCCAGGATCCGACTTGGATAGAAATTTGATTGTTTTACAATTTCTAGTCTTGGACCTAGATGAAGGTTTGTGTTTTGTTTTGGTATTTTAAAAAGAAATTAAAATGTCTCTAGGCATTTTAAATTAATGCTAAAATTAATAAAATATTATTAATATATATGTGTATATAAAACCATATATATATACACACACATATATACACACGTCTTCTGTTGGAGTAACTAATGTCTTTATTTAGATGTTCAGATTTGCTTGGAGGCGCTTCCACTGAATAAAATGAAAAGTATGTTCTATCTGAGACATTCTCCCATACTATCCTAGTATTTCTAGACTAAAGTGCTTTCCTCTACGAAATATGGAATGTTAACAATTTCTTATCATAGATATGGTTGTAACCAATGTGACATATTCTCTCTGTTGCCCATCCAATATTCTAACACTAAAGTTAAATAAGAATTGGCACAAGCGAGATTTCTCTTATTCTGCAATGTAGAAGAATAGCCAGTGACGGTTTGTATAAAATACTTCATAGTCACAGTTATATATAATAGTTTCCTAATGAGGCCAATTCCCTAGGCAACAGCCCAACCCTCTAAATGTCTAAGCACAGGAATATAGCCAGCAGGATGTCTAATTCAGCTGAAATCAGTGGAGATGATTCGGTACTCATAACCACCTCACCTTCATGAGCTGTATGCCTCCTGTAAATAACGTATTCTAAAAGAAAAATGTATTTAAACACTTCTTCTTAAGTTAATTATTTCAAAACCTCCTCATTTTCCCCATGTATTTTACCATCTATGTTTTGAAAAATGGTTTCTTTCCTGAAATAAAATTAAGTTTCAGTCTTTCAGATCACAGGTCACCAACTGATCTACTTTTCTATTGGCCTGCCTCTCCATCATTCCACCTCTTCTTCCCCGCATCCCTATTCATCTGTGTCCAAAGCAGTGTAAAAATACTTTCATTGCAAATCAGTGGAATATTCTGTCTTGTTAGTCCCTGCAGGAAAACTTCACATGCACTTCTGCATGCGTCGCACCTTGATCAAAAGTTAGACCTAATTGACTTCCTACAAGAAGGCTGGACAGCAATAAGATAACTGCACACAGTGATGATTTAGCTCATTTTACATGCACTATATGTCTGGGGTATCACAAAGTTTGCCTATGTCCTGACAATATCCACAAACCTGAAATCCACCATCCTTTGGAGCCGATAATTGCCAGTGCAGGTTACTACAGTATTATTGTGAAGTCCTGGGTGAAATGGCCCCAAGATAGTAGAAAAACAGACTTTGAAGTCATTTCAGTACCAGTGCCCCCCAGCCATGCTGAGTGCTGCTCAGCCAGTCCCTGTCCAGGAACTTGGTGTCAGAGCACCTTTGCAAGGCTAGTAAAAAGAGCAATCAATTTTTACTCCTCCTAAAGGACAACACAAAGCATATATAACTCAAAATGAAGCTTTAAAATAGACAATGTGAGGGTTTTACTAGGTCGTAAATGTGTGATTCATTATAACGTGGCTTACGTGCTAAAACAGTGCTCACCTATATGTTGGTTGCACTTTTGTTCCCAACGAACTCACTGCACCATGTAATATTAAACTGCTAGACACACTAATAAAAAGAAGCTTGAGGAATGTATGGGTACACTGCTCCCTGTCTGTCAGAAAACTGCTTAGGGAAATGAGGTCAGCTATCTGCTCAGAAATTGTGCTGGAGCATGAGGGAGCCTAGATTTGTTTCTGCAAGTTACAGGGGGTTTGGCCTCACTTCCACCCAAAGTGAAGGAAAATTCCTTATGCACTTTCATTAAAGTAGAGTCAGCAGCTTTAAAAAGCACAAGGATAGCAGAAGCATAGGGACTTGCTATTTGAGCTGAATAAAAAAGTTTCTTATAAGTGTATGTAGTGTTCAGTTGTGTAATGGTAAACAAGGGACTGAAAAACTCACTTGTTTGGTTTTGCCTGAATTATCCTTCCACTGCCTTGCATTTACCCTTGATTATCCTACTGCCAAAATCATACGATCCAGTGGAGAGATATTATCTTATATAAACATATGTTATCAGGAATAAAGAAAAAGGACTTCCCTTCAGCTGTCTAGAGGGACTGGTAAGGTTTTATACTCAGAGTTTCAGTTTCATCTTGAATCTCCTGGAGATTTTCTTTTCTGTTCAGTTAGATTTGAAGAGCCTTTTAGTAACATAGGGAAGGAAATCCTCCTAGCTACAGCTATTCTCTCTGCCGGATCATCCGTTTGGTACAGGGACTCCTTTTAGCTAATTGTAAGATCAGGAGAAAAAGAAATAGCTGTTGAAAGAAAGCCTCTGGGATTACATAGTTTGGAACCAGAATATCCTGGACCTGCTCTCTCCTCTATAATGTGTGAAAAGGCCTGCATTTGCTCGCCCTTCTAACTCCTATAAAGATAAGAAGGAACAAAGTCTGTTCTTTTACATAAAATTTCATAAGGGAGGTTAGGAAGAGTTTTCCAGCAGATACGAATGGAAAGGGCTTTTAAGGATATGCCCTTCTACCCAAGGGCTTTTAGTAGGAAATTCTTAAAAGTTGCTACAGAATCTAGATGACTAATTACCAAGGTTGTTTGAGGACTTAACCACAATACAATACAAATATGTAAAGTCTGCAGTACAGGCCGCACGGTCTAAGAACTCATCATCATACAAGGAAGAAACTGTTTTCCATTTTCCCTGTTCAGCTTTTTTGGGTAGTCTGCCACTGAACTGTAAACTAGCCTGGGAAACCTGGGACTCTTCCATCTCTCGTGTTTAAAGTCAAGCTGTTCAGCTCCAGATTTGGATGGAGAATGAAGCCTCTCATTCTGGTACAACTCATTGACGGCTGGAAGACATTAGAGTTGTTGACATCTGTAAAGAATTTCAGAAATTATGAGGATATATAGTGATGAGCAACACAGAGGCCACATTAGACCAGAGCTTCATGGTCACCCAAGAGTTGTGCAATTGAGGAAGATTCCTGGATGCTTTCCAGAAGATGTCATATCCAGTCCATCTGTACCAACACAGCACTGAAAAATGTGTATTGTGTTCAAGCAGCCATTTGCATAAAAAGTCAGAACTTCCCTTTTACAACTCTGTCTAATGTGTAGTTCTGCCTTTACTCTAGTGGGCTCTTTTACACATCTATAGCAGTACATTTCTCCTTGTTGTCTTTAACAAGGACAGACTTACATTCACATTTTAAATCCCACATTCCTTGCACTAATTCTTTTATTATTGTATTTGCATTCCTCCACAGCATCCTCCATCATTTGTCTTTGTTCCTGTTCCTAGACAGGTGAAAGAGCTAATTAATTAATACTCTTATTATGGGGAAGTAAAACATGCAGCTGAAAAGCAGGACCATTACAAATATTCAGCTGAGGTACTGAAGGGGCTGGATGGGAGACATTTCACCAGAAGCCTGGGACCTTATAGGTTTCAGGCAACAACAGTTTCATCCTTGGATCCTGCTGTTCCAACCATTGTAGGAGTTTCCGTTGGATGTCCAGTCCCTCATGGTGACCATAGAGGGATTCTCCTGGGTTTGCAGGAGCCTGTGCTGTTTTGCAGCATAAGGGAAGGCTTTCTGTATGCTGAGCTGCTACACTTCATGTCGTGTTTTGATTGCACCTCACTTCTTTCCTGCCCCTGCCCCATGTGCTCACGTGTTGATTGCAACGCTGCCACTGCAACTTGCCTGGTTATGATAAAAACCCAACAAACCAGGCTGCCATAAATTTATCCATGTCTGATGATCACATTGACGAGCACGGGTAACCAAAACAGAAGAAAGCAGTGAATAACACTGGAGAGACACAGATACTGGTGTTGCACAGGTATCCATTTTTTGGGAGGTGGGATTGAACATCGTATTTGCCTGTATTTCTAAATTTTGTTTTCTTTTACAAACCATCATGAGTAGGACTTGCACAAACAAGGAGAACTGACTAACTAAAGAGTAAAGACACTGAAACTTACAATATCAAGAGAGCTGTCAAACGTAGTGAGTAAGTGGGGAGGAGTAGAAATTTTCTTCTAATCGCTTTTAGCTATTGTAAACACATCTCACTTGCAACAGCACATCTTATCAACAGATGTTGGCTGTTCTTGTCTTTAATTGCTGCTGTCACTTTAGCTTCTAGCAGTTCCTGCTGCTACAGCTCAGTCATTAAAAAGGACACTTCTCCACTAACTTCTTATTTCTCTGCTATTCTGCCCCCCTCTTGGTGTGTGTGTGTGTGTGTACTTTCTCTGCAGCTTCCCATCCCTCTGCCATGCTTGCACCATGGTGTGGGTGTGCGTAGGTGGGTGGTATAATCCCTCTGCTCAGCACTGCTGACTTGGGGGACAAAAAATGTTGTTGTCTCCCATCTGGTCCCAATCCTGGGAGGCTACAGGAGAACCGTGTGTCAGGTGCTACTTAAAGAAAGCTCTTCTCATGCTCAGACAGAATCCCCTTTTTATACTGCATAAACAGTGACAAAGTATTTTTCTCTGCATCAAACTCTCAGTTCCTGCCTCTTTGCTGCTCTTCTTTTTCTACCCCCACCACTGCCTTTTCTTTCTCCCATGGGACTGGCAGAATCTCAGAGGAAATAAGTAAAGCTTTCCTAATATAGAAGCTCATCTTCTCTGAAACCACTTCTCATTCTGTTAATGGAGTTTTGGAAATGTTTCAGTTCTCTCCCTACACTAATACTTTATTCTTTTCCTCTGATAGCTGTCCAAGCACCAGTGCCATCAGTTTCCTTAGCTTTATTAGCTCGTTTTGCAAAGAAATGCACAGGCAGTCTAACAAAATAATAATAAAAAATTGGCTGGAGACTTTTATAGCTATGTACTCTCTTTAAAAAAATAAACATGTATCTAGAGACATCTTTCTGAGGCCATTCCTTTACTGGAGTTTTACACTTCACAGACATATGTGCTCTACATACAAGTATCAATAGAAGATAACAGGGTGCTTAATAGATTTGCACACTTTCCTTCCCCCTTCCTCTCTTACCCTGATACATGTCTGGCCCAGGGCTCTTCTTTCAGAGCCTTTCCATCTTTGTAAATGAGACTTCAGTGCTGAATGTTTGCACATCCACTCTTAAAATTTTATATAACAAAAGCACAAAGTGTCTGCAAATCCTCCGTGTGGAAGGGAGTGCTTTTTCTGTGCCTCCCTCCCCCACAGTTACACTCGTTCTGAGGAGAAGCAAGGGAAGCGCAGAGCTGCAGACGTGGAAACGCTCTTGTTCTGTAATGAGAACAGGGTCTTCTACCAGGGAGAAGGTGCAGGTTAGTACTAGGGGGCAGGCGGGTCTGCTGTGCCCAGCGCCGCCTCTGCAGGGATTCAGGAGAGATGGAGGGAACCTCAGGTACCCTCCTGTCCCCTCAAAACCTGAACTTCAAGATGGGAGAGGGGGAGTTGAGCAGGCAGCCTTCCACCCTCAAAGTAGAAATTGTGGGGAGCAAGGATGTGCGAAGCAGGAATGCCTGGGGGTGTGGGAAGTTGCGGAAAGATAAGTTCTTCAGAAAGGTGGCATCTGAGGTGGCTACAGCTGAATGCAAGACGTACAGCCGGCCGACAATAGGAGAAATGCCAGCAGTCACCCTCAGAAAGAGCTAGTTATACATAGCAGATGAAGCAGGCTCGGTAAGTGGATGCTCAAAGTACTCCACCTGCATTTTGGAGGCATTCATTACCACCAGCTACCTACCTTGTGTTTTACCCCAGCTGCCCAGGGCATACTATCTTGCCTGTCCTCTTCCAGACACAACACATGCAAAAATAGGAACTGACTGAGATAAACACCATGCAAGACATGGACAATTGCTGGCAGGCAGTGCCCTGTCTAAATGGCTTCTCCCAAATGCACAGGAGGTGGGATAGAAGAAGAGTTGCCCAGGTTGGACTTCCATTTCACACAACCTCTTCTGGCGAAGACTAACGAGCCCCCACTCAGAGAGTGCCCTGGACCAGCACATACAGCGTTCCAAGGCAGGTTGTAGCATCTGGCCTGTTGGGTATTCTGTCCCTTCATGACTCACGAGGATGCCAACAAGACAGTTGCTTATCTGTGGTAGCGTCCACCCAAAACTAGAAGTGAGGGCAAGAAAAAGAAAACAGATGCCTGCTAGAGCAACTTGGCTGTATGAAGTGTAGTTTGGGAAATGAATTGGTCTTGATAAAAGCTAGCTATGCTAGCCTCAGAAATTCAGAGTGCAGATTTGGTGATAGCTGTGTGCACAGAGTGCAGAGACGGGAAAAATCTGAGCTGAAAAAGTGTGTTCTCCAGCAGGAACACAGAATTAAGGTGCTACTTTTATGCTGCATTTTTATTAGTGGCATCTCAAAAATATCACTTTCAGCATGCCTTTTTCACTTCTCCCACAGAAGCATGAAAATTAACATCAGCTAACAAAATATTCTATTGCTCTGGAGGAAATGTTTATACATTGGTTCCTTTTTTTATTTTATCAAAGTCCAGTCATAACAAAATTCCTGGGTTTTGGGGTTTTTTCATTTTTAGGGTATGATTTAATTATTTCCCCCCTACCAGAGTTTGAGACACACACGTACCCCAACAGGCAAAACACAAGACCTTTCAGGCAGAGTAATTTCCCATCAGATTTCACACTGGGCATGATATGCCAGCTCAGATAAAATATAGAAGTGAAAGCCATGTGGTCTGGCTCACAGCTCCCAGACACAGACAGCAAGCTTATCCCTTGGATAGCTTGAGAATATCTTCACCAATTGGCTTCTGCCATGTGCAGAATGGCTGTGCTGCTCGGGCAGGTGAGGTGGGGGTCGTATTTGGGGGTTGCAATTCTTTTCCTGCCTTGATGCCAAGGGAGAGGTTTTCGAGCTCAAGTCTTCTGGCTGCTGCTCTGCCACTTGGAGAAGTCAGAAAGGGCCTGCCCCCACCACCTCTCGCCTTACTTTCTCTCCCAACACCTCTCCTTCCAACCCAAATGGGCTAAGGACACATTGCAACTGTACATCCAGGGGCACACACCTCTGCAGCTAGAACAGGGTGAGAAGGCACAGTCAAGTCCTGAGCTTCTGCAGCCCTTTTCCTGCTCACCAAAAGTCCAGGCAGACCTGCGTGTCTCTAGCTTCATAGCTGCACAGGAGTGACAACTAGTTGTTTTCCCCCAGGCTGAAGTGCTACCTCTCACAGGTAGCTTATGCAATCCCATACAAGAGTTAGCTCTACCCCAAACAGGAACACAATCAGAGTGAAGGTCAATTCCTGTGAAAATATCCTATGCTGCTGCTTGGCCTGTCGATCAAATTACTCAAGGTCAGTTTTTATTTAATCATGTTTCCCTCCACGATTTTTTCCCTCCAATAGTAAAAAAAGCAATTAGATAACGAAGCACATGTAGCTTATTTTCTTGCATTGTTTCTCAGCTTTTTCCTAAATTGTCACTGCCCCTTTGGACTTCAACAGTGTGGTGGATGCCAGGTTTCCACAGAGATGCGAAACAAATTCTGCGCAATAAAATACCATCTCTACATAATTTAAGCCTCAAATATATATGGTGACAGTTTTATGTTTGAATAATATGAGAATCCAAGGTATTGGATGTGAATATAATTTAGGATTGAGAGCTGCAAATATTTTTGTGCCCTGGAACCCAGTTAAAGTGCACCATTGCACATGATGTGTTTCAGTGGTGTTACGGCTTGCCTCTGATTACTGAAGGATAAGAGCTTTATTTTCCTAACCCATGATTTAGTGCTTTCCACCCCCTGTAAAGCGTAACTAACAATGCCCTCTGTGCAAGCTCTGGTAGCTCTGGAAGCTGAGGGGACAACAGGGAGATGGCTGCAGCAGAGAGAGGGAAAGGGGGCAGAACAGAAGGGAAGAAAAAGGGATGTCTGCAACAGGTAAACACATCCACAACTTGTCTTCTTACAGAGCTGAAAGGCTGGATATTGGGCCAAAACCCCAATTAGATTGCGGCACTGGAGCTCCACTGATTCTGAAGGAGCTGAGCCAGCCTGACCCAGCAGAGAAGCTGGCCTGCAGTCTTGCATTTGGTGCCTGAAGTGGCTGGAGCAGGGGAGGTTTGAAACTGTACTCCTCACGTACCGCAGAGGGGCCTGTGGGAATAATGTTTGCTTTGGCATGGAAGTAGGTCAGTGTAGACCTAGCAGGTCCTGCAGTGAAAGGCTCCTTTCTGCTCTGAGTGATGGTAACTACCATAAAGAGAGCAAGTTCATTCGGAGATATGGCTTAACCCACATCCTTCTTTAATTCATAGGTCCTCATGCAACACAGACCTCAGGGCGAATCCGTGTGGACACTCTTGTCCCTATTTGCAGCCCTGGATGTCCTGTGCTTCCCTGCAGGGCACAGATCTTGCAGCATTTTCCCAGACTACCTCTTCCAGACTCCCTCTTTAGGTATCGATCAGCAGAGAGAGCCTGTGTCAGAAGCTGATCAACTCTGGTGTGTTTGCAATGCCTCCTTCCACAGCTGTGGGTCTGGCTTAGGGAAAAGGAGCTGCCTCATTTCCTTCATCTTCCCCCTGCCATACAGAAAGCCCCTAAGAGGGAGTCTGGGCTAAGGTTTTCCCATTTCTGACATGCTTTCTGAAATCTATTCTCTACTTTCCCTCTCTCCTCTTCTCTTTCCCCGTGATAGCTGCTCTGGTGCTGCCTGGTTAGAAAGTTTATCATCTTCTCCCAGTGTGTGAATTTAAGAAGTAGCTGTGGGGAAAAAGTGGAAGCAGATATAAGTCTTCTCTCACCACGGGCAGCCCGGTGCAAAAATTTTCAAGCAGTGCAGAAAGGCCTGAATGAGGGAGAGATGCAGCAGAGCTGACATCTCAGGACCCACCCCATGAAGGCCACTCTCTTTAGAAGAGGTAGCTAACAGGGAGAGGACAGACGGACAGGAAATGGTGCCTGATTTCTTTTCTGATATAATAACCAGGGGATATCAAAATAGAATAGCAGGCAACAGGTTTAAAATAGACAGAGATACCACTTTATGCAACTCATAATAAGTAGTTCCTCAGTTTAATCACAGAATTTCATGAGGACCAAAAAATTGCATGGGTTCAAAAAGTGACTGGCAAATACATTAAATTAAAAGAAAACACTTTGTGTTTTCCCAGCTACTATGCTCTCTCATAAGCACTGACATACTGATCATCTTCACAAGTAGGACACAGAGCTGGTGGGCCTTAGTTAGATCCAGTACCACCACTTCTATGTTCAAAGGCCCAGTCAGTCAGGTGCTACATGGCACCAGACTCTTGGCACAGTTCTCTTTAGGGACTCTGAAAATAGCAGGCTAGAAACCTCTTTTTCCCCTTAGCAATTCAGAATGGTGGTGTTTGCACAGTGAAGGACACACATTGTCTTGTTTAGGAATGGATGCTGGTCCCTGAACAACCATATAGTTTACTTCTGATGGCACATTATCTCTCTTCCAAAGTTATTACAACAGACCCCAGAAATCTCAACCCAGAACATGTGTCCATTGTCTTATGGAGACATTTCAAACTGTTGCAGTACCTTGGGTTTGTTGTAGGCTGGTAAGTGGTAATCCCATATCAACTGATATTTGGCCATAAGTTAAACGTGGCAACCTGAGCGAGACTCTGGGCTCTCAGTTAGAAATGCTTTATCACCAAAGGAGTTGCTTTATTTGGGTTAGTTGTTATATCACAGCACCCCACACCACGATACTGAAATAGTGCTGCTCAGGTTTCCCAGGCTTTTTGGCATGTGAATAATATTTCCCATTTAAAGGCCATGGTAGTCGCATTTCCAGCTTTTGACAGTTAACAAAACCTCTGCAGTTCTGCCTTGCTAGTATCTAGGATTTCTTTTTAACAAATGCAGAGCAGATGCCACATCTTACTACTCAGAGTCGCTTCTAAATTATAGAATCTATGTCATAATGTCAAGTCTGCTTGTTAAGAATAATTGGAAATATCTCACTGCTATCTGTCTGGAATAAACGTCTGATGCTCTGAATGCCCTGGTGTCAGCTAAGGAATATATTAATATTGAACATGTGAACTTATTAATTCCCTGCTGAGTGAGGATTTATGGCCTGATAGCATTTAACAGTGGAACAGATCATTGATCACAAAAAACTGACTATGAGCATTTATAGGAAAATGGGACAGCATAGGCAAATTCTAGATCATGTCATCCTTCCTCACATCAAACCTTCCCTAGGCGAGTGGCCATAACACCTCCTGCCTTAGAGCTACTCCAGGCACTCAGTGAAGCAGCAGCAGCATACTTACAAATAGGAGACCAATGGCGTGTTGCTTCCACCATCCAAATTCTCTGCTTCAGCTCCCTGGTTCTGGATACATAACACAAAACAAAAGCTGTATTAATCCAGATTCAGCATGTTTGAATTGGCAAAGGTTTGAATTGGCAACTATGAGATGTTGCTTTAGGTTTCTGGGGGACATACCTGATGGTTCCTGAAGCTAATGGGGACAAGGAAGGAAAACTATTTTCTTTCAATGGATTTTGTGTGATTGATTTCAATGGGATCTTCACAGAATCAATTCACACTAGTTGCAAATTCACACTACTGCATGAAGAAACATCAGACTCATAGGAAAAATGTATGACTGAATTAATGTATTTATTTAGTGGGTACCAGTTCAGTTTTGGGTCTATTTAATTTAACTACGTGTTTGCTCCCTTTATCCTTTCGTCTGTTTATTGCTGACTGTTTGTCACACACTCCTTTTAAGAAGGTGATGTCAGGTTCTAGGTCTCTGTACACCTTGACATAGACATCTATACAAGCAGCTAATCTGCTATGGTGACCATTGGTCCCTCAGATCTGATATTAAACAATCAGAAATAATTTGATCAGACTGATCTTGCTATGCATTTGATTTTTTCAACATAAATTATATACCTAGCTGGCACAGTAATTTCTGGACACTTCATAACTACAGTGTGCTAGTTATCCCTGTTAGCTTTGATATTGTATATAAAACAGCCAGGGCCTACTTCTAGAAGGAAGTAATTAAGAAGTGAGATGAAGATATTTTAGGGACAAACTCTCAAATATCAGGAAGATGTCCTGATGTACACTTTATCATGCAAATTACCTTACGCCATTCTGGGATATCAGCAATTCTTTGTATTTTTGTGAGACTGCCCCTTGCTTAAACTGTTCTGCAACAAGTCCAGGATTTGGTTGTTGGCTTTTGTTTTCATCCAAGTTCCATTGCTCTGTAAGTATAGAAAACAAAAATGCATGAATGTTATTTGAACATGAGGATTCTTAGACTGGGTTACTAGATGGGTCTAAAGGTGCAAAAATTTTGAATATTTACTTTTTTTGAGTAAAATCCATTGAATCTCTTTTAGTTTGGTCAATTATGGATCTGATTTCATTTCCACTTATATTAATGGGAGTTCATCCACTGCTTCAGTTGGCAGAACCCTCTACTATAATCAAGAGTAGTACAGTCAAGTTTATATCAGAGTTCACATTTCAGATGGATTTTCAAATATTTTCCTTTTATAAGTGTCTCTAAAATCATGATGTGGTACACCAAAGAGCTGACTCCCTGCAGGTAATAAATATTTTTAGGAGTTTTATTTGGAGGGAGTTGGAGAAAAGATACATGACTTGAACAGCAACCATCAGAGAAAATGGCAATTTTACACTGGGATGAAGATAGGCTTAACTGAGAGACATGAAGGAAGACGGAGGAGTGAGAAAAGGGAGAAAACATCAATGTGTATCAGGAAATAAAAAACCATGTTGGTATAGGCCAATACTGCTGGAGGATAACAAAGAAGTTAGCATGACCTTGATCATCCTGGTCTTCTTAAAATAAATCTCCATTTTATATGGTGAGTCTCACTTTCTTCACAGCCAGTTCCATCATACAGAATTAAGTAATAAAATTGTTTGTCTTCTCAGGAAGAAATGTGCCAAAACACATACTAAATCCATAAATAAATCCATGAGGTACAATCCTTCCTCTTACTTCAATCTAGATATCCTTTATTTTTAAAATTTGAACTTGCTGTCTTTGCCTGCATGGTATTGGTTTCTGGAAGAGCTTCAACTTGTGAACATCGCAAGATATCCTAAGCTAAATTTTGTTTCCCGCTAATTACGTTTTATTTCACTACTGCTCAGAATTACAGCCAACTCAAGGTATTATCTCTAGGATGTTAAGGCAAGCAAAAAGCTTTAGATCCTACAGCTATCTTACTCTTCCAGCTTTTTTTTCCATCTGAGTTTTCATTCTTTCT
Organism: Aegotheles bennettii; assembly: GCA_013398125.1. NCBI lineage: Eukaryota > Metazoa > Chordata > Aves > Caprimulgiformes > Aegothelidae > Aegotheles > Aegotheles bennettii. The sequence goes on along the minus strand of VZRW01001980.1, from coordinate 245,411 downwards.
CTTCATTTCTTTGAGAAGATGGGGAGCAGAAAACTTCCCATGGTAAAAAGCAGAAGAGCTTGTTCTGTGCCATCTGTTCTCTGATCTCCTGCTCATTGGCCACTCATCACAACTGCTCACATTGCACTGCAAATCTGTCCTTCTGCTTCTTTTTCTCCTGTTCTAATGTTCTTCCTGATGGCAAACTGCCTTTCCCTCCAAAGATCACCTCTCCCACCTTTTCAGCTCATTCTGGTTACCTGCCTTTCCCTCCAATGTAGTTTTGCAGCTTGGCTATGCATGTTATTTCCTCTAGAAACATGAATTGATGGATATGGTCCACAACATGTTTACGCTGACTTACGAGATTTTTTTGGATGCAGTCCTCTCCTTGAAAAGTATGGACTGTAAAGCAATATGTTATTTCTTCCGTGTTGGTTCTAGAGTGTTCCATGTAATACCGCAAACTCAGTCCTCACATTGCACACAGCATTCAGAAAGTTGCTGAATGTTGCTTCTGTGCTGTACATTTATTGACTGAAACATTTGAGTTGTTGCTTTTCACACTGGTAATTTTAGAGCGCAGATGCCTAGCATGTTTACTCACATACCAGGGCTCACATTTAATGAGCAAAATGTCAAGTATATTGTTATCCACCATAAAAACTGTGAAAAATATCCTTGCCATCTGCAATGTGCCTTCTGCTTCAGCCTAAAAGACTTTTACAAGCAACTACATGAAATTAACATTAAAGTCAATATTTATAAATGGAACCACCTCTAAAGGGCCAGATCTTCTCCCCTCCCACACCCCCCATTCCTCCGGGAGTTAATGAGCTGGGGAGGAGGCTGGGTGCAGGAACAGGAGCCGAGTCGCACTTGGCTCCTGGTTGCAGTCAGCCAGAATAATCTCTGAGCTAAGGAAAAAGCAGAAACAGAAGAGTGGCACTAAATGATATTGACAGCGTCCGAGGGCCAGATCCCGCACTCGTGTCAGTCGGCGTAACTTCATTGTCTTCACTGAAGTGACACAGCAAGCATAAACCAGCACAGCTCAGCTGACTTAGGTAGCACGATGTTTGATTTGTGCCAGCTGAGGATCGAGCCCAAAATAACATTCATGAAATAGATGGGGGATAGTAAAGCCGAAACTGGGATATGATAGATTGTCATGAAACAAGATAGCATCTTCCAAGAAAATGTTTTCTATTTCTCCACCAAATGTAAGCCTCTCTGGTGCAAGAATCGGCCATTTGTTTGGGCTTTTTGTGGTGCTGAAGACAATGGAGGTTTCACCTGCTGCTAAAGTCTCTAGCTTGTCCTACAAGAGTAATAAAATTAATAACTACTACTAAAATGTCCTTCACCAGACGGGCTATAAGCTTTCAATTTTGCTCTCGCAAAGTCTTCGGTCCCAGCACTATTAGTGTGTTGCAGGACTGAGACATAAGCAGACTTTGAAAAAATGCTGTTGTCCTCTGCTGTTATCCCAACATCCAGAAGCAGCTGAAATTCCAGCTAGACCTTTATGGGGCAGAGCTGATGAACCAAAGCCAGAACATGTTCCCTCAGAGAGGTGAGCAAAGATAACTTTTGACATTTGTTCCAGCTGTTCTGCCAAGTCACCCGCATACCCTCAGCTCCACCAAGATCATCTGAACCGCAGTCTAGCACAGACATCATGAAAGCTGGTTGCTCCCACAACTGGAGGCTAAAGAAAGGTAGCATAGTCATATAATTGCCGCTGCCTTGCCTTGTTCCTCATACACATGTTGAACAAGAGGATCAGGGAGAAAATTGCTGCAGTAATTAGCAAACATAGCATAAATATTTATTGAGGAAACTCCAGGTCAAATGGATTTTAAAATTTTTATTTGGAGTTGTTTAGATGTAAACATATTTCCTTAATTGGACTTTAAGAAGGACACTCACATGTTTCCTTTTGAGCATTTCTAATATAATAATCTCTTGGGCAATTAGGCCACTTGCTAAGCCACAAATCTTATCTTTCACACTGGTGAGTCATAAATAAGGACTGAGTCACAAATAGACCAGACAGACAAATGGTGGCAGGAAGGAAATAAGATTGGCTGTGAATATATTTAGGCTGGAAATTAGAACATGGCTGCAGACTACCTGAGGAGTGCAATTTTGATAACTTTCTAATTGGGAGGCAATGAGGAGAGAGAAGTAACTTAAACTGCTTTATCATTTAGCTTGCTGAGCTCATGAAAGGGATTGTACACCCATTAGGAGAATTTCTTAAGACTGAATTGGATGATAGGAGTCCTCAAGTATTCAGAGTTTCTGCCTACCCTACCTGCAATTAGAGGGTTAGTGGCCTGATCACCCAAGTTGTGCTAGCCAGTTCTGTTGTTATCAGTGGTCCTTAGCACTCATCTACAGCAGGGGCAAGTTGCACAGATACAGCTATGCCAGGGTCGTCATATGGTCAAGGCTTTATTTAATGCCTAATCTAGTGTTTGCATTGTGTGTTTTCAGCAGTGCATCTATGTTGCTAAACCCTCCCGTTAGAGAAAGTGAGAACACCTTGACTTCTTATGATTGCACTTGAGGTCAAGTTCAGTTATGGGGTATTCGATGATGGGGTGCCCCTAATAAGATGGAGCTTGGTTAATAGCTCTATCAGCTAATGAAATGTTTTCCACTGTTTGACCATCACAGTGACTTTCTGTCATGCAATCAGAGTTCCTGGAAACTGTTGTAATACAAATAATGGGACTTAGGATGTTGGCTACTCTTTACTGGTTCTGTATTTTTCAAGGAGAAAGGGAGACTGGGATTTTTGCTGGTGATGGAAGACAATTTACTTACTTCCTTTGTCTAAGTAACACTGAATATGCTGATGTAGCAAATAATATAGGCTGGGAGGGTGTCTGAGTATGTGAATGCTATCTGTTAAATGAGCAAAGTCCTATGTCTGTCAAAGCATGGGTTTCACTGTTCCTTCCAGTTCCACATCAGCTCCGTCCCACAGCAGGAGCCTTGTGTTTAAATGTGATCCTTGCTTTGCTGTGACACAGTGTAACTCAAAAATGTTGGGTTTTTAATCAATCCCTAGAGCACGGATACACATCGTGTACCACATTGGCCACATAGAGTGTTTTTACCAGTACACTCCAGACACAGACTGCTCTCTCGTTTCCTTTCCTGCACACCCTTTGGTCTCTGTCCTATCATACGATACAGGTTCTGGTGTTTCCGTGGTTATGTAGCAGGAATACACATGACATAATGTTGAAATTATATAGCCATGTATGATTATCGTGTCATACCGGATGCCTGCATTTTCTTATGATGAGGAAGGGCCACATTCCCCAGCCAGTGCTCTATGCATCTGAATGAAAGAATCCTTCGAGTATAAATATCAGGGCTATTTGACCACAAAGTTCAGTAATAGTATTTTAGCGTCAGTTATTGCTTGTTTTCTGCAAACTTACAATTAGGTAGCGTTTTATTGTCCTGGAGAAACAGTTCTGTTTCTTGCTGTTTCTTAACATTTGGTCAGTCCACACATGGCAATAGAAAGGTGTTCCACCTCCCTGCTTCAATGTGTAGGAAGTTTCTAAGTAGACAAAAAATATAAAGACCTTAATGTATCTCACTTCAGTTTCCTAGAAATAAAGAACAAATACAATATTACTATGTAAACAATTAAAATAAGAAGTAACTTTTAACTATACAAGAGGTGTTGCAAAGTTTAGAGATTAAAAAAATCAAGTCTGATTTGAACTTGCACTTTGACCTCACTGGGACCAGAATTGCATCCTGGTATACAATAGAGCCTGCTTTCTTGAAAAGTAGCCTGTCAGGGTATGAGTGTCAGCATTGAAACACATTCAGATGGACATATTAATTGAATTCTAGAAAGCAACCCACCTTTTTTAAAAAGTAAAGTATATTTGTTCTTTGCATACTAACTTTCTGAACTGCTAGTTGAAAAAAGGGATTTGCCTCTCCAGAAATTTGTACTTTTTGTTTCCTATGTGGTTTGCCATTGGTTCAGCTTTCTTTTTCTCCTCTGCTAACCTACATAGCGAAGATCATTCTAAAAGGATTGCTGTTTTGAAAGAGTCAGCTTTCCAAAATCCCTGAAAAATCACCCTTCCAGAACCATGAAATAAAATATGTGTGAGCTGAGTCCCCACTTCAAATAATGCCAAAGTTCCCGAATCTATTTCTACGTATTCCACACAACATACACCTGAAGATAATATTCAGCTGATTTGTGTTTTCCTAGCTCCACTTCTATAGAGAGTTTATACCCACTTAAGGTCTGCTGTTGCAGATATGCACTGTAATTTACAGCAGAGTTGTTTCCTGTGTGACCAACATTGTTCATGCTTGAGGGTTTTGCTTTTGACCTCACTATGCATAGAGTAAGGTCTGAGAAGTGTTTAAGCTTTCTCCCACTCTTAAATTAACATCTGAGCTGAAATTCTTTACATTTCAATACCATGACTGTATTGGTTACTGTATCAATATAAGAAGTAGGAAAATCTTCCTGCTTTTTCCGTTGTAAAAACGTCTCTTCCATTACCAAAAAGCTTGCTTGGCCCTGACTAGAAAAGCATACTGACTGCCTGTTTGTGGAGCATTTCACCATCTCCCCAGGCTCCCTGTACCCAGCTGTGCTGCAGGGTATAGCACCTAGATGGTATTCACTTTCAGAATTTCAGTTCCCCTTTAAACAAGTGCTTCACTTGTCCAAGAGGTGCTTTGTGTGGGCAAGCAGTTTCAGGAGTATCTGGGTACCTGCCATGGGCTCATGGGGTGAGCCTATGCAGCACAACCCAGGACTGAGCCATTCTGGGTCCTGGTCTTGATACGTACTTTCTTCCGTGACTTGGGAAAGTGTCTTTGCCAATGGCTTTGCCTGTAATTAACATCCCTTAATTTCACGTGCTTCATATTTGCATAACCAGCTTGTGGCAGAACGATGGGATTTTAGAGATGCTGATTTTTCTTCAGGTGGAGAATGAGTTCTCTTGGAAAACTGTGGGCATGGGAATAGTGTAAACCTAATTTTCACATGCACCAGTTCCCCCACGTGCTAAGGCAGAGAAGTCCTACTCACTGTGCTACCAGGGCACTACAAAATTGCATTTGTTACTGTTTGTAAAAGGCAGCAGGTTTTTTAGATCAATACCTCTACTGAAGTACAAAGTAATAGTACTTCTTGAGGAGGAAGAGGATTGCCTTTTGAGTTGCCATCTGCTCCTGGCCTGACTCCAAATGCTTCCTGGTGAGTAATCTGAAGGCAATTTTTCAGAATCAATTTTGTATCGCATTTTCACAATATGACATATGTAGCTCTAGGTCTTAAAGAGGGAGGAACAATCCACCAGTAGTCTGCCTCCCACTGTAGAAGCAAATCCTCCAAATTAGAGGATAGTAATTAGACAGATTCATTGATCTGCTGTAAATATCCTTGTTGTATTGTCACCCCATTGTGGTTCACAGAATGAAGTCTTTTTTTTTTTTTTTTTAGATGGCATTTTCTAAATGATCTCATCCCTGAGGCATGGGTGAAATAAAGGTCAATTCAAATGCTTCCCAAACAATAACTAGTGTAAGAGGATCACCAGATCTTTGGGGGATAGAAGGACAACCTACAAAGCGATCAATGTAAAACCAGAAATGTCATCTGTCATCTTAGAACAAGGGCTGCGTGGAACAGAACCCTTGCCCTTGAGGTGGGCGCGCACGCACAGAGGAGCCACTTTCCTGCTTCAAGGGAGCCCCAGTCCTGCTAAGGCCTTCTAGCGATCCAGTGGCACCTACATATCTCCGCAAGGAAGTGTATGTTGGAAAGGTGCTTGGTCAAGGAGAAAGAACTGATCTTGCCTGGTAGGTCTAATTGTCCTGAAAGTCTTTTCTGCAAAGATATTTTCTGTTTGCTTTCACTGATCTTTCTAAGGTCCAAATAGATTATGGTCAGAAGTGCAACTTTATGCCACTAAGTTTAGAAAAATAGAAGATGAACATCTGGGCTACTATGTTGTACCACGTCTTTGTTTTTCTACTTCACATCTGATAAAGCATCAGAAGAAAACAATTAGGGGCAACTTGATCTCAATAACTTTAATTATGTTCTTCGATAGCCAAACAAACAATCCCTCCAAATTTACTTCTCAAGAATGTTACAAATCACACTAAGAATATATGTGGTTTATTTGCATATATCTGACAATCACAGAAAGGATGCCCTTTGTCAAAGAACAGCCTTCACAGTTTAAGAGGACAGACGATCTGCATTTTGTCAGGATAGCAACTACAGGGCAGTCCTTTCTGTTTTGGAAGATCGCCCTCTTAACAAAGGATGCATATCACAAGAAACAATTTGTCCTCCAAGTTTTTCTCTGCAGTAAAGATACGGTAAATGCCTACTTCTGGCCAGACAATCTGAAGTGCAAGTCCCATCAGGATTTGCAAGTTAGGAATGTTGCCTCTGCTGACTGAGGCATTCTCTGAGCACACCTACCAGATTTAGCCTTGTACAGATATTGGGGAAATGACAGATCTTGCCATTTTCTTCTTACAATTAGATTAGATGACCCATACCAGGTGGAGAAAACAGTTTAAAATCTCTTCTTTGCTGCCAAAGAAATCCATCCTCTCACTAGGCTGGGTGATATTCCAGCATGAGATTATTCCAGTCTGGTTTTTTTTTAATAGCTTTGCATTAAATCATTAACTGAGAAGAGCAGGAAGAGTTAAAACAGTACTTTAATAGTTGAAACAGTACGTAGTAAATATTTCTTATGTTGGAGAGTGAAAGTTGGGTCTCTCCTGTCCAAGAGGGTATGTTAACTGCTAAGCCTGTGGGTCATTCTCATGCTCTCTCCTTGGCTGATTAAATATTTTTCCATGCAAAAAGTGAAAGTTCTCAATCCTCTGTGTAAGCAGCCTACCCTCTGTTTGCTGTGGATGGAGCAGGGGGATCTCCTGCCAGATGATTTCTGAGAAAGGTTTGGCTGAAATGGCTAAGGAGAGTTTGTCAGGGATGACAAGTCTATGACAAGGGATGAATTTAGATGATAATGCAGTGTACATTTATTTTGGTTTGGGGTTTGGTTTTTTGTTGTGGGTTTTTGTTGGGTTTTTTGGGTTTTTTTAGTAATTCCTGCACCAGGAAAGCAAAATATGATTTCCTTTGGAAATGGCAGTCTAAATACAAGAAGTCCAGTCCAGACTTGAATTGACTATCAGACATCTGCATTTTGCTCATTTAAAACCACATGATGGGAACTCTCTCAAAGCTTCACATTGGCCTGCACTGTAGACAGGAGCTGGCTGCTGTAGAGACTGGTGGTGCCTACCGCACACAGAGAGAACCTGCCTCAGGCATGCCTCAGCTCTGAGGCTGTTTGGGCTGTTCTGAACAGAGGCATATTTTAATTCAGAGGATGCTGGGATCTGAACACAGCTCAGCTCATAAACCAAGGGGAGACCTGGTTTGGGTCTAGTGCAGCTGGATTGCTGCGTCTCTTCTCTCAGCTTGGGAAAATCTACCTCTATGTAATCCTTTCTTGTTTACATTGACATAATCTTTCTGCGTTTTGGATGGCACTAGCTGGAAGATCCTGCTACAGCAGTGGTGAAAATATGATCCTAAAAGCTTCAACATGTAGGAAAGTTATGGCATTGAAGATTTTCTTTTTGCCTTTTTTTTATCTTTATTTTTTCCCTCCCAGGAACTCAAGACTCAAGATGGAAAACATGGACGCACTAAGCTCCCTAGGAGTTTTGCCATTGACTGTAGCATGGCTGGATTTCACTCTGAGTCACAGTTCTCGTTGTGTTCTCTCCTCCTCTGTGGCAAAGCTGTGAATGAGCACTACATGTTTTGAATAAATCCCTATTTCTCATGTAAAAAAAGGGAATATATAGTATAGCTTGAACTGAATCTCCTCTATTGCAGTATCATTTTGAATTTTTCTTCCTATCCAGTGTTATCTGGCATCCTAGTTGAAAACTTATTATGCATCTGGAAAGCAGCTGACTTTGATTTGCAAAAAGCAAAACACTTTCAACATGTAATTTCACTTAACGTCTTTGATGTCCAAAAGTACCCGTTTTCTTTATCACTTTATTGGAACTGAGAGAATATAGCAATTTATAGTTATTAATGTTGAATTAGTCAATGTGTTAATTGTGGGGCTAGTACTGGGAACAGATGTGGTTTTTGTAGAAGGGTGGATTGAATGTATTTGGTTTTTTAATGCTGTCGCTGTTTGGATCATCAGCATTTCTTAAAATTCCCTTCTCCTCTCTAGCACCTTGTGTAACTGCTCTATTTTGCACAGCCCAGAAAGAGCACATCTCTCTCGCTGGAGCTTAGGACTCCATCTCAAATTACAAAATGTCCCTGACTATTCAGCCTTTTGAAAAAGCTGTAAATAGAGATATAACTTACCTAGCAACAAAAAGTAGATCTCCACAATGTAGTCTATGAACACAGTGAGTTTATTCAGCTATGGTCATGCCATAGCTCTTCTTTTTCTGTTGCCAGTCTTTTAGAGACAGACTATAGAAGTCGTCTTTTCTATACTCAGCTAATGTTAAGCAACCCTCTTGACAACAACTGGACAGAAGATGAACTATCTAAACTTTTAAAATTAATGTACCTGTTAGAGTTTCTGCAGGGTCAGGTAAAACCAGAACTGAGTGAATATTGGGGGGAAAAACGTACAAAGTTTTGAAAATGTCAGTCTTTTGGTAAATATTGAAATACAGTCTGTATCCTTTAGCTCATACAGCTATATTTAGTGATTATAAAAATGTTTAGTTTCTTTCTCAGTGCTTTCCTTTCCCCTTTCAGCTTTCAATCTATACCGTACAGTGTAAAATAGGTATAACAGAAAAGGATGTAGACAGAAAGGAAGGAGAATGGGGTTTTTCCCCCCCCTAACATAATATAAAAAATATTTACTTTATTTTTTCTGGATAGCTTTTAAAAATGTTTGAAACATTTCTTTCAAATATAGTAAAGGCAACAGAAATATTAATTTTGAGTTGCTTTTGTTCCAGATTAAGCCTTATTAAAATTCGAATGTGTTAGAAGACTTCCTGTCTATTTAAGGTGAAAAGCCTTGTCCATGACAAAAGAAACTTATTACCATTTCAAAGGTTGGTCAGCATTTTTGCCTATATAGCTACTAGGTAATAATGATCATGTTGACCCTTTTTTGATCACTGAAGTCTTTTATCAGTGCATTCATACTAGTTAAAGATGATGCTCAATACCGACTTTCATATAGTGCTTTCATGAAAATGTCTTTGAGAATGAAAGCAGTGGCCAGATTCTGATCTCTGCTCTTCAGATCTTCTGCTGTTGGATTTTCTTCTCCTAAATCAACGTAATAGAAAAGAAAATCATGCCTGTTCTCCAAATATGTAAGAAATCTAAGAATGTTTCTAAAGAAAACATCATCTCCACTGGACAGTTTTCAATAGTCAATTTAATAAAACTTCAAAACGACCTTTTTCTCTCTTGGAGCTAACTGAATTGTAGAGCTTAGTGTCCTTTGGATAAGTTCCAAAAGGGAAAGTCACCCTGCAGAGTTCAAGTCTCTGTGGAAAGCAAACCAAGGCCACTGTACTTGAACTCTACCTGCCATTTATTAATGTAGCGCTAAAGAGATAGAGAATGCTTATATTCTGCTTATATTTCAGACCTGTTTCTGAAGCCTTGACACATGAGAAACTTATGTTAATGTAAGTTTTCTGAGGTGTAAAAACAGAAAAGAGGGCATTTTCTGGACTTTCCTGATATTTTGAGAGTGGTAAATTGGAGAACAAAACGATGGCCTAAGCCCAGTACTTCCACAGGCTGCAGGGTAGCAAGATGCTCTCCAGCCAGGAGGGGACTGCACACACCGTTCTCTTCTCCCGCTGCACCCTCGATCCCCTGGAGCACAGGCCAGGAGTCTCATTAGTTCTTCTATCAGAGGTCAGTGGAATCAGTCTTCTCTAACCTGAACCTTAACCACTGCAAAGAAGAATAAAACAGGAGGTTGTGACAAACTTCTCTTGGGCGCAATCCCCTTGCATAGAAGCCCCAAAGGCACCGAGGCGTCTGTGCTGATGTTTGCCTTTACTTTTTGGGCTGTCCTTGAGTAGGGATAATGTTTACAAAGTCGCAGAACGTTATTGCCATCTTTATTTATTGTGTGTTTTTTCTTGCAGAAAATGACATTTTTTCTCCTTAGAGAAAGTAATCGGCACTTTAGGCTATTATTTTCATGATACAGCATACTGTAGGGCTTTCTCAGAGATTCGTTAGTTAAGGGAAAATAAGATGATTATCGTAAGTATGTCCTTCACTGCCATTGAAAGGATGCATTGCTACTTTCACATTTAACAGTTTTAAGGGCGCTATTTTGGATAAACAATTTTATAACAGTACAGTTTTGTCTTGAATGACACAGCTGTAGCCTAGGAAACTAAACATATCTTCCCTAGTGTTTTTATTTGTCAGGGGAGAATTTTCAATACTTACGTGTATCTACCTTTTCAACCCACCATAAAATGAAAAATATCATACTTTAAGACTTGGGCAGACTCTTATTTTTGTATGTATTAGAAAGAAATTTAAGTACAGACACATGCTTAATAATAATCCAATTGAACATTTTATCATTGTCAAAGGCATTTGCAGAGGAATCCATCAACTCTTCTGATTTCCATACAAGTCAATTTACTATCTTCAAAATGTAACGTTAATAGCACTCAGTGTACACACTGTAATCCTTTAAAATAATGTACATGGCAAACGGATATGTTCTCATGCATTAATAATTTAAAAGTTAATTTTAGGTACTTACTCAATATGATTAACTGATGGATCAGCAGTCTTATATAGAGAAACAGTGAGCACACTTAAAGAAAAAGCATGCTGGAAGACAGCCAGGTAGCTGCCTGCGTGACGGTTCCAAAATACCTGGGCTTTATCCCGCCGGTTTCCCTCCGGCGCTGGATGCAGCGCATGGCAGTTTCAAGGGCAGTCTCTGGTTTTAAGATTAGATGGGCAAAGTGCCTTCGAGGTCGAGGCAGCGGGACTTTTGGGGCAGACGAGGGATGTTTTGGAAGGTGGGAATCCCTGAAACGTGATCCTGCTGGTGGCTGACCAGCTCTGCAGCGCCTGCCGGGTTATGCAACTTCCCGATTTTTGAGGACACCCTGTAACACCGGGCGGTAAATTGATACTCCGAGGTGGAAATACTACAGATGACATAGTATAACCGTTCCATTGCTTAGCTGAAGAATGTGCCAGGGCAAATAGCATTAAACACTGTGTAGAAGAGGCATGTGTTGAAGCCCTCGGCTGTGCCCCCGGCAGCAGGCTCTGCAAAAGCAGTAAGAACCAGATCTCTGTTGTACCAATCCTGGTCAAATTGTACAGGTACAGCTACAACGAGGTCAGAGGCTTCACAAGGAGCCACAGGGAGCAGACAAGGAGTAACAGGTACAGGTTGCACCCAGAGACGTTTCATTTTGATGTAAATAAATTCTTTGCAGTGAGAACAATCATCCACTGGAACAATGTCCTCAGTGATGTGGTGGAGGCCCCATTACTGGAGGTTTTCAAGATGTGACTGGACAGGGTGCCAGATAATCTCATCTAGGCTCCCCTTCCCATGAAAGGTTGGACTGGATGATCTTTGGAGGTCCTTTCCAATCTGGGCTGCTCTATCATTCTTCGATCTATAGTGCAAAAGGTCTCTTAGGTAAGCACGTGGGGCTGTGATGCCAGCCATGCTGTCCTAGGGTCTGGCAGGTAGTAGGTACCTCCTTACCTCTGGAGTAATCTCCGGTAGAAATCTGATGCCACCTACTTTCACCTTTTCACTGGATAGAAACCTGTACAGGAGCCTCCTGCTAGCAGCAGAGGGGAGGCAGCTCCTCCCCCAGGGAGATACCAACCTCCGAGCCTGGACCCTTAAAACGCACGATCGGGGTGGACAATGGCTCACAGAAAGTCAAGGCAGACCAGCCTGGTGGTGGGAAGAGAGGGGCAAGAAGGGGGTGGTGTGTGGAGCAAGCTCCCGAAGGGCTGGGCTGGGACAGGATGGGCCGGGACAGGCGATAGCGGTGCCGACAGGCTGAAGAGCAACGCTCAGCTCAGCACCACACCAAGTGAAGGTGGCGGAGGGAAGCTCGGGCCAGGGGAAAGGCCGAGGGGCTGGTGGCATGAGGTGGGCAGCAGTGACACGTGCCCCAGAGAGGCCGAGGTGACACACGAGGGAACGGGAGAGATCCTCTGAGGAGCCCAACAGGGAGAGCGAGTGGCCAGAACTGAGATCAGAGAGACGTGGGGATGGAGAGGACAGGCTGGTATCAACAACATTGCTTTAAGTACGGTGAAGAAGAGCCACGGAGGAAGAAGGAGCACGGGAGGGGAGACGTCGTGTCACAGTTCGAGATGCATTCGGCTCGGGCGCTCAGCCGCAAGGCTCCCGTGCATCTGCCCCGACAGGAAAAGCCCAGGGATTTCTCCCGCTTCCCCTCGATTTCCTTTTATAGTGCTGACCACTTCTTCCCGAGGTGGTTTTGCGCCTGGGGAGCGGAATATTCCCCTCCTGCCGCAGCGCAGCAGCGTGCGCTGGAGCCTCCCCAGCAGCGCGGCCCCGGGCGGCCTCACGCCCGCAGCGGCTCTCGGCAGCCCCGGTTCTCTGCCAGCCGCCCGCAGCCGGGGCTGCTCGCAGGGCTCCGGTGACCGGAGAGAGAGCGGAACAGCAGAGGTGCCCCCCATGCGCAGGAGTGCGGGGTGAGGGTCCCGAGCTCGGTGCTACCTGGGCGCGGGAGCGAGCGCCGAGGCACCGGCACCGACCCCGGGCGGTCTCCTAGGGGAGAGAAGCGAGAACGGGGTGGGCAGATGAGGCTAAAGAACAACTCCAGCAGCCCCCTCCCCCA